>CAMZMU010000035.1:15733247-16239885 GCA_947311845.1 Poa pratensis
CCTCGCTAAGGTAGAGGAGGAGGGTTGGACCCTCGCTTCTTTTTCGAGAAGAGCTGGTTAGAGCGTCCAGAGTTTGGGGACCTGGTCGAGGCCAAATGGGGAGATCTCTCTACCCCCAGGGTGGAGGGGTTGGACTCCATCTCCCGCTGGCAACTCCTCTCTAGCGGCCTCCGTCAATTCCTGAAGGGTTGGGGTGCCAACCTGGGTCGGGCGGAGAGGGACTTGAAAGAGGCGATTTTATCTCAGATCCGCGCTTTGGACGCGCGTGCTGATTCCTCTGACCTAGATGATGAAGGGTGGGCCCTTCGTTATCATCTGGAGAACCAGCTGTGCCACCTCGCTAAGGTAGAGGAGGAGTATTGGAAACAACGCAGCAGGCTCGCCTGGACCCTTAAAGGGGATGCTAATACTACGTATTTCCATGCCATAGCTAATAGCAGGAGGAGGAAATGTGCCATCGCTGGGCTGGTTGATGCCCATGGTGTTGCGGTGGAGGCTGCGGGGCTCCAAGCACACATCTACGATTTCTACCGAGCCCTTATGGGGACACCGGGGATTTACCGGTGTTTCAGCTCTCCCCATCCCTTTGGGATTCGCGGCCGCGGGTCACAGAGGAGGAGAACTCCGCTCTCATGCTAACCTTCACAGAGAAGGAGTTGGACGATGTTCTAGCGAGCATGAAGGTGGACACGGCCCCGGGCCCGGATGGCCTACCAGTGTGCTTTTTTAAGCGCTTCTGGAAGACCCTTCGCCCGGTGGTACTGTCCATTACGAACGATTTCGCTCTAGGGAGAGTCGACATCGCTCGTCTGAACTTTGGGGTACTTACGTTAATCCCCAAAGTGCAAGGCGCCGAGGATATACGGCAGTTTAGGCCGATTGCGCTGATCAATGTTATCTTCAAGTTTGTAGCTAAAGCCTATGCGCTTAGACTTAGCCCGATCGCTCATCGTACGATTAGCTACACTCAGTCCGCGTTCATCAAGGGCCGCCTTTTACACGAGGGAGTCGTTTCCTTACAAGAGATTATCCATGAGTATAGCTCCAAGAGACTAGGGGTGTCTTCTTGAAGCTGGACTTTGAGAAAGCCTATGATCGAGTCAACTGGAGCTTCCTAGGGGAAGTCCTCCTCAGGGTTGGCTTTGATCCTGGGTGGGTCCATCGGGCGCTTAGCCTGGTCTCAGGTGGACAGACGGCTATCACCATTAACGGAGAAATGGGTAATTTCTTTCGTAATGGTAGGGGGGTTCGGCAAGGCGACCCCTTGTCCCCCTCCTCTTTGACTTTGTAGTCGAAGCCTTAGCAGCAATGTTGGACGCGGCTAAGAGGACGGGGCACATCCAGGGTGTTGTGCCCCATCTGATTCCTGGGGGAGTGTCGCATCTGCAGTATGCAGACGACACGATCATCATGATCCAGCAGGACGATTTGGCTATTGCCAACCTGAAATTTATGCTTCTTTGCTTTGAGAGCATGTCGGGTCTTAGAATCAATTTCCACAAGAGTGAGGTACTAGTCTTAGGGGCTAGTACTGAGGAGTAGACGAGGGTGGCCCAGATGCTTAACTGCAGGCAGGGGTCTTTCCCGTTCACCTATCTAGGACTGCCCATTAGTGACCACGCACTTACGGCAAGTGCCTGGCGCCACCTTACTGGTAAGGTTGCTAAGCGGGCAGACCCCTGGATGGGTAAGCTGATGTCCTCTGAGGCTAGGCTAACGCTCACAGATGCGTGCATGTCCAGCCTTCCCCTCCATGCTATGGCAGTTTGCCTCTTAGGGGATGGGGTCCATCGGACCATGGACGGCTCCCGCTCCCGCTTCTTTTGGGAGGCGAACGGGAAGAAACGCAAGTACCACTGGGCGCGCTGGGATGCAGTTTGTAAACCCAAGGCCTTAGGGGGCTTAGGTATCATGGATACCAAGCTCATGAACCGCTGTCTCATGGCTAAGTGGGTCTGGAAGATCTTGACTGGGGGGGCTGGCCTTTGGGCCGACATCCTCAGGGCTAAGTATCTGAGAACCAAGGACATCCTGGTAGATGACCACGGGGGGGTTCCCAATTCTGGATGGCTCTCCAGAGGGTTAAGAACCTCCTATGTCTGGGAGCGAGACACCAAGTGAAGAATGGCAGATCTACTAGGTTGTGGATTGACTGGTGGACGGGGGCGGCCCCCCTGAAGGATCGTTTCCCAGCAATCTATGCCATTGTGGCTTCACCAGACACCTCGGTGGCGAAGGCCCATCGAGAGGGGGAGTGGTACATTCCCCTCCGGCGGTCGATTGGACCGGTCGAGGCTGCGGAATGGAACTCCCTAGTTAGGGAGCTCCCGGTATTCGAGCCAGCTGCAGTCCAGGATGATCTATCTTGGGCCCTTGAGCCCTCTGGGAAGTTCTCGGTTAGGTCCCTTTATAACAAACTTTGCGATGACACGCCTAGAGATCATTATAGGGAGATCTGGGGGATCGCTATTCCCCTTAAGATCAGGATATTCCTTTGGCAACTGGCTAGGAAGCAATTACCCTCCAATGATAACATTGCGAGGAGACGGGGTCCCTCCACAGGCAGATGTGCCTTGTGTGAGGAGAGGGAGGATATGGATCATATCTTCTTTTTATGTCCCCTGGCAAAGTTTATGTGGAGCACAGTTAGGGAACTGTTGCGCTGCTCCTGGAATCCCTCATGTTTCGCGGATCTTGTTAGATTGATTACGGCAGAGTCGGGTCAACACAAGCGAGTTCTATGGACTTGCTGTGCGGCACTTTTATGGTCTTTGTGGAACATGAGGAATAGATTCTCGATTGAGGGGGTGTTTCCTTCTCAACCAGCTGACGGGTTATACACACTAGTAGAAACAAGACCATCTATCCCGGGTCCAGAGGGCCTTTGATCCCGGGTTTACAACCGGGATTAAATGGTCGGGACTAGAGGGGGGGTGGCTTTTATCCCGGGTGTCCACGACCCGGGATAGATGGGCCTCCACGTGGGCGCGGCTGGGCGCGCAGGGGGGGGGGAGCTTTGGTCCCGGTTCGTGACACGAACCGGGACCAAAGGGTTTGCATCTTTTGTATTTTATTTGCTTATTTTTTAGGGTTTTCGATTTTTTGTTTTCCATTTAATTATTTCCTATTAATTAAGATCACGTCGCGCATACAAAGTCACACACATATATAAAGTTGACACATCGATCGATGTCACGCGCGTGATGCATACATATAAGTCACACACATACGTTTTGATACATATATAATTAAGTCACACACCGACATCACGTTTCTCACGTCGAGATCACGTCAATTACATTGGAGGCAGAAAATAATTTCTAGGGTGAAAAAATTCTCCGGATTTCTTCAGGACCTCCTTGTTCAAAAATCCCGCCAATTCCTCTTGAATTGCTATAAGGCGCTTCGTTGGTATGAGCTTGTCCTTCTCTCGTTCCATCTAGATCAATAAGAAAATGTGAAATCATCAGAAAATGTGAAAATGGAAATGAACACAAATATGGTAATGAAGTAATTGCCGAGAGTGTATACAGACCTCTGTTGTTCTGAGCTTTCTATCCCGCTGATGAACAAAAGATCGTATGTACTCGCAAACATAATATCCACATAAATTATTCCCTTGTGCCTGCCTCAGACACCACTTTACAAATAATAGAATTTAATCAAAATAACAATCAAGCATGATAATGGTGCTGAAACTAGAATTAAAAGTTGCGCGGACATATATATATAGTACTACTACTTACCTTGGTTTCATACCAAAACAGGTGCGGTTTCCAAGTCCCACGAACCTCGGTAATGAACTTTTCCCAAACCCTGGCCGGCAAAAGAAAAAATCAAAGGACTTGAACGAACGAAAGAGATCGATATATAGAGCGATAATGACTGAAGTTACCTCTGAAACATTGCTTGCAAGTTGATATAATCGTCCATATCTTTCCTTAACGAGTCCAGGACTTGAACGCATGCTTGTTCAGGTCTAATGTCTACCAGAATCCAATGGTTCCTTCACACATTTATATGTCCATGAGTTACACTAAACATCGAGTAAGCAAAGTAGAATGTGTAGAAGGTACGGTAACACTCACCTGAAGTTGTAAGGAAGAAGTATATCTTCACATGTATGGTGTTTCACTAGATATTGGAGCATGTAATGCTCGGTGTCCTCGGGATGGTTCCTTACGGTTACTTCATGAATCCAATATGGGTCCATGAACCCTAAACTATAGATTCCGTTGTCTCTGCATTCGACGATCTTCATTCTGCATATATAATAGCGTACAAAAGAATAAAGTTAGATAATTGGCAACGAACGAGCTGAGATAGAGACTTAATTAAATTGCATAAAATAAATCACTTACAAACAATAGCAGCTGATGATGGCTTTGTCGAGGGAGTCTTGATTGAATAACTGAAATATTTCGTCAAACGGCACATACATCGCGTTATCCTCTAAATAATGGTCTTTCTTATATGAAACGTGGAAATACTCATGGTGCCCCTTTACGGCTCCCTCGTACCACTCATGCAAACGTCGCAATTGTGTCGGCAGAGATTTGACCATCTCAGGTCTGACCAAGGGCTTCCCGTAGGCATATGTCCATGCATACATATACTCTTTGGGGTTTTCTATGCGAATTGTGTCTTGCTGTATTTCCTTATCGGACACCACTTTGAACGCGGGGACCGACTGGTTTGCCTGTTCTCCGAGCTGGGCCACTTGTTTCCCAGATTTCTTATTAGCTTCCCTCTTTTGGCGAAATGCAGCCTCCTTCTCCTGCTGGGCCTTTTTAGCTGCCATCTGCTGCTGCTCCCTCTTTTGGCGACATGCCTCATTCTCCTGCAAATTCCGTTCTCTAATTAACTTTTCAATGGTACGATCATAGTCGTCTCGCAGAATAGGCGGCCGTGCCGGCCCAGTCGATAGATTTTTCAGAAATTGTGCCACTTTTCCCGGTGCTATTACCTCCTTTCGCATGTGCCGTTTCGGTGCCAATTGTTTTTTCACATCAGCTCGCACCGACTCCTCGAGTTCCTCTGGAGTCAAGTCGTAGGATCTCTTTGGAAGAGGCTTTCGCAACTCACGTTCCTCTCGAGTTTCTGGCGGGAAGTTTAAAGCACACCTCTCTGTATATTTCGACGGGATCTTTAGTTTCCGCGAAACAGAGCGCACTCTCTCTTGAGGTGGTGGGGATGGACTCGGGCTGGGCTCCCGACAGTCGTCACGAGGTGGCGAGGATGCATCTTGAGGTGGGGGGATGGATCTTGAGGTGGTGGTGCAGGGGATGGATCATGACGTGGGGAGGGAGGATCTTGAGGTGGGGGGATGGATCATGACGTGGGGAGGGTGGATCTTGAGGTGGGGGGTTGCTACTTGGAGGAGTCGGTGGCCTTGGCGGCGGCAAATTTGGAAACAAGATGTATTTCTTTGGCCACAGAATGATGGACTTCTTGGCATCTCCTAGTGTCCTCTCGCCGTCACCTCCAGGAATGTCAAGATTTAGATTAGCATATAACGGCACAATGTCATCCACCCCGACAATAGCATAGCCAGCTGGAATCCCGCCGAGATGGTACCTTGGTCCAGGTTCATTCAGTAAAGCATAGCCGACCGCCACCTTGAAGGACAAGTTGCCCATTGCCATATGTAGCTCGCATTCTGTCTTCTCCGTGATATCATCCACGGGGTATCGAGTCGGCGGCGCTTCAAGTTCAGAATGTTCCATCTGCGTGGAACCCACGCTGCTTTTTTGCTGATTAGATAGGGCGGCTTCGACTTCTGGACTTTCTAGCTGCACACGAGATTCCCTTTGCTGACTTTGCAACAGCTGATGCACCTTGCGTTCCAATGCCGATAACCGGTCGCTCTCCTCCTTTTTCTTTCTCTGACGGCTTCTATAAGTGTGAGCGTCTGCCGGAAAACCTTGTGCCCAAGTAACTCCGTATCCATAACCTCGTACTCGTCCAACTTTTTCAGGATTCCCGAGTGCGAGTGACAGCTCGTCTTTCTCTCTGTCGACCTTGTAGGTTCCATTTCGAACTTGCTCTATTGCTTTCTCAAGTTCTGTGGTTATAAACCTAATCTTTGCCTCCCATTTTCCCTGAGCAACAATCTTCCCTGTGTCAGGGTCCAACCCAGCGCCATGCGCGAACAACCAAAATTTGGACCTATCGGGCCAGCCCGCTGTCTGTGGAATCTTCCCCTCATCAAGCAGTTTTGCTTCAAATGCTTCCCACTTAGGCACGGCAGCCTTGTAGCCACCTGCCCCCAAAGTGTGGTGATATTCCTTCTTCGCAGCATTTAACTTGTTTCTTTCCGATCGGGCCACAGCGGCCTCCGATTCTCTTTGCTCTTTAAATAAGGGCCACTGGTCGTTTAGCTTCACTTGTGCTCCGGTGAATACTGGAGTGTATTCAGGATCTTTTTCCTTCTCTTCACAATAATCTTTCCATATAGTTTTCTTGTGGGTTCGGAACTGTTCGGCAGCCTTGCCAAGAGTCCACTCCTTGACTTTCTCCATCCACTTCTCGTTTTCTGTCACTTCTGGAGGCAGGGTGACCTTTGTCAAGAGCTTCTCCCAAAACAAATCTTTTGTTTGGTCGTCGACATAAGTCCAAGTGTTGCTCCCGTCCTTCCGCGGATGCCATTCTTGACATGTGATCGGTACCATGTCCCTAACTAAAACTCCGCATTGGTTTATAAATTTGCGGCGGCACTCTAAGGGTTGCATTGGTTGGCCAGTAGCATCAACTATGTCGATCACTACCCTTTGACCCTCCTTCATCGGCTTCGACGGGCCTCGAGGCTTCATGGCTTTCGACCCTTTCGACCCTTTCGACACTCTAGATGCAGATGATTTGCTTGTTCCAGAGGGCTAAAAGAAAAAAAAGATTCGTTAATAACCGCAGGATCAAATAATTAAGCTATGTCATCGATCAACAGAGGCTTAATTAATATATACCTCGCCTGAGTTTGTTACTACCACTTCCTTCTCTACACAAATTTCTGCTCCCTCACCGGAGTCATTGAGAAATTGGGAGCTGAATTCCTCTAAATTTGCCACAACGTCTTCTTCACCGACAGGCGCGGCTGCACGTCCTGCTATAATCATACACATTCGCTCTTCACGATCCTCGTCTCTAACGCCGAGGCCCGGAAAAAGTGGATCCAATGGCTCTCCACGCTCCTCGTCTATGCCGAAGTCGTCCGGACAATTTGGATCCATGGCTCAATTAATGTGCCTGCAATCAATTTTGTAACAAGAATATGAATAAATTTAAGATGACACTAATTCAAAGAACAAATTATTTAAGATGACAAAGAACAAATAATTTTATTACATGATTTAAAATGGCCCTAATTCAAAATGGCACAATATGAACAAATAACAAATAATCTCTACAATTTTGTTGTTTAAGTAATCTCCACATGAATCTCCATATTTTCTAATTAAATGACACCAAAATTCATAGCAATTTTAATCTACACATCTAAAATTCATATATAGCACTTGTAATCTACACATCTAAAATTCATAGCAATTTTAATCTACACATCTAAAATTCATAGCAATTTTAATCTACACATCTAAAATTCATAGCAATTGTAATCTACCTAAACTTGGATTTGCAAATTAATAGATTTGCAAATTAAACTACTAAATTACCTAAATTTAAACTACCTAAATTTACACACACAAAATTAAAACAAAGTGTGCAAAATTAAGTGTTCACACTAACCTATATTTGCTACAAACATATGTACACTATTTGCTAATTAACCTAAAAAAGCTACAAACTAACAAACTAAAAAATTAAAATTTGCTAACCTAAATACAAAATTAAAATTGCAGGGGAGGGGATCGCAGGAGCACCTCGTGCAGGGGAGGGGATCGGCCGGGGCAGCACCGTGCAGGGGAGGCTGGCGCAGGGGAGGACGGGCCGGGGCGCAGCGTACGTTGGGGAGGCCGGGATCGGCGGCGGCCGGCCGGCGGTGGGGATCGAGGCGGCGAGGGCGGCCCTGCAGGAGGGGATCGAAGGCGAGGGCGGCCGGGGATGATGGCGCGCGGGGCGACGTCGACGGGGATGATGGCGGGGCGGCGCGCGCCAAACGCGGCGGCGTTGGTGGAAAGAAGGCGGCGGACGGCGGCGGCGGCCTGAGGAGGCGACGGCGGCGGGGTAGCGTCAAGACGCGGCGGGGCAGCCTGGCGGCGTAGGGGAGGGGCGGCACGGCGTCGGGGGAGAAGGAGAGGCGTCGAAGAGCTCGAGGACTTGTGAATTTTTTTGGCCGGAAACCACCCAATAACGCGCGTAAAGGACCTTTCATCCCGGTTCCAGCCACGAACCGGGATGGATGAACCTTTCATCCCGGTTGGTAACACCAACCGGGACCAAAGGTCTGTCTGGGCCGCGAAAAATTGCGCGCGAAGCCCAGCAGGCCTTTGGTCCCGGTTGGTGTTACCAACCGGGATGAATGGTGTGTTTCTTTTTTTTCTTGTTTCCTTTTCTTATTTCTATTTCTGTTTTCTTTTTCTTTTACATCTATTAATTTAATTGCTTTTGTAGGTTTGTTTTTCTTTTACATGTTTTTGAATTGTTATTTTAGTTTCTTTTTAAAATTTAACTTAAATGGTCCAATATATGAAAGGCCTTTTTTTCTTGTTTCTATTTGTGTTTTCTTTTTCTTTTATATCTATTGATTTAATTGCTTTCGTGATAAATTTGATTTTTGACTGAGATAAGGTTTATCTTTCCTCCTTATATAAAGGCCAGGGGCCGGGATAAGGTGGGGTTGGTGGGGGCTGGGATAAGGTTTATCTTTCCTCCTTATATAAAGGCCAGGGGCCGGGAGACCTGAGAGCCTGCCCCTGCTCTCTCCCCTAATCCGCGCCGCCGCCCTTGTCTGCGCCGCTCGACGCCCTCCTCCGCGCCCGTGGCCTCCGCCGGCGCCGCGCTATATCCTCCACACCACCGTGGACCTCCCCTCCGTCCCCATGCCAAGGTGCTGCCCTCTCCCTCCCCTACCTAGGTTGCACGCACCTTAGTTGTTTGATCAAATTCCCCACTCATTTTTTCAGATCTCGGCGGGAATCGATGACGACCACCCATTTGTTGGAACCGGGCAGTGTCCGGGACTGGGCTCCGCCGGGCTGGCACTGGGAGGTGTCTTCCGGGACGCGTAGTTTGGTGAGGAATCCGGGTGACGTCGTCGACCCGGATCTTGTTTGGTGGCCGTCGCGTGGGCCAGCCTCGGTGCAGAGGCCGCCGGCCCCCGAGGTGGAGGTGCGTCACCGTATCAGAGAGGAGGACGAGCACGTCCGTCGTTACCTGGTTAGGTTGGATACGCAAGCGGTGCATGACAATATGTGGTATACACTTCATAGGGATCCTCCTCATGTGAGTATTGCCCCAGTGATGGTTCCTTATCTTTGGGTGCAAGCCGCCGGCCGCTCAGCACCTCGCGGCTTAGGACCCAACAAAAGTTAGTTATATTATTCGTGATGTATTATGGATTAAATAAAGATGTATGCGTGATACTTTTGAATATTTGATCAATGATGTTTTTGTAAAGTGAGGACAATACTGTTACAAAATTAGAAAAATAAAATTCATCTACCATCGACGCAGCCTCCCGCATCACTCCTGCCTTTCGACGACGCAACACCCTTCCCCTTCGACGACGCGGCACCCTTGTCCTAGGTTTGAGCGCCACTTCGATCCAAGCAGCGGTAAGACGTCTCTGATGATCTACAACCGTCCGGCAAGACGTCTCTGATGATCTGCAACCGTTTGGAACGGTCGCAGGTCATCAGAGACGTCTTGCCACTGGTTGCCCAAAGATGCCTCTCCGAGTGACGCTGGAATGTTTTGTGTTTGAGCACCACTTCGATCCAAGCAGCGGCAAGACGTCTCTGATGATCTACAACCGTCCGGCAACACATCTCTGATGATCTGCAACCGTTTGGAACGGTCGCAGGTCATCAGAGACGTCTTGCCGCTGGTTGCCCAAAGATGCCTCTCCGAGTGACGCTGGAATGTTTTGTGTGTGAGTAACCTGTCTGAGGAGGGGGGCTATATATAGGGTACGTGTGCTTCTTTAGTCCCGGTTGGTAACACCAACCGGGTCATGTGGATCACGAAGTGGTCGTGATACTGCCGATCCAACAGCTCACAATCCCTCAAAAGAAACACACCCCTGATCCAACGGCTCACAAGCGCTTGAAAGAAACACACGATCCGTGTGCTTCTTTAGTCCCGGTTGGTGTTACCAACCGGGACTAAAGAAGCACACGGATCGTGTGTTTCTTTCAAGCGCTTGTGAGCCGTTGGATCAGGGGTGTGTTTCTTTTGAGGGCTTGTGAGCTCTTGGATCAGCACTCCCCACCACCACCACCACTCCCACCTCATCCACAGGTACACTTTCTAATCGCCTATAAATAGCGGCGTCCCTGCAGCGAACGGCACACAACGAGCATCTACCTTCGCCACCGAATCCAATGGCTGGATTTAGCCTACCTGCTGGCATGTTCCTTGGCATTATTGTGTTCGTCCTTGTTCACCGGCCAGCCATTGGAGCCACCTCCTGTAGGTCGGTGAACAATGACAACACAACGACGCTGTTGGAAACACAAGCCCTCAGGTAGGTTGAATCCAGCCACTGGATTAGGGTGACGCAATGATGAATTGCCGAGGAGGTGGGAGTGGTGGTGGTGGTGGAAGTGGTAGCCATGCCCCTCGGTCCGATCCAAGCAGCGGCAAGGCGCTCTGATGATCTGCGACATTCCCAACACTTTTTGGGACGGTCGTAGATCATCAGAGACGTCTTGCCGCTGTGGATCGAAGGTCGATTTGCTGCTCACGACGACTTTAATGCTTTAATACATTACTACACATCACATAAAGGTTTCTAACCGACCGGGACTGAAGAAGCATACGGATCGTTTCACTCACACAGTTACATTATTACACATCACTCACACTTTTCATAAAACGGACTGTACGGATCGTCGTCGTCATCCTCCTCATTACACAATCTTCTTCAACTTTCTACCCGTCACTTTCTTCTGTTTGCGCCGTAGCCATGGACAAGCTTCTCCATTTAACGCGAGACTTGGGTCAATTTTCACTGCGAAGGGCCGGATTTCTTCAAAATTGTTGTAATCTTCTGACATGTCTGTCTTGTCCTCCACTCCCACGATAGTTCTTTTCCCTGAAAGAACTATGTGACGCTTTGGCTCATCATATGATGTCTTCGCTTGCTTATCTTTTCTTTTTTTTGGTCTGGAAGACATGTCCTTCACATAGAAAATCTGAGCCACGTCTTTGGCTAGTACGAATGGTTCGTTGTCATACCCAAAATTCTTGAGATCCACTGTAGTCATTCCGTACTGCGGGTCTACGTTTACCCCACCATCCAGGTTGTACCATTTGCACCGGAACAAAGGTACCTTGAAAGAAGGTCCGTAGTCAAGTTCCCATATCTGCTCTATGTACCCATAATATGTGTCCTTTGTCCCATTGTTGTTTGATGCATCAAAGCGGACACCACTGTTTTGGTTGGTGCTCTTTTTATCTTGGTCGGCCGTGTAAAATGTATTCCCATTTATCTCGTACCCTTGAAAAGCCAATATAGTCGAAGATGGTCCTCTGGCCAACAAGTTTAGCTGTTCTTCGACAGTGTTGTCATTAATGAGACGTGTGTGCAACCACCCGCAGAAAGTCTTCAAGTGTTCTTTTTCAATGCATTCTTCAGCCATTAATGAGCGTAAAGTATTCTTGTGTTCCTCGATATACGGAGCCACCAAGCTCGAATTATGTAGAACTGTGTAGTGTGCTCGATTGAAAGAATCCCAGTCAGAAAATATTTGTTTCTTTCCTAGTGTTCCTTTTCCACGCAATCTCCCCTCATGGCGCGATTGAGGAACACCGACCGGGTTAACGTCAGGAATAAAGTCAACACAAAACTCAATGACCTCCTCTGTTCCATAACCCTTGGAGATGCTTCCTTCAGGCCTAGCACGGTTATGAACGTATTTCTTTAAGACTCCCATGAACCTCTCGAAGGGGAACATGTTGTGTAGAAATACAGGACCGAGAACTTGAATCTCTTCGACTAGGTGAACTATGAGGTGCGTCATAATATTGAAGAAGGATGGTGGGAACACCAACTCGAAGCTGACAAGACACTGAACAACATCCTTCTGTAAAGTTCCTAGAGTCAATGGATTGATCACCTTCTGAGAAATTGCATTGAGGAATGAACATAGCTTCACAATGGGTAGTCGAACATTTTCCGGTAGAAGCCCCCTCAATGCAACCGGTAGTAATTGTGTCATAATCACATGGCAGTCATGAGACTTCAGGTTTTGGAACTTTTTCTCTGCCATGTTAATTATTCCCTTCACATTCGACGAGAAGCCAGACGGGACCTTGATACTGTTCAGGACTTCAAAAAAGATCTCCTTCTCTTGTCTGGTAAGAGCGTAGCTGGCAGGACCTTGATACTTCTCTGGATTAAGTTGGTCGTCTTTCGTCTTCTCGTGCATATGTTGATGGTTCAGTCGTGCACCCGGTGTATCTTTCGTCTTCCCATACACACCCAAGAAGCTTAGCAGGTTCACGCAAAGATTTTTCGTCACGTGCATCACGTCGATTGCAGAGCGAACCTCTAGGATTTTCCAATAGGGTAACTCCCAAAATATGGATTTCTTTTTCCACAAGGGTACGCGCTTGTTGGCGTCTTTCGGAACAGATAGACTGCCAGGACCCTTTCCAAAGATTACTTCTAAATCCTTGACCATCTCATATATAGCATCACCATCAGGGCAGGTAGGCTTCGTCCGGTCATCAACCTCACATTTGAAATGCTTGCCTTTCTTTCTTACGGGATGCTCAGGTGGAAGAAATCGACGATGACCTGGGTACACATTCTTGTTGCCTACATATATACTTTCAGTCTTATCTAGACAGTGCGTGCAAGCATTGTATCCCTTGTTTGACTGTCCTGAAATGTTACTAAGAGCAGGCCAATCATTGATGGTTACAAACAACAACGCTCGTAGGTCAAATGCCTCTTGTTTGTGCTCATCCCACACACGTACCCCTTCGTCACTCCACAACTCTAAAAGTTCTTCAATCAATGGCCTTAGGTACACATCAATGTCGTTGCCGGGTTGCTTCGGACCTTGGATGAGCACCGGCATCATAATAAACTTCCGCTTCATGCACAACCAAGGAGGAAGGTTATACATACATAGAGTCACAGGCCAGGTGCTATGACTGGAGCTTTGTTCCCCGAAAGGATTAAAGCCATCTGTACTTAGACCAAATCTTATGTTCCTAGCGTCATCTGCAAACGTCTTGAAGGTCCTGTCGATTTTTCGCCACTGCGACCCATCAGCGGGGTGTCTCAGCATCATGTCTTTCTTACGGTCTTCTTTGTGCCATCGTAACAACTTTGCATGCTCTTTGTTTTGGAACAAACGTTTCAACCGTGGTATTATAGGAGCATACCACATCACCTTGGCAGGAACCCTCTTCCTGGGGCACGGATCGCCGTCAACATCACCAGGGTCATCTCGCCTTATCTTGTACCGCAACGCACCGCATATCGGGCACGCATTCAAATGCTCGTACTTCTCACCGCGATAGAGGATGCAATCATTGATGCATGCATGTATCTTCTGCACCTCTAATCCTAGAGGGCACACAATCTTCTTTGCTTCGTACGTACTGGGGGGCAGTACGTTATCCCTTGGAAGCATCTTCTTTATTATTTTCAGCAAATTCTCAAATCCTCTGTCAGTTGTACCATTCTCTGCCTTCCATTGCAGCAATTCCAGCGTGGTACCAAGCTTCTTCTGGCCATCTTCGCAATTTTGGTACAACAATTTTTTGTGATCCTCTAACATGCTATCCAACTTCGACCTCTCGTTTTCACTTCCGCTGTTTATCCGTGCATCAAGAATGGCCCGGCCAAAATCATCATTGGGCTCATCATCATTGGGCTCTTCTTCAGCTTCGTCTTCCCCCATTGGAGTATCACCGTCTGCAGTGAACGTAGGATAGGTGTCATTATCCTCTTCTTCTTCATTTTCTTCCATCATAACCCCTCTTTCTCCGTGCTTGGTCCAACAATAATAACCATCCATGAAACCCTCCTCCAACAGGTGGACGTGAATGGTTCTTGACGTAGAGTAATCCCGCTTATTCTTGCAGACTCTACATGGACAAAGAATATAACCACTCGACGGCTTGTTATCATTAGCCACACGGAGAAAACTATGCATGCCATTGATAAAGTCGAGACCGCGTCGGTCACTGTACATCCATTGCCGGCTCATCTGCATTATATAAATATATCAAAAACCATTACACTACATCATAAATATATAGTACTGACCAAATTAATTAATACAAGTTCATCACATTAAAACCAAAGTAGAGTAGTGCCCAAATGTAATACATTGTTCTAATGAAACATACATTAATTGAACCTAACATACAACTATCTAAAGAATTTAAATCCAACAACAAATGCGATCAAAATCGCAACTAAGGTAACTATTGAACCAACAGCATAATGATACCAAGCCTCTCGACTAATGGCATATTTTCTAATCTTTTTAAGCTTCAAGCGCATTGCCTCCATCTTCATCTCGTGAGCAGCGACGACGACCCCGTAAGCATCATCGATGTCGGCAATCTTCAAGTCCAATACACTCTTCTCTTCTAGGTATTGGAGACAAAGATCTTCGCTTATCTTCAATTTTGCTTTCAAATCGTCGTTTTCCTTTTTAAAATACTCGACAATAGGGTCGACTGGAATTTCCGGTTCAACTACCTCCTAAATAAAAATATCTCTACGTCAAGTTGGTCGGGCATGAGTGTGATAAACACGAAACGAAACAAATAGTTATGAAAATATACCACATCCGAATCATAGATCGGACGAGGGCCGACGGGGACGGATATCAAAACCATGACACTATACATATAAAAAACATAAGAAATTAATTATACAAGAAATAAATATGCATTTAAATCATACAAGTATATATATAGGTTTTAAAAATAAAAGATAAAAAAGAGGCTCACCAAAGTGGTGCCGGTGACGGGACGACGCGGGCTATCGACGGCGGTGAGGACGGGGACAACACTAAAATCCACAAATAATAAATTAATTTGAGCTCGCAAATACACTTTCTAGCTTGGGCATTTCATCAAACACCTTGCTAGCATTACAAAATTGAAATGAGCTAAACTAGCAACGAAATGAGCTAAAGTTGCAACGCCGGAGGAAAGAACGATGTTGCTAACCTTTGAATAGATGGGGTGCCTTCAATCCTCTCAAATGGTGCAAAAAAATGGGGATTAATTTGAGTGGGAGAGAGGAAAATGGAGGAGAAATGGTGATGAACTCGAGCTAGCTCGGGGTGGAAGAAGATGATATATAGCAGGGAGACCCTTTGATCCCGGTTTGTAACACGAACCGGGACCAAAGGTCCCCTGCCAGAGGGGCCCAGCGCGGCGACGCATGTGCGCGCATGTGAAGACCCTTTGATCCCGGTTCGTGTCACGAACCGGGATCAAAGGTCCCAACCGACCCGGGATCAATGCCCACGGGCGCCACGACGGCTCGACCCGGGATCAATGGTGCATTGATCCCGGGTTATAATTCGGCCGGGACCAAAGCTCCGGATGGATGGTCATGTTTCTACTAGTGACAAAATGGCGTTGTATGTGCAGGTGTGGAAGTCAGTGGCTAGGAGGCAAGACCGTGGAGCGTTGGAGCAAGCAATTGGCAGGATTCGCTCGCTTCACAACTCTGTCCGGGATAGACCGGAGTGACTGCCTGTACCTGTATCTTTATCGCCGTAGCTCCATGTATTAGCTCGTGTGTGTGGGATGTCCTCATCCCTAGACTATAGCCTGCGTGCTATCGTGTACTTCAGTTTGTACCCGCCATGGGCGGAGACCTTCATGTGTGTGTGGATCATTTGGCCGGTTGGCTTTATTAATTTAAAGCTGTGCTCTGCTCGATCCTTCCGTCTAAAAAAAAAAGATACTAGCACTGTTCACCCCACATTGCCAATTTCTTCACACTGCAACTCCTCGATTTGCTCGTCGATTTCCTCTCTTCTCGGGTCACCGCCACGCTCAGCCAGCTGCCAGCGGGCTAGGCTGCCAATCCCGTGGCACCGCTCCTATGCAGTCGAGTCACGTCATGGCCAGTGAGAGGATACGATGATGCTTGCTCCTACTGCTACCCAGGTGAACCTGAATAAAATCTGATCCTAGGCAGGCTCCACCATGGCATGCCAACGATGCAACAACGCCACGTCCTGGTGAAGATAAACAAGTGCGTTTCTGGGATTGTCCAAGACAGTTAGACGCAATTGCATCTCATGTGCAATTCTGAGTTTAACTAGAAACACCACGCAAATCAAACAGCTAAAAAAATAACAATATGATGACTCGGCTGAACTGAGAAACACGAGCGACTTGCGATCGATTAGGTTTGTCCGTCCAGCCGACGAGCTGCTCTGCCCCGCCTCTGATGGCCTTCTAGATCTTGGAGGGGCGGCGAACCTCGGCCTCTCGCTGGCTGGAAGGTTCCCGTTTGCTGTTTTAGCTAGTTTTTATGTGTTCGTCTGGTCGGTGTGGCGGCGGAGACATCGCGGTTCAGAATAAGGTATTCCCCGCCATATCCCTGCTCCGGTGGTGTGTCTAGCGCCAGCGGATGGCGCATGGAGTTGTATGCTCGACATATCTCCTAGCATCCGTTCGTTTTCTGTGTTTGTCGGTGTGGTTGCAGGTCGGATTTACGATTCTCATCTTTGGTGGCGATGGTTGCTATTATATCTGGTCATTTCTCGTGCCAAACTGGGCTTCGGTTCGGGCCTAAAATAGTACGGCAGAAAATCCAGACCCTACCCGACTCAGCCAGGCCTGATCCCAACTAAAATCCTATTTTCGCTAGCGGATGGCGCGTGGAGTTGTATGTTCGACAGATCTCCTGGGATCCATTTGTTTTTCGTGTTCCTTGGTGTGGTTGTAGGTCAGGTCCTTCGAATTTAGGATTCTCATCTTTGGTGGCGATGGTTGCTGCTATATTTGGTCATTTATCTTGCCAGAATGTGCTTTGGTTCGGCCTAAAATAGTCCGGGCAGAAAATCCAGACCCCACCCAACTCATGCCAGGCCTGATCCCAACTAAAATCCTATTTTTGGTAAGCCGAGCCTGGCTAGGCCCAGGGTTTTTGGGCCGGGTCACGTTGGCTGTTTGGGCCGGACTTCCATGGTCCGGTATGGTTGCTGCTCTGGTACACTGGTCCTTTGGGGTCTTTGAACGACTACTTTCCACACGTCGCTCTCCTACGATAAGCTTAGTTTGTCCGACTCCGGTGAGGGAGAGCCGAGGACTGCGGCGCGCTTTCGGCTCGTCCCAGTGTCCGTGGTCTGGTTCGAGGCCCATTCGTTATGCACGCACGGGCCCAGCCCCTAAAGCCATGGGCGTCTAGGCCCTGCTCACGAAGCCCAGCTCGCCGATGCTCTCGATGCAGCAGAAATCGCACCACCTTCCGCACACACGAACCCCATCCAGCCCTCACCACGGACGGATTCCACTGCCATTGCACCTAGAATCCATCCCCAATGCGGAATGCCAAACCGAACCCCAACCAATTACAGCATCTCGCCAGCATCCAGCCAGCCAGGCTCGGACGGAGCAGATCGGATTGTGATTCCTACCCCGGCCGCGGCGGCGCCCCCCAAAATTCCATGCTTTAATCCCGTCCTCCCCGCAGCCTCGCCTCGCTCGCTATAAATCCCTCTCCTTTGCTACCTCCCTCTGCCTGCCGGAACAACCACACCTGCCACTCCAATCTGCCTGCCCGGCCGCGCGCGCTATCCTAGGGTTTTTCCGGGGGTTATGGAGAGGGACGCCGCCGCCACCCCGTGCTGCCGCTGGGCGGAGGACGTGATCGTGCTGTCGTCGGGGAGGCCGGCGGAGGGGACGGAGCCGCGGCCGGAGAAGCTCTACTACAAGACCAAGCTCTGCGACAAGTACGAGGCCGCCGGCTTCTGCACCTACGACGACGGCTGCACCTACGCGCACGGCCGCGCCGAGCTCCGCCCGCCCGTTCCTCCCCTCCCCGCCGCCACCCACGGCTTCGGCGCCTGGCGGAGCCGCCCGGGCGGCCAAGAGCACGAGCAGCACCAGGGCGGCAGGGGCGGCGGCAGGGTGTGCCACAATTTCAGGGACAGGGGCTCCTGCCATTTCGGGGACAGCTGCGCCTTCCCCCACGCCTCCCCCGCGCCACCTCCCGGTACGTACTCTACTCGCTCGATCGCGCCCTTGCCGTTCACGTGTGCGTGCATGGCCGAACGCGTCGGGATCGATCTCACGAGAAATCCCGTGCCTTTTTAATTCCAGGTGCGGTGATGCGCGGCCCCGGGGAGCAGAAGCTGGCGGCGGGGGATGCGCGGAGGAGCGCGACGCCGCCCCTGAGGCCGGCCGCCGCGGGCTCGCGCCACGCCGGCCCAGCTGGGAGGGCGTTCCCGCCCGTGCCTTCTGCCGCGGCCGCCCGTCTTCGCCAGACGCCGCCCCAGGAGGATGGTGCCGGCGGCAAGGCCAGCGTCCTCGCGCTCCTGGGCGTCCGCAAGAGGAACGGCATCTACGGCGACTGGCCGGAGCAGTACCAGCAATGATCCGACCGATCGATCCAACAAACACCATGATATACCTATATATATGATCTGACTACTATATAATTGCCATTGTGAATCGGCAACACAAAAGGGGATGCATTTTGCTGTAAGTTCGATTGTTGTTCAATTCGTGCATGCGAATCCATGTAATCTGTCCGTATGAGCAAACCTGCGTCGCTGTCCCCATACTATGAGAACTGAATATTCTATAACATTTGTTGTTGCCTTATTGCTTGTCTATATCATCTCCACTGTGTTTTCAGTGGGCCTTTGCGGCCCATTGGGCTCCCATTTCTCGCTCACTGTGCTCACTGTCACTGGTTACATTAGAGAGAGATCTGCGGATCTGTTCATTTGCAGGTGACTGGATCCCTTGGTGCAGAGTTTCAGTCTTCCAGGACTGCTGGGGAAGAGAAGACTGAAGAGGAAGCATGGGATCTGGGGTTGGAGCAGTACTGGTGCTTGTGGCAGCATGGATTACACTTGCGCCAACCTGCGCTCTGGCTTCTTCTCGCAAGTAGGTTCCTCTTTTGCTCTTTGATCCCTCTGCTCTGAGGATCCCTGGTTGGACTTGGGGCACCAGGTCCCAGGAGATGTGCTCCTATCTAGAGATGAACTGTGCATTTATGGCTTGATTTTTTGTTTCTAGGATTGAATCTTCACTGATGTATGCTTTTATCTGTTAGTTGTTGATGTAGGCAGCTTTTTTTTCTGCAAATAGTAGATGCAGGGTCAAGCCCCTAGGCCTCCCAATCTTGCATATTGGTTCGAGTCTGATCACAATCTTGCCTCTGTAACTGCACTGTGCTCACCATTTTTAGTTAATTGGTGAGATGGTCAAACCGGCATTAGGTTCAGTTGAGAAGGCATAATATTATCTAATATCTATACTGGAGTTGTTGGCTTGAAGCTTGAGTGAGATCTGTGATGATCATACAGTCCATTATCAATGTAGTCTTATCAGTGAACACTGGTGCTTGTTCAGTTTCTATGTACAGATGAACTGTGTATGTCTGGCTTATTCAGTTTCTAGGATTGAATCTTACAGTTTATACTGGAGTTGTTGGCTTAAAGATTGAGTGAGATGCTTTGACGATCTTACAGTTTACATGATCAATTTAGTCTCATGCGTGACCACTGAAGTTGAATTTAACATCAGCTAAAGAAAGAGCAACCATAATTGTAATTAAAAAGTAAATTACATTTTGTCATGAACACATGCCTTTTTTCAATTGAGAGAAAACCATGATGCACCTCCAGCGGAGCACAGTGCTCGAACACGTGTGGTGGGCTGTTCGTGCACCTACGCGCGTGCCACTAGCCATCTGGCCGGTGTCCGGATCCCAAAAGTAAATTGCAATAATAACTTATATGATGTCTAATGTCTTTCAGTTTGGAGATGAACTGTGTATGGCTGGCTTGATTCAGTTTCTATGATTGGATCCTATTTATGTGTTCATTTGTTGTTATTGATGTAGAAAGCTTTGTTTCTGCAAATAGTTAATGCAGGCCAAGTGGCCAACCCATTAAGTCCCACAAACCTGCATATTTATTCTAGTGAGCTTGATCACAATCTTGCCTCTGTAATAGCTCCTCGCCATTTTGAGCTAATTGATGAGATAGTCAAACTGACATTAGGTTCAGCACAGAAGGCCTGAAGTAAATTATATATGTAACATTACCTATACCTGAGTTGTTGACTTGAAGCTTGAGTGAGATACTTTGATTATCATACAGTTTACATCATCAATTTAGTCTTATCAGTGACCACTGAAGTAGCATCCCAAAAAAACATCAGCTATAGAATGGGAAAGTAATTTACAAACTTTTTCTCGAACACCAGCTAAATGCCAGTTTTTATTATTATTGAGAGACACCCCCTGTGGAGCACAGTGCTCGAATGCAGGCGGTGAGCTACGCGTGAACCCTCGCCCGTGCCTCTCTAGTCATCTGTTAGACGCCCAGCTCCCGAAAGTAAAGTGCAACTATAAGATGGTATTCATGGAAGATTTTAAGATGCATTTCAATTGTTACCCTTTTCAGGTTTGATGTGAATATTGAACAACCGAAATTACTAAACTCCACAGATAAATCTTTAACTGCAAGCTCACATGTTGATTTTGACCCTTCGAAATCAAAGCGACTCTCATGGCATCCAAGGTTTGTATCATCACCACACTATGATGTGTATATTATCACAGAACTTTACTTTGAAAAAACAACAGTTCATTTGATTTTCCTCTTCACTAGCAGTTAAGTATTTGTTACCATGAATTTTAGGTGTATTTTCTAAAGTCAAAAAACTGTGTGATGTGTGAAAGATCTTCTGTGCTTTTAGTTGTGTACTCAGATGCTCTCTTCTTATTATGTGGACAAATCCCATGTTTCTTACCTTAATTTAGGGTCTTCTTGTATGAAGGTTTTCTCTCTCAAATGGAGTGTGACCACTTAGTATCTATGGTAATTTATTCTGTGTATCACAGCCCAGTCCTTCCTTTCTGGTTATTTTTTTAAAGACGGGTTACATCTTGTTGTTGAAGGCTATGTTTTCATTATTGCAGGGACGTGGTAAGATAGGGTTGTCTTTACTTGTTACTGATGGTGCCAAAAATATTTCCCAGAACTATATTGATGGAGGCAGCATATTGCGCCTGGCTGATAGCAAGGTGAGCATACACACTGCTTTTCATGATATCTTGTATCCTTTCGTCTGTAATTTAATGCCTAGCTGGGTATGACCTGTGTGCGTAAACTGATCTGTAACTAGATGATGTCAGATTTATTGTTTTCTTGATATTGCAACCTAAGAAAATGCACATTTAGCAAAAAAATGATTTAGATACATACTGTAGTATATAGCTGCTAAAACTTTCCAAATAAAAAGATGACACTGGGGTCTAGTACTAATCCCTGGATTGTTCAACTTCAAAATATTGATGTTTCTGTACTCGTTTTGAAGGACATAGTTGTTTCGAAGATTGAAGATAGGATATCATTATGGAGTTTTATTCCAAAAGGTATCACTTGATCTACACGATTTATTCTTCTGTAATTCTGCGTAACCTTGCTTGTTGAGTGTTGCCTCTTGACAGTTTTAGTGGTTTCAGAGAATGGAGAGAGCATGCAGATTTTGATGTATGGTGCAAATCACAGTGACCATAACAAGGATGAAACTCAATCAAGCAGTGGTGGCAATAGTCTTGTGACCATTTTCATGTACCTTTCTGATATCAAGCAAGGTGGTGAAACAGTTTTCCCCAGATCTGAGGTAATGATGTTGTCAACAGGCCTGCTAGTGCTAAGCCATTGTCTGAATGACGGGCACACTGACATCGACATGATTTTTTTCCCTCAAGTGATTGATTCATGTGAAAACGACGGCATTCCTAATCCAGTATATGTGCACAGCTGAAGGATACTCGAGCCAAGGAAGGGACACTTTCTGAATGTGCTGGTTATGCAGTGAAACCTGCAAAAGGCGACGCGATTCTGCTGTTCAATTTAAGGCCTGACGGAGCCGCTGACGAGGATAGCCAATATGATGCCTGTTCGGTCCTTGAAGGGGAGAAATGGGTTGCCGTAAAACATATGCACACAAGTAAGATTGAGAAACCAAAATCTTCACCGGCATCTTATGATGATTGCACAGATGAAGATGATAAGTGTGTCGGTTGGGCTGCGGCTGGCGAATGTCAGAGGAACCCGGTCTTTATGATAGGCAGTCCTGACTACTATGGCACTTGCCGGAAGAGCTGTCGTGCGTGTTGAATGTTTTCTGTTATTACTGTCCTTGACGAGCGTGGTATGCATGTTTTGTTTGGTACAAGTATTGATGTTGCCCAGGGGAAATGATCCAACATTTTTTGTTTATTTAACGTAGTTTGGAGGTCTGAGATTGACCATTCGTCCCAACTTATGAAAAAATAATGCTAATCGTGTTCTGATTTATTACATTTCAGCCTTTTGGGGCGTACATGGATAGTGAAGTGTGTATGACCGTCTGTATTGAACTTTTAACGCATCCTTATTCTTTGGACATTCTCTTGTCAGTTGCACAAATGCACAAATTATTGTTTGAGAAGTGGAACCATGGTAACCAAGCTGCCAGATGGCCCTGATATAAGTTCCATTTCACTACAATCCCAGATGTAACGGAGCACATACTTCATTATTTGTCATTAAAAAAAGTAAAAATTGCAACGGCGCATACAGTTCATTATTTGTCGTGGGATGTTCTCAATGTTCTCGGTGCTAACACAGCTGGGTATTAAGCAAACATTCGATTTATCAGCAAGCAAGTCGTTGTAGTATAGTGGTAAGTATTCCCGCCTGTCACGCGGGTGACCCGGGTTCGATCCCCGGCAACGGCGTTTTTTTGTTGTTCTCGCAGCACTAATAGTGTTTTGACGTTTTGTTGCCAAAAATCTCTATGCAATTACTGGATGTAACCAAATTGCCTCCGCCCACCAACAAGGTTTTCAGCGATAGACCTTTGCGGCTGCAGACCGAGAAGAGCTTCAGCCAGCACTGGCGGCGCCATGAGCCCACGAGTCCACGACCATCGCGGTCGCCCATCCGTGATAATAGGATCAGACGCGATACGTTTTGGGTCGGTTTCGTTGGTCCAAAACCGTCTCAACCTAGCTCCAATTTCCTTACGGTTTTAGCCCGCAAACCAGGGTAACCCGACGTAAACCGATGAACAAGTCCGGTGCGGGTTGGGTCAATCGGTCCTCACTTCTTGGTGATTTATCACCTCACGATATTCAAGCTTCCAAAGTGGATTTGGCGGAAAATTAAAAAGATCGCAGCACTAATAGTGTTTTGACGTTTTGTTGCCAAAATCTCTATGCAATTACTGGATGTAACCAAATTGCCTCCGCCCACCAACAAGGTTTTCAACGATAGACCTTTGCGGCTGCAGACCGAGAAGAGCTTCAGCCAGCACTGGCGGCGCCATGAGCCCACGAGTCCACGACCATCGCGGTCGCCCATCCATGATAATAGGTCAGACGCGATACGTTTTGGGTCGGTTTCGTTGGTCCAAAACCGTCTCAACCCAGCTCCAATTTCCTTACGGTTTTAGCCCGCAAACCAGGGTAACCCGACGTAAACCGATGAACAAGTCCGGTGCGGGTTGGGTCAATCGGTCCTCACTTCTTGGTGATTTATCACCTCACGATATTCAAGCTTCCAAAGTGGATTTGGCGGAAAATTAAAAAGATCAAGCGAAGCTTCCTCTAGGTTAAGCCTGGCCCCCATTTGTAAATTAGAGCACCATTTGTAGGGCAAAAAAGCTCGGGGGCCTTGGCATCTTCAACGTCGAGAAGTTCGGAAGGGCTCCGAAGTTGCGATGGCCATGATTCGTCTGGACGGAGCCAAGCATGCCGTGGCATGGCATGGCATTGCCGTGTGACAAGGTCTTTGTCTGGGTCTGGTGCCGCCGGTAACCGAGGGGTTGCTGGCTGTCGATCGTGGTGGGGTGTCCTTTCTTCTACTTCGCTCTTCTTCGCTGGGGCGCTACGCCTAGACGACGGGGCAGTGGCCCTGGATGGTGGGGAACCTGTGGGTTGGCGAGTGAGCCCAAGGTTCTGTTCGTGCTGGCTGAGACCACGGCTATGTGGACAGTTATGGTTCTGTTCGTGCATAACTATAAAGGTTGCAAGAGGTTTTTTGTTCTTTTTATATGAAAGTGCCTGTATTATTAGTGTTACAGTTATGGTTCTGTTCGTGTATTATTAGTGTTCAGTGATTGAATGAGATTGTATGGAGATTGTTTTTACTTCAGTTTTTAGTTCCTAAGTTAAAGAATTTTTTTAAGTGGTAATTTGGCTTTAGAGCATTGGTGTTACAAGATACATGAGATGAGGCTCGATGAAAAAATACATCTTTAGGAGGTCGAAATTGAGCATTTTTACTTGTCATAGGGTAGAGACAAACAAAACTATACAAAATGTAACTCACGGAAAAAAATGTAGTAGAATTTGAAATGGTCCATTATATTGTAGAGACGTGCCGCAAGAATATATCACAACCAAACTAAATTACCAAAGCATTTTTAAATATTCAAATTGTGATCAAGAAACTCAATAATTGAGGGAAGATATGAAACGATCCAATTGGGAGTCGAGACATATTCTCTCGCTCGGGTAAGCATCTCCACTACTGAAGCAACTAACTTGAAAATTGTTTGAAAGAGCTACGCAGTCCCATGGCAGCTTAGCACCAAATTGCTACTGCCATAAAACATCTAGCTTCTTCTTAAATTTTATGGTGCACACATGTATGCCAAATTTTAACTTTAACATTGTCATGGGACTTCATCCTCCACACTCATAATGAATTTACACTCTCTATCAATAAGATGAATTTTAATTTTGTATTGATTTTGAGCTTGCTTGAGCATGGGAATTAATTTTGCAGCCAATTATGATACTCTGGCAGCGCTACATCAAATAAAGGCAACGCTAGTTGGTTTTATTTTGAACTGAATGCGTCGCTGTTAACTCACTACAACTGGTGCGCGCGACCGTGTAACGCTTTCCTCGAAGGGAGACGTATTTCCAGGGATCCGTGTTCCGTGACCGGCCTCCACCCTCGAGCTCGACCACGGGAACTGAAACCCCTCACTGAACCTCTGCTCTCGCCGCGCTCGCTTTTCAGGCCCGTCCTCTTCCTCCTCCTCCTTCCAGCCTCTCCTGCATTTCGCTGGCTAGGTCTTAGGTTTTCTCCGAATTGAGTTCCCTTCGCCCACCCCCCTCCGCGCGGCGAGAGGTATGGCGACCCCGAAAAGGAGGAATCTTTTCGATGTGGCCGACCTGCGCGACGAGCAAGCGCGCCGCCATGATCAACCCCTTGACCCGGAAGCCGTTCTCCTCCGAGCACTACAGGATTCTCGAGCAGCGCCGTCGTCTCCCCGTGTGGCCGATGAAGGAGGAGTTCCTCCACGAATTAAGCAGACACCAGGTCATCGTCCTCCACGGAGAAACAGCCGGAAGTGGCAAAAGCACGCAGGTTTGCCTCCTTGTGCTGCAATTAAATCACCTCAATTTTGGTTCGAGCTCGTTGCGGGGCCAGGCCTTCTAATCATGATGTTTATTTGCATATACATCTGCGTAGAATCCTATTAGGAGACAGCAAGTAACTGCTTTTATTTGCAGATTCCTCAATTCCTTCTTCAGGCGCAAGGTTTACTTGGTCGGCCAAAGATTGTGTGCACCCAGAGCGTTGCAGCCATTTCAGTTGCCAGACGCGTCGTCCAGGAACTGGATGTCACCATAGGGGAGGAAGTTGGTTATAGCGTCAAATTTGAAGATTGCTGCTCGGATCGTACTCGAATCAAGTGAGGTTTTTTGTTGTTTATCCTCTCCCAAGTCTTACCCTTTTCCGCTACAATCGTGCTGAATACTGAAATACTATTACTCCCTATCAGATTCAGTACTGATGAAATGCTTGTCAGAGAAGCCCTCTCCGATCCCCTGCTTTCAGACTACAATGTAATTGTTGTTGATGAAGGTCAAGAGCGCACGCTGTCCACTGATCTTCTTGTCCTCATTCTAAAGGATATCCTGCAGAAGAGAGTTGATCTCAAGCTCGTGGTTTTGACCAGCAGCCATGAGGCAATTGTCTTCGTGAAGCACTTTCGCCAATGTGGAGTTCCAAGGCTAATGGTGGTTCCAAACATACCTACATATCCTGTTGAAATATTTTATTCTCTTGAAGAACCGGATGATGATTATTTAACTGCCGCTGTTGTCAAAGCTGTGGAAGTTCATATGACTGAGCCTGTAGGTGATCTTCTGATATTCCTTCCTAGGGAAATAATCCAGCAAGCGTGCACTGATATTTCTGGTCATGCCTCGACACTCCGACTTACCTCTACAGATGCATGATCAGGTTTTTCAACCTGCTCCAAATATTTGGGCAGTGGGCATTCCACCGATTAGAAAAATTATCGTAACGACACATATTGCAGAATCCTCCCTTGTCATGGATGGTATCACCTATGTTATAGACTCCGGGGCCTTTAGCCAGAAGTTGTATGACCCGATTGCGAATTTCGAAATTGTTTGGATCTCAGAGGTTAACAAGAAACGCGCCCTACAGAGAACTGCGTGTGCCGGAAGAACACGACCTGGAAGGTGCTTCAGATTATACACCCAGGCCACATTCATGCAGCTACCAGCACAGATGTATCCTGAAATGATGAGATCTGATCTGGCTAGCACAGTTCTGACGTTGATGAAGATTGGGAAGACTAACCTTGTGGGTCTAGATTACCTGGATTCCCCTGCACCGGAGGCTGTCATGAGAGCATTGGATGTTCTTCTCCAGTTGGGAGCATTAGATGCTGAAGGAAACATTACACCTTTTGGTGAATTAGTGACTGAAATCCCCTTGCATCCACAATTAGCAACGGCGATCCTAAGGAGCCAAGAATTCCACTGTGTTAATGAGATCCTATCAATATCTGCCATGCTATCAGGTATTTCACTGAATTATGTTGTTGTTCATGCATTTCAAATTGTGTCTGTAATCAAATTCAATGACTTTAGCATGTGATCTTATTTCTCTTTGGGCTGTCATTAGAAACTTCATGTGCCTGGACACTTGACTTAATGATAAACAGCAGTTTGATACAACATGGTTGACGTTAAGTTATTCTGATAAAAACAAATCGCGCCATCTCCGCTCTTTGTTTTCTGATGTACTGATTAGAACATATTTTCAGTGCCGACTTGCTTTATCCGGCCTATGGAAGCACAACAGGCTGCTGATGAGGCCCATGATAGATTCAGGCACTCCGGTGGGGATCATTTAACACTTTTAAATACTTACAATGCCTACAAACAAAACAGTAAGCCCATTGGAATATTGATTCATGTATATTGAGTTATTTTTCTTTGCTTAGTGGTCTTACGTTTTGACAACACAGATCATGATCCACAATGGTGTGCTAATAACTTCATCAACATGAGAGTTATGAGGCGCGCTGATGCTGTTAGGGAGAAGTTGCTGGCTATCATGACAAGATTAGGTTGTCGGATTGAGAGCCCTGATATCAGCAATGGTTCATTCACTAATAATATTAAGCTGGCACTTCTTTCTGGCTTCTTCATGCATGTTGCCCACCTAGAGCAAGATGGAAATTACGGCACTATTAAATATAACCAGGTTCGCTTCCTATGTTATTTATTGTAACTGATTTGACTATTTAGTTTTATGTGGATGACTCTTTATTTGGGGTTAGAACACGGTAGCAGTTCGTTTTGGAGTATATCTTTGCATAGAAGCTTAAATGAATAACAATTCAAAACTGAAAATGCAGTAAGTTTATCTGTTCATCGTCCTGATAACACCCAAATGTGTCTGTTCTGATTGAACTAGCGTGTGCTATAATGAAAAATGTGATTGAAGCTCCATGGTTGTTAGCTACTGTTAAAGATTCTTGTGGGGGTTCAGTTGAGTTTTATGGAGCGACAGTGGGAACAGGGAAGTGTCTGATTATGTGTTGCATGCATATCTTCATACTTCCATGCGATGAACAATGTCATAGGTGTTAGGAAATACTACCTTTTCAAAATTTAGGTGTTGAAAAGTTAACCGTTGACGAGCCATAGTTGATGACATTATTTCTATCTTCAAGGCTACCAAGAGGTGTTTCCAGCAGCTACAGTACTTGCATTCATTTCTCACAATTGGGTAAAATTTACTCGGCTTAGTATTAGCCCCAATAGGAATCACAACAATGCCCCCCATTAAAACGAGCTGCAACACAATAGGAAAATAAATATGAATTGCTTCTAACTCGTCAGAGAAACTGCAATGTTTTATCCACAATGCAGTGACATCTACTATGATCTTTATTTGCAATGACATCATGCCTGTTATTTGATAAAATTGGGCTGCTAATCGCACACCTAGAAAATTCTCGCTACTCCATATATATACGGGTTACATGGTACGAACTTGCTCAACAAGATGATCGCCAATACAGTTGAGATTTAGCTAACTACCAAGAGGAAATACATAAGAACAATTGTTGTTCAGGATATCGCAGAGGTGGTGATACATGGTGTATAGCGATATTGGTAGTTGGAGAACATTGTAGGTGAAGGGCGCCTGTGGTTCATCTGACACGGTCCGTCCAACAGTGCCATATCAACAAGAAGAACCATATTTTGATAGTTCCTGGCCCCTCCAAAAACATCTGGAAACTGTCAAAAGCTAACTTTTCCTAGTAACAATATGTTTTATTTGAGGGATTATAGATTGGTCTATCATTATCATTAAGCGCACTTGTTATCAAAATATTATGCATGTGATTTTTCACTTTCTGCGATTCTTCGTTTACCCATGCCATTCTCTTTATTGAAAATACTGTATGTCATTCTCTTGCTGTTTGTATTTATCTTCTGTATCCTTTGTACGAATATAATTTGGTCATTGGAGGCAATTTACCAAGCATGCTTAAGAATTCAGTAGAACTGGACACTTGTTTGCACAGCTTTTAATTGCAGTGTTTTACTCCTTCCTCATCAGGTCGTACGGGTTGACCCTGGATTGGATGATGGAGCTCAGACAGAGTGGGTAATGTTTAATGAGTATGCCTTAAGAGACACTGTTGTCATTCAAACGGTGACTGGTATCAGCGCCGAAATGTAGGTCATTCTGTGAAAGCTACTTGGGTTCAATCGTGGATGCAATTTTTCACATTTCTGTTTTTGGTTGTAGGTTGATTCAGGTTGCTCCACATTTCTGTGATCTGAAGGAATTTCCTGAATGTGAAGCAAAACATGCTCTTCGGACGTTGTTCATCGATCATCTAATTCGTATGGATCGACGGCGGTTCGGTTTTCTAAATCATCGCCCTTTTCAGGTGGTCAACGATGCCCTAGAGACACTACAGTGGTTAGTCTCTACAAGGACCGAAGTAGCGCCACCTGCTTAACTGGTACCTTGGGCCATGTTGAGGGACTTGATTCTTACCTTACTGAATGTATTGAGAACGATAACTAGTTCAGCTCAATTGTTAAATCCTCAGCCTGAATTGTGGAGCTTCGTAGCAGCTTGACAGTAGCTTTTGGACGAAGAGGAGGGAGAAAGAATTTTCTCTGTTTACTTAACTTAGGATAGCTTCTTCGTGTATGTTTTACCTTCTGTAGGGGACCTTCAGTAGAACGGTCTGTTTAATGTTTTGGGCCTGTTGTTATTTCTGTATCTTATTTTCTCGTTTAGATCATTGGTTTCTTTGCTTAAATCGGGGGCCTACCATTTGTTTAAAAAGAGACGGTCAGCCTTCCGATTCCAAGTGTTCATTTTTATAGGTGAAAATTGACGCTTGTATGCACGCCATGATCATTCATCTGCCATCCTTCCCCAAGAAACAAAAGATCATTCATCTGCTTTCCCGTAGGCGCAATTGCTTCTAGCCAAGGCTGTACTCTTTTGCAAGACCCTGGACAGCTGATCATCAAAGCCTTGCTTCTTTTGCACCCGACCTCTTCAAGTGCTGCACCAAGCGCAACCTTACAGTTGCACAGGCCATCACCGGCAACAAATGGATGATGCATTTCAAGCGTGACCTACCTACCATTGCTTTGACTCAGTTCCTCCTTGTCCATGACCTTCTGGTCAATATTGAGCTGCGGCCCGAGACATCTGACTCGGTTACCTGGTTATGGGCACCAAATGGCCAGTACTCAGCGCGTCTGCATATGAGATGCAGTTCGAGGGCTCCATCCGTTTCTCTTTCCGGGACATCATTTGGAGCAGTGGCGCGCCACTGAAGTGTCGTATATTTTGCTGGCTTGCTCTCCGTGGCAAATGCAACACCGCTGATTGTCTTCAGAAGAAGGGGTGGCTGCATAATGCAGCATGTGTCTTCTGCCTCAGCACACAGGAAACAACACTTCATCTTCTCGCCACCTGCCCCGTCATCACTCGGCTATGGGAGATGATCATTCGGACAGCAGCGCTCAACCCCAACCTAAGGCCACGAGTTGACACGACTTCATTACAGGAATGGCTCATGACATCTAGCCTCCGGCTGCCACCGCCGAAGAGGAAAAGCTGGGCGGCCTTAGTTCATTGGTGGTCCATTTGGAAAGAACGCAATGCCAGAATTTTCAACAACAAAGCTGAATCACTTACCAGAATTCACTCCATCATTATCGATGAGGCTAGATGCTGGAGAGACGCTGGAAGAACAGGTGCTGCAGACCTGTTATTAAGACCCAGGGAACCTGACTAAGTAGCTGGCTTTCTATTTTTTGGTCTGCAGCTCTTTGCTGCAGTCTTTGTTCCCCTTTAGTTAGCTTTCTTTGTTTTTCTTTTTTGGCTACCTTGTACTCTGTACACTCTTCTAATTGAAATGAAAAGCAGGCTCGACTGCCTTTTCCGTCTAAAAGGCTGTACTCTTGAGTCTCTTTGGACTTGTGCATTCTCCTCCGACACTTGATGAGATTGCGTTCTCTTTGTCAAGTGGCCAAAGAGCAAAAGGGACTCGGCAGCTTGGTCTTCAGGAGGTTAGGATATACAGCACGTCGCACATACGAGAGAAAGTACTTGGGTTCTTTGGTGGCCTCGGTACATTATCTTGTCTAAGTCTAAGAGCATCTCCAAACAGATGGCTTTGATAAGCCGCGTGCTTAAAAACCTGTAAATATGGGGCGCGCTGTCGAAAGCAGCGCTGCAGCGGACGCACTATAACTCGCGTGTACTAAAAAGGCGCCAGCGTGCTGCGTATTTGGGGCGTCAGCTCCCGCGCGTGGGGCGAAATCAAGTTGCGTGCGAATTGGCCAACTGCCAGATCTAAAACCTCCGGACGCTCGCGCCGTCGCCCGCACTCTCCTCCATCTCCTCCGGTGACTGAGGGCGCTCGATTACCTGCCATCGGCGCATCTTCCGCTCCTCCCGGTGCGTCGCCGCTTTGTATGGACGCGCGCAGGTCACTGCGGCGGTCACAGACGCCGCCGCCACTTCTGCCGCTTCTCCCCAGCACACTAACGCTGCTTGTTCAACCTCCGTCCTCGTCGCGGCCCCTCCAGCGCGCAGTTCCTCTGACGGATAGCGCCCGGCGGTCGTTTGCACCTCCGCACCCACAAGCTGTTTGGCAAAACACTTGCAAGGTATATATTTCGTCTAAAACTTTGTGGATGAATTTGGTGCATTTAGTTTGTAGTTTAAAATTAGTTCAAATTAATGCTTGTAGATGAGTTCGTCCTATGATTCTTCCAATGAAGAAGTTGATATTCAGGAGGAGGAGGAGAACGTCGCAATGATGCACGCCCAAAAAAACAGAAGCACGATGGTTCAGTTTTCGGTCGTTAGAAATTGTAGAGGGGAAAGGATCGGTGCTCCGATAGACTGACGAGGAACTATTTTGTGGACCATCCCACATACCCCGAGTCTTATTTCCGGCGCCGTTTGAAGATGAGCATCGAGTTGTTCAAGCACATTGCGAAGGAATTAGCGAGGCATGATCGGTTTTTTCAGCAAAGGAGGAATGCCATCGGAGAGTTCGGGCATAACACCTATAAAAAGGTGACATCCGCTTTGTGTATGTTGGCATACGGTATTCTGGCGAATCTAGTTTATGATCACTTTGCAATGAGCAAGAGTCAAGCCATCATGTGTGTCAAGCGCTATGTAATTGGAATTGGGCAAGTGTTTGATCCAAATTATTTGAGAGCTCCCAATGCTGCAGGCACGACTAGTCTTCTTGAGTTCAATGTCGCTCGGGGGTTCCAGATATGGTTGGCACTATTTGGGGATGGACCCACTTTGGCAGGAATTGTTGAACCCTGTTCCAAGGGACTTACAAACACTGGCGGAGCTGCATGGAGCTAGGGGGTGCACAGGACACCGGTAGAAAAAAATCTTTGTAAAATAGCAGTTTTTCACCACTTGTGCACCCCTATCAAGTTGATTTTTCATTCTTTCGGCACCTGCGTGCACCCTGATGCCATAATGTCTAGCTCCGCCACTGCTTACAAACGTACAACTAACTCTCATTCAATAGTAAAAATTGCAACGAGTACCCACTTTGCTAATAATTTGGAAAACCTGTTCCAAGCGTACAACTAACTTCCATTTAATAGTAAGAATTAAAACGAGTAAGTGCAATACTATAACTTTCTTAAATTGCATGGAGCATTATCGCAATACTCAGAGTCAACACAGTGACATTTTTTGTGTAAATATCGAGAATGTCGGGGAGACGGGATATACCCTTCATTTAAGTGGATCTTCTCTGTTGTGTGGGTTATTTTAGTAAAACAATCGGGGATTAAAATGCAAAAATACACTATGCCTGTTTCTGGACGTTGGATGATGATCCGATGGCTCTGGAAGAGACCTACGTTTGTCTTTTCTGGGGCGAACCTGCGCCAGGCGTTGGCCTATTTCTTTTACAACAAAAAAACTCCCAATCATTTACCGTAAACTTCGTCCGTCCCACGTGTGACGGTTTCGTGCGTTTTCTAGCGCTTTCGTGGTGCTTCTGCACCGAGCCAGTCTTGGCAATCCTGACGCCCAAATCACTGAATCTTTTCCTCCTAATCCATCAAATCGCTTCTTCTCTACATCTCACTCACTCGGATCTAGGGATAAAAGTTCCTTTCTGCCCAGCTGTGCGAGAGGGGACATCAGTGCGGCCGGAGTTCTTTCTTGTCGGGGTTGGCGTGAGGCGGCGGAGGAAGGAGGCGTTTGGGGGAGTGGTAAGGCGAGGTTGAGTCTAGGCTGGGGTCGGGGAGGATGGGGGAGAAGGCCCGGCCCTGGAGGGGGTGGAGGGAAGACTGAAAAATCTCAGACTGTCGGAGGCTGAGAAGCAGGGAGTTCGAATCGGCAAGGCACTAGCATTCTCGTCGAGAATGAGGAAGATACAGGCGGTGGGTAAGATTCTCTCTCAAAGGCCAGCTAAAGAAGAGTATGTACGCAAAACTTTGGAGAATATCTGGTGTCCTCTTTCTAGACTAGAATGCAAAGATACGGGGAAGAATCGCTTTATGTTCACTTTTCTTGAAGAATCAACAAAAAAGAAAGCAGTAGAAGATGGTCCCTGGATGTTTATTAAGGATGTTATAGTGATGGAGGATTTTGTTCCAAACAAAACAATAGATGACTATGTTTTCAAGACCATACCAATATGGGTAAGAGCATATGGGGTCCCAATGGGAGCTATGTGCAAAGAAATAGGGGATCTGATTGGGAATAGAATTGGTAATGTTCTGGATGTGGATCTTGATGACAATGGAGAAGTGATGGGGAATACATGAGAATTAAAGTGCGGATAGACATCAATCTTCCCATCCCGAGATTCACAGAACTTATAATAGATGACGATGATGATGAGAACGAACAGAACATGTCAAGAGATGAGAGTGAGGTGAGAACTATTACTTTCAAGTATGAACACTTGCCGGATTTTTGCTACAATTGTGGCATTATAGGTCATATTGAAAAAGTATGTCCGACAAGAATCAGAAGAGATGGTGCAAGGCAGTATGGTTCATGGTTGAGAGCTGTTATGCTCAGGGGAAGCTCCAGTGAGGAAAGAAGTGGAGGATCAAATGATGGGGTGGGGTTCTGGAAGTCAAATAGTGTGGGGAGTAGGTCGGGCAGTGATGGACCATCATGGAAGAAACAATGGCAAGTGGATAGTGAAAGGAAATTACAGGATAGAGGCGAAGGAAAAGATGGTACAAGCCCTCTGAGGCTAACACAGGGCGATGGAGTGGAAGAGGTAACAAGACCGGAGGCAGTAAAGGGAACTACAGAGGACGAGAGGAGAAAAGGCAGTGATAAAGAAGTAAATGGTCCAGAAAAGGAGTTAGCCATGAAGACAAAACCAAAAACTTTCAGAAGACGAAACAAACCTGAAGAAAAGGAGAGGCAAAGTAAGCAAGAAAATGAAGATGTTCTTGGTAAGAGAAATGTAGAGATGATGGACATGGATATTGGGAGAGAATCAATAAAGAAGGCAAGGATGGAGATTGATGGTGAGCTAGACAGGGAAGCAGATTTCAAAAATGAACAAGGAAGCGCTGGGCTGCAGGGTCGGCCCGGCGAGGAAAAATGAAGATAGGGTTCTGGAACTGCCGGGGTTTGGGGAATGGCCCGGCAGTTCGAGAGCTTCTGAAGTTTCAGAAGCAGGTGGACCCCGACATTCTATTCCTATCCGAAACAAAAATGGATGAGAATAGGATGATTTGGTTCAAATGTTTGTTGGTTTTCAGAATATGGTGGTAAGGAAGAGTGAAGGAAGAAGTGGAGGATTGGTCATTTTCTGGAAAAACTATATTAATGCAAAACTAAAGAGTTTTTCCAGATATCATATAGATACGGAGATTACAGAGCAGGATGGTTTCAAATGGCGTCTCACTGGTATCTACGGAGAGCCTGCCTCTGATAAAAGGGAGATAACATGGAAACTATTAAGAATTCTTAGCAATCAGTCAAAGCTGCCGTGGTTGTGTGCAGGTGATTTTAATGAAATATTGTACAGTCATGAAAAGAGAGGAGGTCAGCCACGAAATGGCAACAAATGGAGAGGTTTAGATTGGCTTTGGCTGATTGTGGTCTGAGGGATCTAGGCTTCAAGGGAGACAAGTTCACTTGGCGCAATAACAGCTGGGATGCGAATCACTACATAAAAGAGAGATTAGACCGTGCAGTGGCGACAAGAGAATGGTGTGAAAGATTTCCAGCTTATAGAGTCATCCATGAAGACCCGAGGCATTCTGACCACAGGCCGATCATAGTCCAATTGGAAGCACCAAAAAAAGCAAACAGAGGGAGAAGAGAAGGAAAACTTTTTAGATTTGAAGCTAGATGGTTAGAAGAAGAGGACTGTGAGCAGATTGTAAACAATGCTTGGAATCTGGTAAGAACAAATGAAGAAGGCAACGTCATGCTGGGGCTGAAAAGAGTGGCCACCGATCTCAAGGAGTGGAATGATAATGTCCTGGGAGATATTCATAAAACGATTAAACAATTAAAGCAGAATTTAGAGGAAGTAAGAAGGGGAGAAATAAATCAGGAAAGAGTTAATAAAGAGCACCTCCTAAAGGATAAATTGGAGAGGTTGGAGCATCAACTGGACACAAAATGGAGGCAAAGAGCTCATGTGAAGTGGTTACAAGCAGGTGACAAAAATACAGCTTTTTTCCATGCCTTCGCCTCGGAAAGAAGAAAGCGTAATACCATCCAGAGACTTAGGAGAGAAGATGGGTCATGGGTAGATAATGCAGATCAGCTGAAACAGTACATAACAAACTATTTTTTCAGCATTTTCTCAACGGCTGCTGGGGGGAACAATGAGGAAATTTTAAGTGCTATCCAACCAAAAGTGACGGCGCAGATGAATAGCATCCTCTGCTCCGAGTACACAGTTGATGAGATAAAAAATGCTCTTGATAGCATAGGGGACCTTAAAGCGCCAGGGCCTGATGGCATGTCTGCTGTGTTTTTCAAGAAATTCTGGAACATAGTGGGCTGTCAGGTTACAGAAGAAGTTCTCAATGTACTTAGAGGAGGACAAATGCCGGAGGGCTGGAATAGTACTATGATAGTGCTTATTCCAAAAGGTTCATCTCCAGTAAAGATGAAAGATCTGCGTCCCATAAGCCTTTGCAATGTCGTCTACAAAATTATCTCAAAGGTAATTACAAATAGACTTAAACACATTTTGCCGGATATTGTTTCTGTGAATCAAAGTGCATTTGTTCCGGGGAGAATTATTTCAGATAATATCATTCTTGCATATGAGCTTACACATTTTCTACAGAGGAGGAGAAGAGGAAGAAAAGGATATGCAGCTATAAAGCTTGATATGAGCAAAGCATATGACCGAGTAGAGTGGAATTTTCTACGGGAGGTGATGCTCAGATTGGGGTTTGATAGTACCTGGACGGACTTGGTAATGAACTGTGTAACAACAGTTAGTTACCAAGTGAAAGTGAATGGGGAGGCGTCTGAAGTCATTATTCCAGAACGAGGACTCCGTCAAGGTGATCCTCTCTCCCCATATCTCTTTTTATTATGTGCAGAAGGATTCTCAGCTTTGCTTTATGAAGCTGAAAAGAGAGGAAATCTCAAGGGGATAAAATTATGTAACAATGCTCCTAGTGTAAGCCATCTTTTATTTGCAGATGACTCTCTCCTTCTTATTGAAGCGGATAAAGAAAGTGTGCAGGAAGTAAACAGAATTTTGAGCATTTATGAGGCATGTTCAGGCCAAATGGTGAATAAAGACAAATCAGCAATTCAATTTAGTAAAAATACAGAAGCTGAAGTGAGAAGGGATTTAATGTCCAGACTGAGTATACAGAAGGAAGGCTTTCCTGCAAAATATCTGGGGCTACCAGTTTACATTGGCAAGTCCAAGATGAAGGCGTTTGAATACATCAAGGAAAAAGTATGGAAAATTCTTCAAGGTTGGAAGCACAAGCTGCTATCTAAGGCAGGGAAGGAAATATTAATTAAAGCGGTGGCGCAAGCAATTCCTGTGTATGCCATGTCTTGCTTTGAGCTACCCAAAACTCTTTGTGATGAGATTAGCTCAATGGTTGGAAGATATTGGTGGAGCAATATGGACAAGGAGAACAAAATACATTGGATCAGCTGGAGAACATGTCAAAACCAAAGAAGGATGGGGGGCTAGGATTTAGAGATCTGTATTCGTTTAATTTGGCGATGTTAGCAAAACAGGCGTGGAGGATTATGAAAAATCCCACTTCTTTGTGCACACGTGTACTAAAAGCGAAATATTTCCCGGAAAGGAGCTTACTGGATGCTGAAGTGAAAAGTGGGATTTCATACAGTTGGAGAAGTATACTGAAGGGTGTTCAAGTTCTGAAAAAAGGAATCATATGGAGAGTGGGAAACGGGCAGAACATCAAGATATGGGCAGATCCTTGGCTGCCGAGGGATAGCTCGAGAGAAGTAAGGTCAAGGAGGGGAAACCAACTTCTAATGAAGGTATCTGACTTGATCAACCCGATTTCTTTGACATGGGATACACAGCTTATCCAGCAAACTTTCAACCCTGAGGAAGCAAGCATCATATCCACGATACCGATTCAAGAAGGAGCACAGGATAGTTTAGCCTGACATTATGACAAGAAAGGGCTCTTCTCAGTCAAGTCAGCTTACCAAGTTGTCAGAAATATCAAAACAGAAGAGGAAGAGAAGGGATCACCCTCTTTTGGAAAAGGAGATAGTGAAATTAACAGAATTCCTTGGAAGAAATTGTGGGCTCTTCCACTACCAGGGAAACTAAAACACTTCCTATGGAGATTAGCCAATAATAGCCTTCCCTTGAGAATGAAGCTGAAATGGCGAGGAGTCGATCTAGACACAAGATGTCCAGTGTGCTTCAGATTTGATGAAGACGGCGGGCATATTTTCTTCAAATGTAAAGCAGTGAGAGCTTTTTGGAGAGCAGTGGAAATGGAAGATATCAGGATCATGTTGGAAAGCTGTCCAAATGCTAAATGGGTCATAATTCAAATATTAAAACAAGAAGAAGAGACCTGTATGAAGATCTGCACTCTGCTCTGGACATGGTGGTTGGAGAGGAATAGGGTCAATCAGGGACAAAAACTCAGAGCAATGAATGAGAACTTGTTCTCTTTCCAACTTCAATTCTTGGAGTTCAGAGAACATCTGGGAAGGAAGAAAGTGGAAGAGCAAAAGACTACACAGGTTTGGTCACCCCCACCTGAATGTTTTCTCAAGATAAACACAGACGGAGCTTTCAGAGAGGCTTCTCGGTCTGGGGGATGGGGATTTATAATCAGAAATGAGCGAGGGGAAGATCTGGTAGCAGGGGCGGGGAAACTGAATGCTGTGTCAAATCCTCTCCATGCTGAAGCATTGGCAATGTGTCATGCTATCACAAAAGCTGCAAGAATGGGGTGCCACAAAGTCATATTGGAAACGGATGCCACAATACTGAAACAAGTGATGACAAGTCAGGCCTATGATGATTCAGAATTGGGCATGCTCTTCAAAGAGTTGAAACTGTTAGTTAGGCAACTGTTTCAGGTTTGTAAAATAGTAGTTTGCCCGAGGGCTTGTAATAATGCAGCTCATAATCTAGCTGCGGTAGGTGTAAATCAGGCCTATGATGATTCAGAATTGGGCATGCTCTTCAAAGAGTTGAAACTGTTAGTTAGGCAACTGTTTCAGGTTTGTAAAATAGTAGTTTGCCCGAGGGCTTGTAATAATGCAGCTCATAATCTAGCTGCGGTAGGTGTAAATCAGGATCAGGGGAGCGATCAAGTTTGGTTTGCTCCTTTCCCTTGTAATGTCAGTGTCCTGATTGCTGGCGGGTGTCCAGCTCAACTTGGTTAAATGGAATGTAATCTGTGTTCCTTTTCAAAAAAAAACAAAAACAAAAACAAAAAACTCCCAATCTTTTCAGGACTTCTCCGCCCTTCTCCCACCTCGCACCTTCCCGTCGAATTGAAACCCTAACCCTAGCCGGCATCACCATGGAGGAGGGAGACCGCCACCATAGCGGCTGCAAGCGCGCGCCCCAGACCCGCGACGACTCCATCGACGGCGGCTCCTCCGCCCCCGCTGCTTCTCGCCGCAGGACCAAGCCCGCTCGGTTCGTATCCGCCGGCATGTGGCACGGGCAGGGGATCGCTGAGCGGGATAGGGACCAGCAGCTCATGATGGCCGCTCGCCGCCGTCTGGCGACCGTTGTGGTCACAGATCCGGGCGCTGGGTTGCCCCCAGGTTACCTGGAGCACAGCAAGGGGGCACGGATGATGGCTGCGATGGGTTACAAGGTCGGCATCGGCATCGGCGAGGACCCGGGGATCCGCGTACCGCTCGAGTGCCCTTGGCGCCCCCTTATTAGCATCCAGGACCCCACGCCCTCCTCTGCTATGGAGAACCGTCCAAATGGATAATCTGATTTGTGAATGAGTACTTTCAGATGCTGTCTTTTATTTTCAGTTGTATGCTTTGAAGTTGCTCAGTTAGTACCTCAATTGTCAAATAGTGCTGTGAGTTCTGCCGTTTATTAGTTCATGTTAATATGTATAAGAAGTCTATGAAACTTGGCATGCTGTGCTGTAATTTGTCAGTTGCTATATGAGTAATTCGTGAAATTTTGCATCTTATGCTGTCATTTATCAGTTTATTATTTCGGAATCTTTGCACATTCCGTGTGTTAAAAATAACGCCACTTGTTTGCTGAAATGTATGATTCACTGGAATCTGTAGGAATTTTTGCATTTTCACTGTTAAAAATACCGCCATCAATGTTGTAAAAGCAGTGTACACCTATGGCCTTGTGCCCTGTATCCTCCTATTTATCTTGTTGCTCACTTATGTTAGTGGACCACTTACAGTCTATACCTATCTGGATTTCGTTTTTTGCAATAATGTTTTGTAGATGTTGTAACGAACCTGAAAAGAAAGGAAGAAGGGAAGAACTATGCAGGCCATAGAGGCAAGTATGATTCTCTATTATATTATACACCTGATGTCGTTGTTGTCTAAATACATGTGCACTCGTTGATATTGATGATCCTCACCTCAACCTCTTAGCCAAGTTTGACTTCATGTTCATTTTTATTGATGTTTGCGTTAATGGTAATGTGCATTGACATGCTGTGCTAGGGAATAAACAAAGACTTTTTGCGAGCTAAACACCAAGCTGTTGTGTTCTCTATGTAGAATATTACAAATCTAAGATTTTTGCTAAACATAATAAGAAAGATGACATAATATGTACAGATGGCACTATTTTTATGTAATGCTATGTTTCATGTATAATTGAATTTGACAAGAGAATGGTCAGGCCAATTACCACCAGTGGATGTGATATGTTGCATAAATTGTGCATATTTGTAGCTTATTGTAGACTTAAGAGTATTTTATCTGATGCTAGGCAGATAATGTAATTTTCTCTACACAATTTATTTGGTGCTAAATGATGTAAATTTCTTTCAAAAACACATTTGGTGGTTTCGGAGAAATGTATATTCCCTTTACCCTTGTGCCCCTGTGCTATGCAGCTAAAATGTTCTTCAGGTAGCATACTATCCATGCATGAGCTAGTAGCAAGTAGCCAAGGCTAAGGTTGATGAAATCTTGGAATGAGTATGTCAGTGGTACTGATGAACCTAATAAAGTTTGACTTGACTCTTCCAACGGCTCTACTATATGATCATGTTACTTGATGGTGTAAGTTATGCCATTTATTTTTAGAAAGCTAACCATGCTTGTGCTATCATATCGCTTCTGCTATTGTATGCTTGAGCAAAGCTGACCATGAACTTTTTGCTGCATGTTATGAAAGTTTCCAAGTTTGACTCACGGCTAGGTGATAAATGTTATGCATGAGGGAGTCAGGGAAAACTCTTGTAATTTTTCTCATGGGCGTATGCTTTTTTTTTTGGTTCGAAATGCTTTCTATTAAGACTAGCTCCTTCTCTTAAATCCTGCAGATTTTGCTCATGTGCCACATTTATTTTGGACCATGATAGAATCGTGATTCTGATGCATTATAGAATCGTGATTCTGATGCATTCGTAAATTTGTTTTTTGAGTTCTGCTGACACATACGAAATTATTTGGGAATTACCAGTCTGTGCCATGTCTGTGGGAGCTTGATGTTGATTGTTCCTTTATTGTTCATCCAAGAAACTCGAGGTGGAGAATATTATACCATGTTTGAACTGCATTTCATCATGCATAATCTTAGGTTGCATCTGTTGTCATGATAAATTGCATTAATACATATGTTTGCCTTGCTAAGTGCTTATGGGAAATATATGGGTGATTATTTTGTTTGGTCTCAAAGGGGTTAAAGTAGTTTTTTGTATCTTTTTTTTTGTGTGAGCTTGGTCTGTAGATTTTTTATATATCAAAGCTCGGTTTATTTTGTTACTCCCTTTCTCTCAGAAACTGTCAAATGCAAATCCTTGGGCAATACTGTGTCTGAATTATTCGATGTATCAAAACTTATTGAGTTAAAATTTCAACCGTAGCTCCCACACAGTTCCAGATAGGTTCCATATTTCTGTGAAAAGCAATTCCACCAAAATTGGTACATCCAGTTCAAAACCACAAGTTGCGTATGTAATCAGGCACAGTTTTCATTTAGAACCTTATCAAACGAATTTTTTTTTATTTGACAATTCTACAGGTTGTAAGTCAGGTACTCATTTTAGGATTGGTAACAATTTGAGAATCTTTTTGGACGCCCTTGGTTACCTTAACTTTGTAACCTTGATGTCCAGTTTGTTGCTAGAAAATGCTGTTTTCTTTCATGTCTACTGGAAATTCGTTTCTCCATCTCAGTTGGGTGGGCTAGGCGTGCTTGACAACCACATGACAAAAACAAATGTAAGAGACATGGCTAAATGCGCGACAAGGCATACCAAAAATTCCAAATCTTCTTCGCCCTATGTTTTATAAATGTACTTTCTTTCGGTCATTGCATGAAATGGTCCACAACATAAAACTCCCTCTAGTCCGATTTAAAGTAGTGCTACGCTGGTGCAAAAAGTATATGGGCTCACGGTACTAATTTCGGATCAGAGGAGTATATAGTTCTCCGTATCTCCGTAACATAATTGTTGTCGTGCTTGAACGCCACGACAAGAATTATGAAGGACTAGAACTAAATCACGACCAGAATTATGAAACGGAAGGAACAAGTGACATTTGCCCTAGTAAACCCCACTCAAAATCTCTACAGACAGACGAGTCACAGCAGCAGTGACCAGATCGGCTTCAGTTGAGAGACCAGGCCCCTCTGCTTTATTTCCGCCACGCCGGTGACGAACCTCCCAGCTCCGCCGCTCCGCTCCCCGTCAGATCGGATCGCTCCGCCGCGAGCCCACCCGTCGAACATGGCGGCTCTGCTGATGCGCAGGCTCGCCGGGACCCACTACCGCGGCCGCGCCCCGCTGGCCGCCGCCGCCGCGTGCGGGGCCGCGCTCTTCTACGCCTCGTCGCCCCACTCCGTCGTACGGGACCTGACTGCCCCTCGCCTCCATTTTGTTTGACGGTCTTCGTTTTTCTCCTACTCCATTTCTAGCCGTGACTCACCGTGCCGTGTGATTGCAGGCGCACATGGAGGAGGAGAAGGGGGGAGAGGCCGCTGCTAACGTTGGTGAGAGCTCCACCCCCGTTCGTTTTGAGTTCTGAAAATTCCTATCGATCTAGGGCTATTTGATGTATATGGAATTTTCAGGTTTATACCTTTTTGTTTAAGTACTTGCATCTCATGTCTCATATCATGCCATTTCCAGATGTGTGTTTTAGCGATTGAAGCCCCAAATTATGTGCGCACCCAGATGGAAAAATTACATACCTTTTTGGAGAATTGGATTTCTAGAGCCTGGACAAACTAGACGAATTTTGTGGGGACATGAACAGCAGTACACTGCAGTAAAAAATGTCATATATTATCTGGGTTTTATTAGCCAACATATCAAGCGCTTTTGTGGTGATGGAGACATGCCGCTGTCAGATTCTTAGTGTACATGAACTTACAGTGTTAGATGTTGGGATGCTGGATTTTGGCATGAGCGAATAGAAGCTGTGCTATCGAGGGTTATTATATGTCTAATCATTTAACTAGAGTGACCTGTTATGGCCCTAAATTGACTACTTGGTCCAAAGTGATTTACTGCTTCATAACTGTTTTACATGACTTTGTTGCTTAGAATAACATATGATATCCGTGGGTTGATCTTCAGCCTGAGAATCCTGTTATCCAGAGCCCAAACTCTTGGGTCAGGTTGCTAGCTGTATGATAATTTAGAGTGTTTTGTTGGTTTGAAAATTCAATTATTCAGTATGCATTGCTACACATCATCTGTTTTGCTTCTAGTTTTAACTAGACTAGATAATGTATATCTTGTTTTTTGCAGCACTAAACCCTGAGAAGTGGTTAGAATTTAAGCTCCAAGAGAAGGCAACAGTTAGTCATGACTCACAGCTATTCAGGTAATGCTTACCAATGCTGCAGTTCTACTTCTGTGATTATATAATTGCATGGAATGGTTTATTCTGTCACGCCATAGTATAGGTGGTTGTTACGCTACATATATTCTGCTGGCATATCTAGCATGTTGCAATAGAATGCTTGTATATAGTGGTTACTGAATTCAGCTTCAGTTTCCTGTGTTCATGCTAATGGCTTCTCTGTCTTTCTTTTTGTCTCAGCTTTCACATCCAAATTACTAGTAAACTCGGTAATAAAATATCCAAAACTACACAAACTTAAATCCCTTAATCAACTTTTCTATGAAATCTGGTTATGAATCATGCTATTTTACTTTGTAAATTCAGTTGTCGTAGTCTGAGTCTTATGCTGCTGATTTGACCTGGCAGATTTTCGTTTGACCCATCTACTAAGCTGGGCCTGGATGTTGCCTCGTGTCTCGTAACAAGGTATCTCTCTAGTTACTGACATCTCCTAGATTTCTTTACTAAGTGATTATTCTCTATAAATTCTAAACGCAATCATGCAATAAAATTTCATGCAATAGATGTTCTAATAACCTTAACTCAAACTGTTGTTCAATGTAATAATTGTTGTTGTGCAAAGAAAATTGCCATTTTAACCATACATGAACCACAACAACGATGTCATTTCAGGGCCCCCATAGGCCAGGAAGTGGAGGGAAGAAGAAAATACGTGATTCGCCCGTAAGCATACACGTGAACTATTCTCCATTTTTAATATGATAACCTGATATTGATTAGTAATTATTTTAATTAGATTTGGCTTAGACGTTTATCCTGCTGTCTGTAGGTACACACCTATCTCTGATCCAGATTCTAAAGGACATTTTGACCTATTAATCAAGGTATCCACAAAGTTTGAAGTCTACATTCCATAACCTGATATCTGCTTCTGAATATCTAGTGTTCTTCTTATTATTGTATTTGAGTTTCCTAAATGTTTTGGATATGAAATCGCGATTACTGAGAAAATGTTCTATGCGCAGGTCTATCCTGATGGGAAGATGAGTCAGTATTTTGCTAACTTGAAGCCAGGAGATGTTGTTGAAGTTAAAGGGTAAAGTGAAATGAAAATCTGATTATATGTCTTACATATTATTACCTATCTGTGACTGACGTCTTTCATCTTCTTTTAGGCCCATTGAAAAGCTCAGATACAGCCCAAATATGAAAAGACAAATTGGCATGGTAGGCAGAACCTTAATTTGTGCAAATTATCTACTGCTTATATTTCAGCAAGGCCAAAGCTGGAGATACTCATCTTAGATATTAACTTATAATTTTAGCTTAACCCCTTATGGCATCTGGTTGGTTTTGGTTATAAATTTAGCTATACAAAATTTACTAAATAAAGTGATTTCTATGCTTCCAGATCGCTGGTGGTACTGGCATAACACCAATGCTGCAGGTTGTCAGGGCCATCCTCAAAAACCCTGATGACAATACACAGGTAGGCTGTCATCACAATTTTGCTCCTTGGCATTGAGTACACAAGGAGCTTTGAATAGTACTGTATAATTAGCAATTCAGTCATATAGTGTTTCAAACAACATGAGCAGTTCTATTGTTCGGTTAATGTTCCTTGTATATTCTAATCTTCGATTTCTTATTATTCTTTTCTAGGTTTCCTTGATTTATGCCAATGTGTCGCCAGACGATATCTTGCTGAAAAAGGAATTGGATAGACTTGCCAGCACCTATCCTAATTTCAAGGTTGCTATTGCTGGGGTTAGTTAGTTGCCACATGGGTGAAGGTAGTTCTAAGCTTGACATCCTTGCGAAATTTCAGGTATTTTATACAGTTGACAAACCATCAAATGACTGGAGGGGTGGTGTTGGCTACATATCGAAGGACATGGTTTTGAAGGGTTTGCCTGGCCCAGGGGAGGATTCTCTTGTTCTTGTGAGTAGTTTCTGGAATTTCTGCTTAAGAGTTATATTACACATGGTGTGCTTTTAGAAAAATACCGTTCATATATATTTGTCCATATTAGCTTGTTTCTTATCTCTGTCAAGTAGTCCTTGTTTTTGGATACCATTAACTTAATTGTTATAATTGGATTGTTAATAGACCTTCTCAAATTCATGGTTTTTGCTTGGCAGGTTTGTGGTCCTCCTGGATTGATGAATCACATATCTGGAGATAAGGCAAAGGACAGATCACAGGGCGAGGTACTGTGAATATATTTAGTCATTTGTATTACATTCCACTGCAAGTTAATAACCTCATGATATCAGTAGTACTCAATTATTCCTAGCTAGGCAAAACAACCTTGTTTGCATGCTAAATTCGTTCATCTAATAGACCTATCAGAAAGTTAATCAGGAAGCACACCATTGATCTGGAATTGCACACTATATTTACAGTTCTCCCATCAACATGACGTTTATTTGTATCTCCTTTTGTAGTCGATTAATTGATCCAATTTGGTTCCTTTGCAGGTCACCGGACTTCTCAAAGATTTAGGATACACAGCAGACATGGTGTACAAGTTTTAAGTGCATCGTGGAAACATAGGGGGCTGACAGTGGACATGCATGCTGCCACTGACATTCTAAAATAAACCCCATCGGACCTTTTTGTTACGCCGATTCGGCGCTGAACTTGAAGAGCTGTGGCCCCGTTTCCCCTTAATGTCCTTTGAAAACCGTAAAGACATCTGTAGTGGGGGTGTTGAGCTCAAGTTAGAATACTACTACTATCTGCCTACGCTTGATTGCATGTGCAGTTGCTCAACGCCCTTTTTTGTTTTGCAAGAGCTAGTGGATTTTAGAAGTTTATTCTGTGGTTTTTTTCTTGATGAATATGGTGCAGTTGTGGTGTTCTGTGATACTCCGTATTACTTTAATAATGTATGTGGTGATCTGGTCTCTACAATGCCATGACCACAGGCCATCACTTCATACTCAGTAAATTCAGGGTGCATAGACCAAGGCCTTGCAATGGTGAACTGTCTATTAATCTGCATTTTCTTCAGAGGCTGAGCTTTGCTACACCCATCCAGAGAGCATGATTCTCGCTGGCTCCAAACCGCCACCACGGGACATGATTCGTCAAAAGTTTTCAACTCGATACTGGGTGTTGATGGCCAAGATAGATCGAATTCACGTGAACAGGCGACGTAATTGTCACTCTTTTCGCATTTTTCCGCAAAAAGATCCTTACATTACATTAAAAGAAACACACCGAACATTACAAAGCATCTCAACAGAAATGAAAACTCAACGAGTTCGTCTTCAACCTCCATAACGTGTGCACGACGTCCTGCCGTGCACGACGTCCTGCCGCCGCCGATCTTCTCAGAACCGAGTTGTCGATGTTGTTGGTTGCGTACGGGAAATCGCCGAATGGGTCAAGAAGATCACATCCGTCCCAGAGCTGAAGAAGATGAACCGTCGATAAAGGTTCATGACGATCTCGAGACCGCCACGTCAGAAGAAGTCCTCTAGAACCACACAACTCACACGAGTTTCTCGACGTCGCCTTCGAGATGGGGCTGAAACCAGGAAGACATTATTGCAAGAAGCACCACCACCAACATAACGTCGCCCCGACAAATCTGGACACTAAAATAAATAAATAAACGGATCCGTCCCGCCGGCGAGGGCCGAGATCCACCACGCCTCGGCCATAGGCGGGGTGAACCTGCAGCGGCACCGACAGGAGGCGAGAAAACCTAGTTGTGACTTTCTTTGACCGTGGATGCCTTTTGTTTTTTCTCAGCTATTTTTTTTTTTGAGTTTAGAGCAGTCGATCCTGCCGCCCGATCAGATAGAATAGATTGTTATGTACATAAGTTTATAGGCAAGAAACCGATGACAGTAAATAAGAACGGAATGAAAGCTAACTAAGAGCATCTCCAACCACACTTGCCAAAATTGGCCCCCAAACCACGCCCGGGCATGTCCGCGGACAGGCTCCGGTCACCCCCCAAAAGAGTGCCACTGCAGCCGTGGACCTCAAACGAAACCCCCAAAACCATGCAGAAGCATGCAACGTAGATCAATGCATATAGATAGAACATCGGATTCATCGATTCGTCGGATAGAAGTTCATACGGACATAGATACTACAAAAGTAAATATATAAAACATAGACAAATCTCACATCGGAGACTTGCCCTTGCCGGAGCCGCCGGCGGCGTCGTCCATGAAGCCCTTGTTGAAGGCGAAGTACGGATCCTCCTCCTCGTCGTTGTCGTCGACCTTTCCGGCGAGGATCCACACGGCACGGGCTTGCTCCTGCGCGTGGCGGCTCGCATTGGCCGCCGCCGCCTTCTTCGCCGCCGCCTCCTTCTTCGACAACTCGATGCCGGCCTCCAGAGCTTCTTGGTTCTTGCGACGGCGGCGACGGCCGTCCGTCTCGGCGGAGGTGAGGGAGACCTTGAGCACATCCAGTGGGATATCCGCGTCGGCCCCAACAAAGGTCGCCGCCTCCCTGACGGTGCTGCCGGCCCGCCTGGCCTCGCAGAACGCGCGGCCAATCGTCTCCGGCGCCCGGAGCTCTCCGACATTGTCGATTCGAGTGAGGATTGGAGTTGAATCGAGGCGGAGAGAGTGAGGAGGTGGGGTTTTATTGCGCCGACGAGCCAGTGGACGCGTGGACGCCGCCAGTCAGAGCATCCCCCGCCGGTCAGTCTTCTTTCCGACGTGTAGGCCCAACCTGTCAGCGACTATGGGGCGGAGGCGTCCGGGCCGCCCCAAACCCACCCCAGATATGGGCTGGGTTTGTGGTGTACCGGACCGCCCGATCGTTTGGGCTGGCTATAGGGGCCGTCGTTGGGTCGCGGTTTTTGGGCCAAAACGCGTCCGGGCTGTCCGCCCGGACCTTTGGGGTGGGTTTGGGGCCTCCGGTTGGAGATGCTCTAGGAAGCCTATCCTCCTGGGTCTTGAGAATGTGCCAATGCACGCTGCTGGATCTTCTTTCACCCAAGATGTGCCACCTCATCCGGCTGCAAGGCGGTGTTGCGAAACACCCGCCTGTTCCGCTCTTTCCGAGTACCCCCACATCGAGCATATGAAAATTCCGCTTGCCCTCCTGTCTTCGTTCTTTTGGGATTCCGGCAATCATGCCGTCCCACCACCAGCCAGCTTTGTTTCTATCCGCACATGTTGCAACACGGTCTGGTGCCGATCAAGATTGCCGGTCGGTGATAAAACCCCCCACCCGAACCCTAGCTAGCAACCCGACCCTGACTTGCTTTTGCATCCGATCGACCCGTTCCTCCACCTCTCTCCGTCGACCGACCCGCCGGCTCCACTCCCATGTCGTCCGCCGTCGGCGGCGGCACCGGATGCGACGCGTGCGGCGCGCTCACCCACCGCAGGAACCACTGCGCCGCCTCGCCCTGCTCCCGCTGCGGAGGCGCGGGCCACTTCGAGGCGCTCTGCACCACCCCCGCCGGCTTCGACGACGCCGCCGCCGCCTCCCTCTGCGCCGTCTGCGGCGGGTTGGGCCACCCCGACAGCAACTGCGCCACCACCGCCACCGCCGGCGTCCGGTGCGAGACCTGCGGCAAGATGGGCCACCGGCCCAGGGACTGCCCCACGCGCACCGGCGACAGCGACGACCCGTACCACGCCTGGAGCGGCTATGACGCCTGCGCCAGCTGCGGCAAGCCGGGGCACTTTGCGCCCGCCTGCCCCAGCTTCTCCGTCGATTGGTCTAATATGTAGTTTCATCTGCGTGTGCGTGCTTGTATTTCTTTTCCGTAGATTCCATCTTTTTGGATCATGACTTCAATCGATTTACAAATTACCTCCAAGTCGACATCAGATCCAGGTTTTCGACATCGGATCAAGATATTCTCATGCTGTCTGTATTTGTGCCACTTGGGCAAGAGAAAGAGGATAATTGCTCTGCGTGATGTAAAATAAATTAACCAGACATACCCTGCTTTTGGGCTTTTGGCAGTGTTACTAAATTGCAAAAAAATGCCACAACTGGGAAAATGTGGTCAAATGCCCACCAAAATGTATCATAAGTGGTGGTTTTGTAACGGAAAGTTGATAGTATTTCCCCAATTATGGGTTTTTTCTTCCAAATTATCTCACGCATTGTCCGACTGGGTAGAAGGCGTGGCAAACCCGCTGCGCAAGGGAGAGGTAAATCTCCTCTCTGCTGCTCGGCCTGCAGGAATATGTCGGCTGTTTTACTCTAATCAGCGACGCAGATTATAATGTACAATTTCACCGAATTATAATTGATATGGCACTACGAGAATGCTCAGACTGAAATCCTACTGCACAGACCACAGAGTATGACGTTCACTTAAACATGTGGCTAGGTTCTAGCATTGGACATGCAAAAGATTGAGACATTGGGCTGAATTCTGACTACGAGCTTTTCTGGAATTAAATACTGTTCTCAAAAGATCGTGGATTATATAAATGTCTAATCTTCTAGGAAAATTTCCAGAAAGGGTAAAGAAAAATACTTATAATGTTTAGGAAAATTAGTTACACCTAAATTTTGTTTAACAAAAATCATTTATTAATACAAGCATATATGACTTTTAACAAATCCTACAATTTATATTTAGGTTTGTGTAAAAGGTTTTAAAGTTTTAAATAAATAATTGGTGAACCTTCAGATTTACATATGCTCATATTGAATATTTTCACATGTTCTTATATTTGAAAATTTCCATTTATTCCCTCTCTTTTGGAAACTTAAACAAGTGTTGGAAAAAACTCAAAATGTTCAAAATTCAAATAAAAGAATTTAAGAATCAAATGATTGTGTAATGGACCAAATAATTTCTTGCGTGCAAATTAGTTATGAAACAAAAAAAATCGTGGTTTAGGGTAACGAGAAGTAAATGACAAATAATACAACACAATAAGTGCTTATTGATTGTCAATTGGATGCGATGAACTCGTGAGGACGCATGCGTTCGGTGTTCGTCCAATCTTCCATATCCAACATCATGCCGTAGAGCATGCTTTTGTTGACGGACTCGAAAGCAAACCCATCATCACGCCGAGGAGTATGATGCGGTGCCCCAAATCTAAAGATTAGAGAGATAGGTCGGGGCGTTTGTCGTTTGTAATATGGCGACCAAATGATTCATATCAGGTCATCTTCCTTGGACCATGGATGCGTCGAGTAAGTTGAATCAATATATAGAGTCAAGCCATCCCTCTGAGACGGCGAGGTTAGGTTTCCAGATAACAACGCGGGTGGACCGAGGCGTGCGGGCGACCGATCATCGCCCGAGTATCGTTTTCCTATTCCTATTCAAGTCAGAGAGACACCAAAAAAAAAATCCAGTGCATCAAATTCAACCTTGCCAGCTCAAATTCTCAATTTATTGTATACTGTATTTATTTAATTGCAAACTCGTGCAAATTTGAAGAGACCCCGATATATGGTGGAGTCCAAGGCCGAGCCGGAGACGCAAGTGGACGGGGCCATATGAGGGAAACGCTGGAGGAGAGACATGAGCGCCTTTAGGCCTCCCGTTGGCGCCGCTCAACTCCGCGCCGACTATTAGTTTCTTTAGATGGGCCGGCCCACGAACTTCCCTCGTACTGTTTCGCATTCTTCTCTTTCTTTTCTCGCTTGATTGAAGCCAGCAACTGGGGTTCGACTCCCACTTCTGATTGAATTTCGTTAGCACACGCTTTTTTGGTACTGTTTCGCATTCTGCTTCTTTATTTTCTCCCGAAAATAAATTAGTTCGCCCTGTGTATTTTTTGCCTGCTACTCCATGTTCAGCGCCAATCATGGTGTCACTAGCTGCCTAGATGATGATACAAATACATGATGATCTAAATTCATACATGTACATGCGTGCTAGCTAGGTCGTTCAAAACAAATTCAAAAATAAATTGGAACCAATTTCAAAATTAATTTGGAACCATTTTGAAAATTTAAAACCAATTTCAAAATTATTTTAGAACCATTTTCAAAAATGATATTTTTCAAATTTGGAACCATTTTTTACCAGAACCATTTTCATAATTGAATAATTTATAAAAACTAACATTTTTAAAATTTTGAATCATTTTATATTTGGAACCATTTTCAAGGAACCGATTTTCATACTTGGAACCATTTTAAATTTGGAACCATTTTTAAATATGGAACCATTTTCAAAAATGGAACCATTTTTATTTTCAGAACCAATTTAAATTCAGAACCATTTTTTAATTTGGAACCATTTAAATTTGAAACCATTTTAAAAAATAAACAATTTTCTAAAATCGGAACCATTTTCGAAAAAACGGACCCATTTTTTCATTCGGAACCATTTTTCGATTTGGAACCATTTTCAAAAATCGGAACCATTTTTTCGGTTCGAAACCATTTTCAAAAAATTGTAAACATTTCCAAAATCAGAACCATTTTGAAAATATTTTCGAAAAATCGGAACTATTTTTTCATTCAGACCAATTTTTTCGGTTCGGAACCATATTCTAAAAACAAACCATTTTTCAGTTCGGAACCATTTTCGAAAAACAGAACCATTTTTTAAAAATAATTATTTTTCAATAATATGAACCATTTTCAAATTAAGAGAAAATTACAACATAAAAGGAAAAAAGAAAAAGAAAAACGGAAAACAAAGAAATAAAACCGAAAAGAAAACATAAAAACAAAACGGGAAAATAAACATAAAAAGAAAACGGAAACGGAAAACAAAAACGAAACGGGAAAAGAAAACAGAAAAAGAAAGAACAAAACGGAAAACTGAAAAGAAAGATAAAAAACCGAGAACCCAAAACCGGAAACAAAAGAAAGGAAGAATTATGATAATATAACGTAAGCAATAGTGTAGCGCAGTGGTTACGTTCCTTGACAAGAAGGTGGTTTCCAGGATCAGAGCGACGGCAGAGGAAGCCGAATCGGCGGGGCTCCCGAGGATCAAAGTCACGGATGACGGCAAGAGGATGCATCTGGTATCCCAGCAGTTCATCGAGGCTCTAGAGTCGCGGCCGCGTTTCCCTGTCCCAACCCGCTTGAGCGACGAGCGCTTACTCCGCACGTGCGTGGCGACGAGGCGAAGTGCGCGATCCTGATCAAGGGGTACGAGGCCATGGAGGCGATCCGGGACATGGAGACGAGCATCCTCCAGCAGTACCACGACGAGGGACACGCCTACTTTGTGATCCGTGATGACGCCGATGAGGTCTAGGAACTAATTAAGTTGCTGTCGGCTCTCGCTAGAGGGCTGTTCTGTTAAGTTATCAGTATGATATCTTTACGATTTTACTGTGTTTGTTCATGGCAATTGTTGCGCCACTGCTACTGGCCTGTGTCGTATCTGTGTCTCGGTATCATCAAACAAGTTTATATCTATTTAGACTATTTGTGGTACTACCTCCGGTCCAGTTTAATTGTCGTAGAAAGTGTACTGCGCTAATTCAAAGTTCTATCTAGCTGGCGACACTTAATATGGATCAGATGAGCACTTGTTTGTACGAGTATTATCTATCTCGCAGAATGATTCCCTTCTATTTTATATCTCTTTAAAATCACATTAACTTTGGGCTAACGAGGAATTCATGGTCTCTCAAGTTCTGATTTTTGTTGTCCACTTTCCACTGATTCAAAAGGTGCAATAGCCAGCTACTACTCATATCAGATCGGTCGGCATTTTGGAGCATCTTCAAGGAAATTCAGGAACTGTTGAGACTCTATCCCGATATTGTTAGAGTCTGTAAAATTGATAGGGAAAGTAATAATGCTGCACATGAGCTTGCAACAAAGTTGAGTAAGCCTCTAGCGATATTTTACATGATTCAGCGCCGACCTGCGTGTCAGCAATGATCATGAATGATTGTAAAAACATTATTTAATGATCAATAAAGCTCACGTTACCCTAAAAAAAAGTTAGCTACTCATACATATTAAAATAATCTGGATTTAGAATCTTAAAAAGGACATTGTGCTATCGACTACATTGGTCATCAATGCATGCCAAAGGAATAGTCTGCTAGTTGTAGGTTGATTAACAGGGTCTACCCTTAATGTTTGGATTGTGTCTGGTCATTCCAAAGCTAAGGGTCACAACAAAAACCTCACTTATTTAGGAAATATTTCCCACGTGTTTATTTTGGAAATTAAAACAAGTGTGGAATTAAATGTTCTAAAAGTCGAATAAAGAATTTAAGAGTCAAATGGGACATAATAAATATTATGATTCACTATCTTAAATTGTTCTAGCGTTGGTTGGAGAGATATTTGAAATGTCACTCAAGTACAAGTTGAAATCAAATCAAATATATACAAGTTGAATATGTATACACTTTTGCCAACCAATATTTATAATTTGGATAATCATATTAACTCACTCTTATTTCGAGCATGACTAAGAATTTATTTAAACAAGTCTTCAGAAAGTTGTAACGACTTTTAGAAATTTCAACAAAATCAAAGACGTCTATGTTGAAACATGTACATGCTTGTATACATGTATGTTTTTTTTTTGCGGGAATTGTATACATGTATGTTGAAACCAACAAGCACATGGCATTATGTTACAAGGGTTACAAGCATGTCTATGCTCGTATACTTTGAAACCAACAAGCACATCGCATTATGCCGATGTCGGACGTGATTAATATCACTCCTCCATGATAATTAGTTGAGTTCACACATGACAAGGTGTCAAAGTTTAAATGCATTGCCCTTATTTATTTTTGCCAGTTTGAACTTTTGGTTGAATTGGTCCGGTTCATGCAATTCTATACGTATGTCAGCCCTCCATGGCTCCATCTAGTGGATACGGGACGCGAGCTTCTCGCCGCGCACATCTCCGCACATAATATCTTTACAATATGGTCAACATAATGACTGAAGGTTCATTAACTAAATCCTTGTACTTAAGGCTCTAATACATGCAAGGTGAGCGCGTGGACAAAATTTGAGTACCAGTTTGCCATCAGCGCCACACCATCAAACTCACTTTAATATACAGATGCGGTTATGAGCAACGAGCCGACGAGGCGATGGATGTCGGCAGAGGCGGAGCCAGGCCCCGGGCAACCTGGGCCATGGCCCGGGGCGTGGCAATCTCTTCAAGCGTCAATTTAATTGGGCACAGTATTTGGCCCGGCACGTGTGTTGCTTCAGCCCATAAAGGCACAAAGCCCACCGTTTTCTAAGCAGCTTTGTTGCCTTTGTAGGCCTACCAACAGTCGCACAAGACAGCCCACTACAAATTCGTTCAAACACTCCGGCCGCCCAAGTACAAGTCAGCCCACCACAAATTCGCTCAACACTCCGGCGAGCCGAACCCTTTGCCCAGCTTAGTGCGGGAGGCCTAGATCAACTAATACTTTGATTAATCTCTTGTATCACTTGCGATTCTATCAACTTTGTCCAGATTCTGTACTAGTACGTGTGTGCACTTGAGTTATACTGATGCTATGCCGATTTTGTACCTTGGTAAATTGATATTTTTGCCCTTGGTTTTTGGCCCGGGGCGTAGCCAATTCCTGGCTCCGCCGACGGAGGAGGTCTTCGAGTCCGAGGTCCTGGAGGCGCTGGTGGCCGGAGAGGGCGATGACAACGGTGAAGTGGTGGTGAAGTCCGACGCCGACGAGGTGGTATCCACGCTCAGAGCGACGGCCGAGGAAGCCGAGTCGGCGGGGCTCCGGAGGATCAAGGTCACGGATGACGGCAAGAGGATGCATCTGGTTTCCCAGCAGTTCATCGACGCTCTCGAGTCGCGGCCGCGTTTCCGTGTCCCAGGCCGCGTGAGCGACGAGCGCCTCCTCCGCTTCGTGCGTGGCGACGAGGCCAAGTTCGCCATCCTGATAAAGGGGTTCGACGCCATGGAGAGCGTGCGGGACATGGAGACGAGCATCCTGCAGCAGTACCACGACGAGGGGCACGCCTACATTGTGATCGCTGATGACGCCGATGAGGTCTAGGAAGTAATTGAGTTGCGCTCGCCGGAGGACTGTTCTGTTAAGTTATCAGTATGATATCTTTAGGGCTGTTGCTTCTACACTGTGTTGTTCATGGCCATTGTTGCGCCACTGCTACGTACTGGCCTGTGTTATCTCGTATTTATGTCTCAGTCTCATTCAACATGTTTATATATATCTAGTTAGACTATTTATGCTACTTGTTTGTATTATCATATAGTCTTATAGATCATGGCTTGCTAAATATGTTTATATGTATATGCATCCATCTCGCGGAATGCTTGTCTTCTATTTTACACAGAACTACACCATATCTCTTAACAATCACATCTTTTTGCCTTTGGGCTAAGGAGGAATTGATAGTCTCTCGAGTTATGATTTTTGTTATCCACTTTCCCACTGATTCAAAAGGAACAATAATTAACTCATACAGTACATATTAAAATATTCTGGATTTAGAATCTTAAAAAGGATATTGTGCAACCGACTACATTGGTCAATGCATTTGCCAAATGAATAATCTGTTAGTTGTAGGTTGATTAACAGGGCCAACCGTTAATGTTTGGATCGTGTCTGGTTATGCCAAAGCTAAGGGTCACAGCTAAAAGCTCACTTAATTTATTGAGGCTCCAACATTTGCATTATTTTTTGTGGATTTTGTTCTCATTAGTTGAGCCCAGGAATTAGCCATGAATCAAATTGCACTGCATGTTTTTCTATCCACATAATCATTATTTGTTTTATTTTCATATGTTTGTTATTGATAAAATTTCCGCGATGGTTATTCAGATGACAGCTTTGCTTGGTGGAGGGATAACACCAGAGGAAAAAATAACAATCTCTTGCTTTTTTTCTTCTTATTATAACAGGGAATTTTATTAAACTCAAAAGTTAGCACATCACGCAAAATTTAAGAGAACTAACACCTGGCCTCTACATAGATAGGATGCACACAGGCGTAAACACCAAAAGAAAATAAACAGAGAACAACGTATAACAAGATAACATGAAGATCTTCATGAACTCCTATGACGGAGTTGATGTTTAGACTTTGGAATTATATGCTTGTGTACTTTGGAGAAGATCTGGCTATTTTGAGGAGAATGCATTAGCTGCACCAGGGAGAGGTGGCCTCTCCTCCATGCTTCTTGAGGCGCAAGAATCCGGCGTCCCTTTGATTTAAAATCAGCGCCCCAGATGATAATTTATAAATTCAACTCTGGTGTATGATAACCGAGTGGCATTATGAGAGCGCTTGGATTAAAATCCTACAACCAACATTGAAAGATAATTCCTACGTCCCATAACGTTTTGGTAGACTAAACTTGCCTAAGAAAACGTATTATTTTTCAAGAAAGAGCTAGTAACAATTATGACGATCACTTAAATATGCAACGAGTAGGTTCTAGCCGCTTGATATTATGATATGAATGGGCAAAAGAGCGACATAGGGATGAATTCGGTCAATGATTTTTTCTATCACTCAATTTATCAGATCACTGGGAAATGATTGTGAGATATACAAACTTATATATACCGAGTTTAGGTAAAATAGCTTCCTCCCAAATTTAGTTTAAGAAACTCATTAATTTACACAAAACTATATGATTTTAATAAATCCTATTTATATTTAGTGTTTGCCAAATCCTATAAGTTTTCAAAGTTTTAAAAAATTAATCGTGAAACTTACGATTTACGCTCAAATTGAAGACTCTCCACATGTTTCTTGTATTTGAAACTCCATTTATTCCCTCTCTTTCGTAATTTAAATAATTGTTGGAAAAGCTTAAGATGTTCAAAAATTTCAAATAAACAATTGAAGACTCAAATGGGGTATAATAAAATGTTAATCCTCCATATTTGGAAAAGTCACATTGGTGCCCCTCTTAAATACTTTCAGCGTGGTTGGAGAAATATTTTAATTGTCACTTGGATACAAATGGTTCAAATCAAATCAAATATATAAAAAGTTGAACTTGTATAAAAAAAATTCAACAAAGATTTATAGTTCAGAAAGTCATATTAATCAACTCTTATAATTTCTTCAGAAGATCAATAAAGTCAAACAAATCCACCAACTTATTTTAATTTAACATTCCAATTCTGGAAAATTGGATGTTACAAGGGGTCACAAGCACATGCACACTCCTATACGTCTACGACGAAACCAACGGGCAAATGACATCCAAAACAAGCATACTAGATTTTCATGACACTCCTCCATGATAACTAGTTCAACTCACACATGAGGTGGAATGCGGAAGTATAAGGGTGTGTTCAGTTTTGAGATGGGATGGAATGGAACGGTTCCATTCCAGCAGAACGGAACCGTTTCATTCTTGTGTTCAGTTTGGACAAAAAAAATGTCACATAACCCTCGTTGTTTTGTCACATTGAGCTTTTTGGTGAATTGGTTCCGGACATGCAATTCTTTACCACCCCTCCTTGTAATGGATACGACACGAACTTTCGCCACTTGCATTAGAGACAAATGAGGGAACATTCATTAACTAAATATTAAGGCTCTAAATATTTCCTGGGCAAGATCAATTGTGTAGGATTTTTTATCGGCACTAGTATTTCCAATCATAATCATCGTGGAACTAGAGACGCGGCCGAGCGACCGATCGGTGTCACATTAGTACAATTATTTTCCTATTCTTACTAAAGTTGGAGAGACAAATAAAATCCAATTCGTATTGGTTTTAAGCCGAGAAAAGGGACATAAGATTCACCCTCGCCAGCTCAAAAGTCTCGATTTTATTTGTAATCTATTTAGTTGCAAACCCGTGCAAATTGGAATAGACCCGGAGCTGTTTGCATGGCCTACCATGGCTGCAGGGTCCGAGCCGGAAACGCTGAAGAAAGACCGGGCGCCGGTGTGGGAGTTCGTTTGCCAGACGGCGCCGCTTCCGTCTTGGGTTGGGTTTCGCCAGGCTACTATATCTTGGCGCGGTTCTCCTCGTTCCACAATCAAATCTTGAGCCGAGAATCGAAAGAAAAAACCACCGTCTGTACGTAGCTAGCGGACATCCAGAGAAAGAGAAAAGGAAGGGAGAAGGGCAAGGAGGGAGGCGATGGAGGTCGGGAGCGTAAGCGAGGCGCCGGCTTCTACCTTGTTGGAGAACGAGGTCAAGGCGCCGGCGGCCGGAGAGGGCGATGAAAAGTCTGCGGTGGTGGCCGGAGAGTCCTCCAAGACCGAGGAGGTGGCTTCCAAGGTGAGAGCCACCGCCGCCGAGGCTCCCAGAACGGCGTGGATCAAGGTTCCGGACAGCGAGAGGTGGCAAATGTTTGCCCGCCAGTTCATGTACGAGGAGCCCAGGTGGCGCTCACGTTGGCGTCACCCGGAGGTCTTGCGCAGCCGGCGCAGGTCCGTTCCACCGCCGGAGCGAAGGCCGCGATACTGATCAAGCCGGCCGGGGTACGAGGATGCGCCTACTTTGTGATGACGCCAATGATCGATCGAGGTCTAGCATGAGGGTCTGTTTTTGTTTCAGTTATCACTTCTTTCCGATGTTGTTCATGACTTCATGGCGTTTGTTCTTATAGCATCCACATGGCAATTGTTATCAGGGTACTACATACAGTTTTTTTTCTGGGCAATTCAATTGTTGCGCCACTGCTACTCCCTGCAATTTTTTTTAAAGGTAGCAAACATATTATTGTTACTTCGTCCGCTGACGCACAGTAGGAACCTATCTTCGGTGTCTCGCTTGGATCCACTGATTGATTGATCTGAGCATGAAACAAGTGTAGGGTTGTTAAATTCCGATTAAATTCGTATTGTCCCTGTTGCTTAAGGAGGCATGTTTTGAAGATGAACCGATTTTCAATTGTAGTTTGGTACCTGTTTGTCTATATTTTTGGTTAATGGATATCCATTCCCCGATTACCGGTGGTTAATTCACCCATTAGGGGACAGTTTTGGTTGCATATTGCTACCCGTGGGGATCTTATCGGTGCTAAAACACTATCCAACGGTTATTGCGGTGACGGATCTGGTACACCACTATCCATACCCGACATACCCGGTACCCGCTATGACATGTGGGGCCAGGATACCAGAGGGAGTTAGACACATGTATATATGCCCCAAAAAACCTAAACCTTACCATTTTCCCTCCCACTATCCATTCCCCTCTTCTCAGCCGCCGCATCGCACGCCCTAACCCTAACCGCGCTCCCCACTCAGCCACTCCCCAGCCGCCGCACGCAGCAGTGCAGCACGTTTGGAGTCCCAAAGTCCAAAATTTATCATCTTTCGAATTCTGAATGTTATGGCATGTGTGCCTTTGGTGAACATTTGAACCAAGTATTTTTGGCATGTGTGCCTTCGGAAACTCCCATTTATGTTATGTAATGACTAAACGTAATTGTGATCTGGATTTAATGTGTTGAACACTTTTAGTTGTGCCCGTGTGCCTTTTTGCTTTTAACTTTGATATATTATGTTGTTGTTATATATTTCGTGAACTGTCATTTATGTTATCTATTTGTGGATGTGTGCCTTTGTGAACTCTTTATATTATTGTAGCTATCATATATTGTGACTGCTCATATTTGTGTTATATCTTTGCTCTTACAGGAAATTGTTGCTCTTATTTTTATACTCAATTTGCTGACTTAGTGGATATAGTTAACCGATGGTTATTTGTTACCCGATGGGTAGTGGTTATGGTATAAAACCTGTCCCCGTAACGGTTATTGGGGATGGGGACGGTAAGAAATTTGTTTCGTGGGGATGGTTATGGTATAGCAATAACCGGTGGTTAGTATACCCGTTGCCACATGGAGTCTCACCGCACCGCCCTTCTCAATCGCTCCCTAAAAAACAATTCTATCTTGTGGGCCGGCATGTGGATCTTATTGGGCCAGAGGGCAATAAGCTTTCAACACTTGACAGGCCCAGTGGGGCCCTCCCACACCACATAGCAAAAAAGGCCGAGCCTTCACTTACCTCCCACTTCACTTCATTCCGGCCGAAAAACCCTCGCCGTCGATCGCCGCCAGCCATGGCCGCGTACGTCGCGCACGTCCTCGGGTGGTTCCCCGGCGGTGAAACCATAGCCAGGTTCAGGGACACCTCCCTCTCTGCCGCCGCCGCCGCGGGCTACGACGGTGACGATCGCATCAGCGCCCTCGGCGACCACCTCCTCCGCGGTATCGTCTCCCGCCTCCCTGTCAAGGACGCCGCCCGCACCGCCGCGCTCGCCTCCCGCTGGCGCCACCTCTGGCGCTCCACGCCGCTAGTATTGTACGACACCCACCTCTTCCCCGCCGGCTACCCTGCCGCCGTCGCCCGCATCCTCGCCCGACCACCCGGGCCCCTTCCGCACCGTCAGCGTCGCCCACTGCGATTTCGCGTCGCGCCAGCACCGCGAGCTCGTCGAGTGGCCGCGCCTCCTCGCCGCCAAGGGCGTCGAGGACCTCGTCCTCGTCAACCAGCCCGCCGACTACCAACGCCTCCCCGACCTCCCCGCAGACATCCTCCGCTGCGCCTCGCTCCGGCGCCTCTTCCTGGGATTCTGGAGGTTCGCCGGCACCGGAGCCGGCCCAACCAGTGGCGCTGCAGATGGATTTCCACACCTCCGGGAGCTCAGCGTGTTCGGCACCGACATGGCCGGCCGCGACCTCGACCGCTTGCTCGGTGCCAGCCCCGTTCTCGACACCCTCGCGCTCATCCTCAGCAGAACCTGCGAGCGCGTCCACCTCCGCAGCCGAAGCCTCAACCGCGTGCTCCTCTGGCATTGCTTCGTGGATGGATGAGGTCGTCGTCGTGGACTCCCCGCTCCTGGAGCGGCTCATTCTGTGGCGAACCTCTGTCGGTGAAGACAACACGGTGGTTGTGAGGGTCAAGATTGCCGGTGCACCGAAGTTGCGGATGCTTGGTTACTTGGAGCCGAGAGTTCACCAACTGCAGATTGGCCAGAATGTCATCAAGGTACAACCTTTCGATGCATCTCACTTACAGTGAACACATTCCATATATTTACATCCACACTTTAAGATAATAACAGAAGGAGCATGGCCTCTTCATTATGCGATGTACATTGTATGATCACCAAACAAGTAGCAATTAAGTGCGATCTCTCTTATCACATTGCAGCCTGACACAAAGGCGAGCCCAAGCACCATGGTTCCAAGCGTCAAGACATTGGCCCTGAAGGTGAACTTTGGTGACCTTGAGGAGGTCAAGATGCTGGCCAGCATCCTCAGATGCTTTCCCAATGTTGACACGCTGCACATCGAGGTGGCATCCCGGTATCCTGCACATTCGTTGAGTCATTCGTTTGGCACTCATAGCTCATTTTTTTGCCACTCGGGTGATTGAACTGCTGTTCACTGTCATGATTTGGCAGTCTGTCACAACCGATGATAAAGTCACTGGAAGGTTCCATGCCAAGTTCTGGCGAGAGGTCCATCCTATCCATTGCGTCAAGTCGCAGGTCAGGAAGATGGTTATCCATGAATTCCGCGGGGAGCAAAGCGAAATCGAATTCCTCAAGTTCGTTGGCACGCGTGCAGAGAGGCTGCGGGCTTTGGTCGCTGTGGTTACCAAAGAAATTTTTGCTTCAGCGTATAAGGCGAAAGAGGTGATTGCCAAAGCAGTGGATCTATCGCGTGGACGATTCGCCTGCGACGGCTGTGTGTTGGTGGTCGGGCCTAGAGTGGAGAATTGTTGGAGCTTCCGCAGAGCTTCTGATCCCTCTGTTAACGACCCTTTCGACTGATGCACATAAGCTTGGCATCTGATTTTACACGCTGAATACTCCTTCGGTTCGTGGGTAGCTGCAAGTGTTGAAGTTGGCAAAAAATGATGTTTTGACAAGTTATCTACCTGATGTTTTGACAAGTTATCTACTGTGTATGATCAACATTGATATGTGTTTGACTTTGTACTGGCAGAAGTAAACAAACATGCAGTTAGTTACATCTGGAGACTTACATTGCTTAATGTCCTACTGTGTCATTTTTTGTTCTAATGCTCCTTTTTTTCGTTCAGCAACTAGGAAACATTCCATGTCCTGCAGATATTATATGTGCAGTACCAGTATTCAACTTGGAAAAGAAGTCTTAGCAGTACGCTACACGTGTCTCAGGTACACTTTCTGAAATAATAAGTGGCAAGGTTGGAGAGAAGTGTGTGCTCATGTTTTCGCTTAGTTGGGTGGGTAAAGGCTTCTAGTGGATCAACCGTGAGGTGATGTGATGTGTAGAACAATTGAGGATGTAGATGCCTTAATTTATAGCCAGTCGATAAATTACAACACATTAGTAAAGTTAAGTTGGAAGGCCGTTCAAGAGTACGAATGTACATATGTTGTGGTTTCCTGATCTCGTAATGGTTGGCATGGCATACAATTTAGTCAAATATGTAGTTAACTCTTGCACGCACAAGAGCCAAAAACGTGTGGAGTAGATAAGGGAGGCTCCTCTGGTTTGTCTCAATGATTTGCTTCATGTCAATTCAGTGTGCAGGCATTCCTTCCAAGCATCCTAATCCTCAGCCGTAGTATGTGCCTGTCACCATCGTTTGACCCTTATCCCACTATTTTCCCCTGTATTTTCCAATATGTGGATATGCATGCTATTTAGCTTGGGACATATCACTCCCCTGCTCCCTCAGCCCTCAAGCCCCTCATTGCACAGCCATAAAACCACCTCGAGACAAACCCAGAGGCAGGGAAGATGGCCGGGTTGCAGAGATCTTCAATGACATTCAGGAGGTCTGGCTCATCAGGCTTGGTCTGGGATGAGAGGCTTATGTCAGAGGACCATAGCCAGATGGAGACAGAGTTCAAGGAGCTCAGGCACTCCCGCAGCGTCGGGTCCGTTGGTCTGCAGCGCAGGCGTGATGGTGGTGTGGAGCGCGGCAGCCAGGGTTACCGTGCACGGCGTGTAACCCCGGCGCTGGATCCGCCTTCACCCAAGGTTCCTGGTTGCATCTTCTGTGGGATCTTCAGGAAGGCAGGGCCATCTAAGGCCAGAAGGTACTAGAGTAACGCATATTCTTCAACCATATGTCGACAGGGCTATCAGTTCCATGAGCTTGGGAAGTTCATGCCCAGCAAGCATAGATGCTAGTAGTTGGTCTGGTCACATACTCATGTATTTGCAGTTTGCATAACTTTGAGCATGTCTGCTTATGAATCTTCTATATATCGTTTTCCTTATTTCTCTACCTTTTTGATAGTTTGCTGATACAACTGTATTCTTGAATGACCGACTCATCTAACTTGGGGCGCATGATACAATATATATGCATCTCTTTGTTGCACACATCTTGTATAAGCCCCTGTACATGAACATGATGCTTTCCTTTGTTTCTGTATTTGTTTTTTTTTCGATAAATGTTCCTTTGTTTCTGTGGAGAGCATACATGTTATTCATGTATTTACCTTGCTCGAGGTCAGTCTGTATTTTGCACACCCATCCTCCTCATGAACCAAACAAAACTGATAAAGATTAGCCTGATCCATTAAATTGTCCGGAAGAATACACCTTCACCAGATATACTACAATATAAGTCCTCTTTTGAGAAAATATTCTACTCATGTTTACAAATATTCTACTGTCAGTCTATGAATGAAGTGTTTAGTCTGGCCACAAAAAGGCGTACTATTAAATTCATCATAAAATTTGGAATTCCAGATGTCATTCCTTATGACCAGTCACATTTGTATAACTCAACTTATATTTGCAATCTGAGAGTCATTTCATGAAATCGACTTATTCGTGGTAGGTCTTAACTTTTCTCCATATTAATCAATGCTTTTCTCCTTTGCTTGATATAAGGATTTTAGGTTGAGAATTGTTAGATCACTGGGAGCTGTGAAAACTAATTACGTAGGTGTTCCTGTTAGATATCTTGTATAGGTCGGTTCCTATCTATCTGTATAGGTCGGTTAGACCTCTACTTTACGTATACCATACGATCCCTTGTGTATGGATATGTGTCCTACTCTTGTACAACTCTTGTGGTCTATATTAACACGTAACCGTACCGAGGCCAAGGTACGTTCCACGCCACAACATTGACATGGTATCAGAGCATCTCTTCCGAGACCTCTAGCTGCCACCACGATCCAAAACCCTAAACCTACGACCGCCGCCGCCGCTGTTCATCGCAGCCGCCGCCGCCTCTACATGACAACGACGACTGCAGTTTTCGATCTCCTCTGATCGCCGCTGCCCTACGACCACGACAACACGATCTACTACGACCACGACCACGACAACACGATCTACTACGACTACGATCTGCTACGACTGCCGCCGCCGCTGTGATTCTCCAGCTGCCGCTGCCCCCACGACATCATGAGCTCTTCTTCATCATCATCGACGCTGGCTGCTGCCCTGGGCGCGCCTCCCACGCAAACCCTCAACCGCACCAACCATCTCGCATGGAAGGCGCTGGTCCTTCCCGCGTTCCGCGGTGCTCGTGTCATGGCCTCCTAGATGGCACTGATCGTGCACCGTCCGAGACCCTGGAGCAAGAAGACGAGAACAAGAAGAAGGTCGAGGTGGAGAACCCGGCCTATGCTGCATGGATCGCGCGGGATCAACAGGTTCTGCGTTTCCTTCTCAATTCACTGTCGCCTGATATTCTTTCACATGTCCTCGGCGTGGACTCCTCTGCCGAGGCCTGGTCCAAGATCGACAGCATGTTCAAGACGGGCTCGCTCCAAGATTCAGCATCTTCGGAGCCAGCTCAACGACACCAAAGAGTTGGCCATGGGCGCCGACGACTACTTCACCAAGATGAAGGGGTTTGCTTCCGAGTTGGCAGCGGTTGGCAAGCCCCTCGACGAGGACGAGCTGGTCGGGTATCTTCTTCGCGGACTCGACAAGGACCACTACAACTCGCTCATCACGAACATCAACGGCAAGCCAGACACGACGCTCGATGAGTTCTTCGGGCAACTCAGCTCCTACGACATGCGCAATGGCCCTGGCCATGGGGCTCCTGAAGGCTTCGTCTCCTCCGTCAACGTCGCTCGTCATGGTCAGGAGTATGACCGCGACCCTCATCCACAAGGTCGCAGTCCTGATCGTGGCCACTTCGAGCGTGGACGAGGCAGTGGCGGGTACGGTGGCGGCTACCGCCGTGATCGCCGCGATGACATGCGTCCAGGGGGAGATTATCGCCCCCGTCGACGCGATGATGACCGCCGCCAGGATGGTGGCAAGGGGCACCGTCGTTCTGACCGTACCCCGACGCCCTTTGTGGACACCACGTGTCAAATCTGCAACATCTACGGGCATCCTGCAAAGGAATGCTGGTGGCGCTATGGAGACGATGATGACTCCGATCGTGATCGTGGTGATAAAGGCGACAAGAGTGCAAACCATGCATCCTATGGCATAGACACAAACTGGTGCTGTGACACGGGTGCCACTGACCACATCACGAGTGAGCTAAACAAGCTCTCGACACATGAGAAGTACACTGGACATGATCGTGTTCGCACGGCTGAAGGTACGGGTATGCACATTAGCCATATTGGTCATTCAAAATTTGCACATCCTCATGGTTCCTTTGATCTTAATAATATTCTCCATGTTCCTAGTGCCGCTAAAAATCTCCTTTCCGTTCATCGATTTACTGAGTTTCACCCTTTCTTCTTTTTGATCAAGGATCTAAAGACAAGAAGAGTTCTGTTTAGAGGCCCCTGTCATGATGGTCTCTATCCCTTGCTGCCCATGTTCCATGAGACCTCCAAGCTCGCCATGGCATCGCCGTTTAGGACATCCGTCATCTTTATAGTTCAACAAGTTCTTAGGAGAAATAAGATAGCTTACACCCCAGAAAGCACTCCATATATTTGTGACTCGTGTCAGTTAGCCAAGAGTCATCAACTTCCATATCCCACATCCACTAGTGTTTCTACTGCTCCTTTGGAGCAAGTGTTCTCTGATGTATGGGGCCCTGCTCCTCTTTTGTGGGAAAACATGCCTATTATGTAAGCTTTATTGATGATTTTAGCAAATTCACATGGATTTATTTGCTTAAGAAACGTTCTGATGTTTATCAAGCCTTTCTCAATTATCAGCAGTATGTTGAACGCAAGTTTGATAGGAAAATTATTACTATGCAAACTGATTGGGGGGAGAGTATGAAAAATTAAATGGTTTCTTTCAGAAGGTTGGTATCACACACCATGTTTCATGTCCTCATACTATCAACAAAACGGTTCCGCTGAAAGAAAACATCGTCATATTATTGAGGTTGGTCTTGCCTTGCTTGCTAATGCATCTATGCCTCTTAAGTTCTGGGATGAAGCTTTTCTCACAGCCACTTTTCTCATCAATATACTTCCTAGTAAAGTTCTCGATTTTGAGTCTCCTACTGAGCGTCTCCATAAGACTACCCAAATTATGATGCTCTACGTACTTTTGGCTGTGCATGTTGGCTAATCTTCGTCCTTACAATAAGAGAAAACTTGCTTATCGATCTAAACAGTGTGTTTTTATAGGCTATAGTCCCCTCCACAAAGGCGTAAAATGTCTTGATGTATCCACAGGTCGTGTCTATATATCTAGAGATGTTGTCTTCGATGAAAACGTGTTTCCCTTTGCCGCACTACATCCCAATGCCGGTGCTCGTCTCAAACAAGATATCTTGCTCCTTCCATCCTCTTCATCTCCTCCGGAAAATGATGATGCAAATTTTGATGATCATGTTGTGCCTTTTGTGTCTTGTACTAATGTGTTTCAGGAGGAAGAAGCAGCAGGAGAAAACAGAACAGAAAACGGAGTTGAAACGGACTCAGAAATTGAAGAAAATGAGTCATCACATGTGGCAGAAGAAGACAAAATCAGCGCGGAACATGAGGAAGATTCACGCGTCGCGCCCGACGCGTCAGATGCGCCCTCCGCGTCGTCTCGTCGCGTCCCCGCCAGCATGCTCCCTCTGGTGTACACGCGGCGTGCCCGGGCTGGTGCCAAACCCGTCTCCGACCGCGTGGACCCCGCCTCCGACCGTGTGGACCCTGGCGATGCTGCTCCCGCAGGAAGCGAGCTGTCTTCGCATGCGGACGCGACAGGGGGGCCAGGATCTTCTGTGCCGACTGGTTCTGTGGTTGATTCTGCAACAATTCTTCCTCTGATGATTCTGATGATTCGGCGCCGCCATCGCCAGTGCAACCTGCTGCTGCACCACCTGCGCCGTCGTCCTCTCCACGTACACGGCTTCAGAAAGGTATACGAAATCCAAAGAAATACACCGACGGTACAGTTCGCTATGGTATGTTGTCATCCACAGGTGAACCGTGTACTTTGGAAGAAGCTCTACATGATAAAAATTGGCACATGGCTATGAAGGAAGAATACAAAGACTTGATGGAAAACAAGACGTGGCGACTTGTTCCTCCAAGCAAAAATAAAAACTTGATTGATTGCAAGTGGGTGTATCGTATAAAGAAGAAAGCAGATGGTACAATTGATAGATATAAAGCACGCCTGGTTGCAAAAGAATTCAAACAGAGGTATGGTATTGATTATGAAGATACATTTAGTCATGTGGTTAAGATTGCTACTATCAGGACTGTTCTGGCTCTCTCTGTCTCTCGTGGCTGGAGCCTTCGGCAGCTAGATGTCAAGAACGCGTTTCTTCATGGTGTTCTAGAAGAGGAAGTGTACATGAAACAACCTTCAGGTTTTGAAAATCCTAATGCTCCCCATCACATTTGCAAACTTGATAAAGCTCTATATGGACTGAAACAAGCTCCTCGAGCCTGGTATTCTAGGCTAAGTTCAAAATTGTGTGCTCTTGGTTTTATACCTTTAAAGGCTGATACTTCGTTGTTTCTCTTTAATAAGGCAGGTGTCACTATGTTTGTGCTAATATATGTTGATGACATCATAGTAACAAGCTCTTCTGATCATGCTATTTCTATTTTGCTTCGAGACCTTAATAAGAATTTTTCTATCAAAAATTTAGGTGACTTACACTATTTTCTTGGTATTGAGGTCACAAAGACACATAATGGCTTGCTCTTGACACAAAGAAAATATGCTAAGGATGTGCTTCAGAGAGTCGGCATGCTAGGATGCAAAGCGACTCCCACTCCTTTGTCGTCCTCAGAACAGTTATCTCTTACAGATGGTACACCTTTGGGTCCGGTTGATAGTACTCAGTACAGAAGTATTGTTGGAGGCTTGCAATATCTCACGTTGACACGACCAGATCTGTCCTATTCTGTCAATAAAGTTTGTCAGTATCTTCATGCTCCAACTACAGAACACTGGACAGCTGTCAAACGTATTCTCAGATATGTGAAAGATACTTTGAACACTGGAATTACACTTATAAAATCATCCTCTACATTTCTTAGTGCTTTTTCAGATGCAGATTGGAGAGGCTCCCTTGATGATAGAAGATCCACAGGAGGTTTTGCTATATTTATTGGACCAAATTTGGTCTCCTGGAGTGCCCGAAAACAAGCTACAGTGTCTAGATCAAGCACTGAAGCTGAATACAAGTCTCTAGCAAATGCTACAGCAGAATTGATATGGGTTCAAGCTCTCCTTGGTGAACTTGGGGTGAAATTGAAGGAAAATCCGTGTCTTTGGTGTGACAATTTGGGTGCTACCTATTTGTCTGCAAATCCAGTGTTTCATGCTAGAACTAAACATATTGAGATTGATTTTCACTTTGTTCGAGAAAGAGTTGCAGGAAATTTGCTAGATATCAAGTTTGTGTCAAGTAAAGATCAAGTTGCAGATGGATTCACAAAGGCACTTCCAGTCAAGAAATTAGAAGAGTTCAAGCGTAATCTAAACCTCTCTAAGGGGGAGTGTTAGATATCTTGTATAGGTCGGTTCCTATCTATCTGTATAGGTCGGTTAGACCTCTACTTTACGTATACCATACGATCCCTTGTGTATGGATATGTGTCCTACTCTTGTACAACTCTTGTGGTCTATATTAACACGTAACCGTACCAAGGCCAAGGTACATTCCACGCCACAACATTGACAGTTCCCTGGCTGTTGATTTACTTGATTGTGTAGGAGGCAAGGTATTCGATGTATTGGGAGTAGATTTGGCTGCTCTAATGATTTGCCTGAACAATGCCTGCAATGAGCCAATGAACCATACGTAGGTACTGGAGGCTATTTCTCCAATTTTATTCAGTGCATCTTCTGCACTGTTCTTAATGTAGAAGCGTGCTGTTCTTGTGGTCTGATGGTGATGCAGACAAAAAGTTTTTGCCCACACTGAGAGCTGTCTGCATCTTTAGCAAGGTGTACGACAGTCAGCATGTCAAAAAGAGCAGACCGCTAAAGGATTCATAATAAACTTATGATTTTTTTTTATATGCTGACTTGTAGAAAACCCTGTTAAAATATACACTTTTGGGGGCTCCCTCTATTGTAAACTGTCAAATAAATAATAAAACTATGTTCTGTGTTTTCAAATGTCTTTCAGTATATACTTTTCTGTTCTGTTGGCTAGCGGCTTAACATGGAGACTCTTCAAAGTCTGCCTGACGGTGACGCAGATTTGACATCAATTATGTGCCCATACGTTGACCTGCTGCACTTAACACTTGGACAGGAATGACTTGTGGAGTACCTAGTGTACGCATTTAACGTGTTACTTTTGCCTTTATGATATTAGTTTTTCCAGAACTATGTGAATCTCTTGAATGGTATGAACTATGTGAATCTCTTGAATGAGAGAATATCCGGTGGAAACCAAGTTTCGGTGGAAACCGGTGAAAACCACGGAAAAATCATGTTTAAAGTTCCAAAAAATTCTAACCAAAAATGCATGACATTGGGAAGGTAGCGTTCTACGGACATGCCAAATGGCAACTTGAAACTCAAATTTGTTTAGGAGCTATGAAAATGACAAAATCAGCTGTGAATAGTGCTTCAGCAGTGAATAGTAATTTCTGGGACTATTCACAGCTGATTTTGTCATTTTCGTAGCTCCCAAAATATTTTGAGTTTCAAGTTGCCATTTGGCATGTCCGTAGAATGCTACCTTCCCAATGTCATGCATTTTTGGTTAGAATTTTTGGAACTTTCAAACATGATTTTTCCGTGGTTTTCACCGGTTTCCACCGAAACTTGGTTTCCACCGGATATTTTCCCGGAATGGTATAGTAGTGACTAGTGACTCCTGTTAAAGTACATGAGTGGATACTGGATACCTGCATCGCAAAAAGCTGTATGGTCGCCAGCCAGGTTAAAGTTTCTAAGAGAACCAAGACTTCAGCTAATCCTGAAATTATGAAAGGTTTGAGGTGTTTCCAAAGATTGAAAGGAACAGTGAGATTCAATCTCTACGCTTCAAACTTACAAATTTGCAAGTACTTAGTCCTGACATCCATATTAAATTAGGAAATATATTATTTTTCATGTTGAAAATATGGACGTAGTACAATTTGTGTTGCTTTTTTTTTGTAGGTTCCTGTCGTTCTCCTTTGACCTTCATACCTCATGTCAAGTTTTCTGGCACTTAATGTTGTGTCCATTCTCAGCTAATTGCCTGAAAAGACAAGCACTCATTTCATCTCCACCCATCCAACTTTTTCATTTGTGCGATATAATGTTCCTGTACTGTTCTGATTTCCACATTAGAAAGTGTGTATCCTTAGGTGTCTGCTAGAAAGAGGTTTCGTCAATCAGTGTATGTTTACATGATTGATCAGCTTTTAGTTTGGAAATTGCAACGGAGGGAAGGTTTGTGATGTTTGCCGGTCATTTATAAATGCCAGTCTTCACTTGCAATCTTTGGCTGGTTTTGTTACCTTCGATTTGATGATTGGTCATGCATTCATGATGATTAGATTCTGAAGTGGATTGTAAATCCATGAGCTTCTAAGATAAAGCGTTAAAAAAAATGAAAGCATTGTAAATATATACAAGTTATTCAGTATACTTTGCCCTCATTCAGGATTTATTAGTTACTTATCTATGCCACTTATAGTCTTTTTGGATGCGCTTGATCTAATGGTATGAAACAAATCCATGCATCTCTAGCCGTTGGATCAACTATATAAATCACCATATCTGTTTAGTGTCCGAATATGTTGGTTGCTTAAATTAAAACAAAGAACAATAGTGTGTTTTGAGTAGGCCTGAAAAACACAGGAGAAAATTCCCATCCATTAGGTGCGAAGACCAGAAACGAATCACGGATGTGAAAAGGGGAATTTTACGAAATGCAAGTGTAAGCGGAAAGTTCTCATGGATACAAAAAAGGAATGAAATGACGTTTTTGATAGGAAACCAGCAAAGTATCCACACGTGCGGAAATTTTCTTTATAATTTGTTTGTATATCCCACTCCTAGGGCAACACTTATGCAATTTTAGGACAATTCCATCCTATCGACCAAAGATCCAATGTTTTTGTCTACTCCCATGATCCTCCTCGTCATCCCGTTCCTGCAACAGTATGTATACCCTATAGTCATCTTAGCAGTTAAATTTGCTTGTTTGGTTGTGCTTTTAGCTGTTTGGTTGTGCTTTTATATCGCTGAAGGGGCTTTGTGTTCCGGCAAACTACCACTTTCTATTCCCCCCCCCCCCCCCCCCCCCCCCCCCAGATTTTCTATATTTGTTGCCACTTTCGCCAAGAAAATATGAAACAAAAGTTTTTTAACACCTAGTTCAATCGTTTCTACTCAATATTCATCTCTGGTTTGTATGTGTCTAGAACTTTTCACCTGCACAACATAGCTTGCCGGCAAACAAACAATTTATCCAATTCCACTAGCATGTAGTGAGCAATAGAAATATACTTCTATACTGTTTGCCTCATCGAACTAAAGCTTCGATGCGATGCATTAGTAGTTCAAGCTCAGACTAAACCAATAACAAGTGACTTACTTGCAAGATCAATAGTAACATAAATGGGTATATGAGAAATATTTTTGTCCATATGGATTTGTGTTTCAAATATATATAAAAATAATGAATAATTTACTGGTTCTAAAGATCTTATAAAACCAGAATTTGCACCAACTCTGTTCAGTCCACTTTTCGGCCACAGAAAGACCAATCCTCTAATGATGGACTCTCAATAAATTTCCGACCAATTAATAGATTTTCTATGGATCGACTTATCAAACACCACATTTGACACTTAATAGGTTTTATTTTTCTAAAAATCTGTGTAAAAATCAAATTATCATATAAACTTACAAACAATATTTGAATTTAACTCTTCAAATATTATCCTATCACGGTTGATTTTGGCGACGTGCTATACCGTTATACCAGTATATATACATGTGTGATTTTAGACGCGTCATAAATTTTTCTTTTAATTACTAAACTACTTTCACTAGTGGTCTTACACATGTTTGATTGTCTACCATTCAGATTTTACTATATTTCCTGTAATTTTTGCATGTTGAACTTCTTCCATGATTTCAGCTCTTTAGACTTAAGAATAGCCCTTGGCTACATTAATATTGGATTCTTGACTATTTTTTGGAAGGCAGTAGTAACATATCCCTCCTAGTAACTTATGACTAGAGAATGCCCTTATGAGGTTTTCTTACAAAAATATTTTTCATTTACAACTTCAAATATATTATTGTGATGTAGTGTACGTTACTGTAGTTTTACATGTTAAGCTCAACGAAAAAATACAAGTTCACTTAGTGCGTTTCTCTCTCTCTCTCTCTCGGGAACTCTCTCTCTCTCTCGCGGGAACTATCTTCAATAGCTTTTAAGCATATCAAATTCTACACATATGGGAAATAGACTTTATGCTCTAGTATCTTGCGAATATAATTCATGTAAGTACTTACACATTTCAGGGGGAAATTCACCAAAGAAACTAATATTTGAACATGCTAGAATATGTGCGTGTGGGTAGAAAAGAGAAATGCATCCGGCCGACTTGCCCTGTGGGTACAGAAGATAATTTATTTGCGAAGAGAATATCTATTATAATAATCACTTCCGTTCTCGTAGAACATTTTTTTTTTTGAGAAATACAGTACAAACATAGACGCTCACATACACGCGTATACACTCACCCCTATGAACGCACACACGCAATCTAGCCCTATGAGCACCTCCGAAATACCGAGCCGGCGGATTGAGTCTTGAAATTGACGAAGTCACCACGGACGTCTCGCTTTCGACAGGAATGTCGGCTCCCACTGAAAGAATATTCCGGCTAAATGCAACACACAGATGTCAAACCTGTGGTTTGAACTCTGGTGAGCTGAGGTACAACCACCCTGCTAACCATCCAACTACAGGTTGGTTTGCCTCATAGAGCAATTTCGTTGTTTGGTTAGGCACAAGTGAGATTAGTTGAGTGATGAGTACTTGACTCACAACAGTATTGAAGTGAGGAAGCAAGCTAGACACGTTTGGGAGATGTAATATCATCTGTAATAGTGATGAGCACTATGGAGATGTTTTGTAATGCACACCACGCTCATAAAATCTCAACTCAGATTAGTGAGTGATGAGTACTTGAATAGCAATAAAATTTAAGCATCAAATATTGTCAAAGCAATATGGGCATGCATCCATCAATGATTAGTTAGCAGTCAACTAAAAGGGAAAGGTGAGGAGAATCCGGGTGGAATGCAGGAATAAGTCGCTTTTCTGGAATAAAAGCAAAGGATCTTTCACCAAACTAAAGGTTGCTGCCATTAGTGCTCCTAACACGCTGATGGCTAGATCTTCTCAAGTATGCTCTAAAATACTTTCGTTATCTTGGAGATGATGTGATATGGTATGATAAAAATGTGTTGGGATGTCACATGGTTTTAGACGCTGAAGATTAGACTAGATGGCTTCTCAAGAAGTATGCAGGACTCGGAAAACATGTACCTTGTTGATTATTAGAATTGTGTGGTGTCACCAAAATTTACTCCCTCTGTTAAAAAAAGGAAGTCTCAACCAACTCTAAAGTTGAATGTATCTAAACATAATTTAGTGTGTAGATACATCCAAATTTAAAATTGGTGGAGGCCTTCTTTTTGTGAACAGATAAAGTACCATTTATTACTTGTTGTTATAGACATGAAGAAAACTATATGGAAGTGGACTTCTAGAGAACCAAGTACATATATGTACCGGTGTATGTTCAGTGCACACTTTTTGTGCATAGCGTAAATGTAAAATGCTAAGGAGCTACCGACGTGCATCGTGACTGCCAACCATGCCGCCACGTATTGGTCACCGATTACATGATGCATTGCCAAATTGTATGGTGCAGGAGCAACCACGCGGCGGAGTGACACGACATATATGTTAGGTTGAATATTTTCCTCATATGAATTCCTATTTCCTTTACGAGCCGCGCAGGTAGACACTCCCACGCCAGCAACGATCTCAACATAGCATGAGCGGCGGATGCACATCTGAAGTATGACATGATCAGATGACGAGGGCGGCTTCGTGCGTTACGACGTGAACCTCCACGTCCGCACTACCTCTTTCTCGTTTATTTTGCAATGACAAGTACTTTGGCGAATATGCTATCCGATAATTTCACATATGTGGCATGCATCTGAAGAAGGGGCGAGCGTTAGGGCATGTATTCGCATGCTCTTGCAGCAATATCTCTCCGTTGCTGTTACACACAATATTTTTGGTACCCCCTTAATTCATGCATGTGACACATGTACATAATCTAAATCTATTTTTAACCATTATCCTGAATTTTAGAAAATGCAAGCATCTGCACCACCAAACCGCATATCGTGCGAGCACGGACGTCGTACGTGCCGTTATTCCTCCACGTACGCGTCCGTCACCTATGTTAGGCACACCTATGCTATGTAGTACGAAATGAAACGCAATGTTCGTATTACTAGGTAAATTTAGTGCGGCGACACGCCGCACCCGTGTGGTTAAAATGTGAAATATATGGGTAGTTGAATTATCAAAAAAATATTTAAGTTTGGTAACAACAGAAGGAGGCAAAGAAAAAGGTAAGAGAATAGAAAGAGAGGGTACGTTAAAAATTTGTTTATTTTCTAGGAAACTGTTCAAATTGGGAAGTTATTTAAATTTGAATCTGTTTTACGTTTACAAAATGGTTAGATTTGGAAAGCATTTAAAGTTTTGGAATTTTTCACATTGTATGATGATCTCGTGTGGTATAATATGGTATTGGCCACATTTAAAAAATTGCTTAGATTCGAAAATTGTTTAAGTGCAAAGAGAACTCACGTTTAAAAATTGTTTAGGTTTTAGAAAATATTTAAATTGGGAAGTTTTAATTTTAGATTTGATTTCTTTTTATATTCGAAAAAATGGTTAGATTTGAAAAGATATTTAAAAGTTTAAATTATTCGAGTTTGTGTGGCGGATGCCGCACATGTTGGGTTTAAAAAAAATTGAAATTCGCTGAAATTTGTTTTGTGGAGTATATCTGAATACCTAATGAATTGAAATGTTAAAATTATATTTTACATTAATATTTAACTTAAGACTATAGTGGTGGAAATAAATATTTATTGAGTTGAATTTCGTAATTGAAGTAAACTAATTTAGATTACATTCAAAAAATAATTTGGTGGAAAATGTTTTTTTTGGGTATGTTATGTGCATTATGTTGGGCACAAATTATTTTTTGGTGTAATTTTGTACGAAAAGTCGAAACATTCGTTGAGTCTAGAAGACGTGAGGTTGTTTGTATTATTTCGAATTCTAGACTATATGTATTGTGCGTAAAGTTTGAATGTTTATTAATTTTGGTGTAAATTTTGTGAGGACAGTTCTAAAATTCGTTAAATTTGGAAAAAAAAATTGGGCATACCATTTTTTTATAGTTCAATGTAAGTGTTTATTAAATCGATTTGCATAATTTGGGGGAGTTTGGTTATGTTGTATCTAAATTTTAACTTATTGTAGTTGGTATAATATGTTTCTATGTTTTTATTGGATGCTTAATTTAACTCATTAATTGGAGGGAAAAACATTTTATGGAGCTATAATTCTCTAAATGTTAAGTTATTCGGAATGCTATACTTTTTTTTTACATTTTCCTATTAGATACTCATTTCAGATCAATAATTAGAGGAAATACATTATATGTAAATTTATTGGGTGCAATTTAAATTCAATCCATAGTTAGGGGATATGAAGTTTTAATCCCTGCAATTGTTCGTTTAATCAAGCATCTGTGAAAAAATTGACCTTCACATATCCAGAAGAAGTGCTTTCTTTTCTTTTGTTTTATTTTTAATATTGAATTCTCTTGGAATTTGAAAACAAGTTTTGGAAAGTATTTTTTAACAATGCAAATTGTAACTTGTGAGTTGTCGAATATATATATATATATTTTTTTTTGCATTTCGTGTGTATGAGTGGAATTAATGTAATTAGTAAATTGAAAGTCTTTAGTTCTTGTGTATATTTGAAACATTTTTTTGGAACTTAAAAAGTATTCGAATATTTTTAGAAAGAAAATGTCATGTGGAAATACATTTTTTTTGTCAAATTGTTTGAAGTAGGCAATTTTTTGAATTTGAATTGTGAAATGTCCACATTTTGAAGTAGTGCAGATTTTAAAATTATGGAAGTTGTATCTCAAAATTTGTAAAAAGTTTCTACAAAAAGAAAAGCAGGGGGAAAGAATAAAAAGAACAGAAGGAAAAAAGGGAAGCGCAGGTAGGCCGGCCCACGTAGCGGTCCATGTGGCCAGCCCAGGCCCGCGCCCAGGACTGCCATGACATCGTCGTGACGTCACGGGCGGGCGGAGCTTCTGCCGCGGCGCGTGAAGCTCGCCGAAGGCGCGTGACGGTGAGGCAGGACACACGCGTGGGCGCGTTGCACGCGGCTGGTCGCGGGCCGCCGTAGACGGCGGCGCCGCACGCGTTGGTCGCCGGAGCGGCCGTGACGGCATGCAAACACGGCGGAGGCCAACGTGGACGATGACGTCGATTACAGCGACGGCGCGGCGCACCGGCGGGCGATCTGCGGCGAGGTGGAGGATTTGGCGGCGGAGCTTGTCGTGCAGTCAATCTGAGCGGGGAGTCCTGCAGCGACGACGTGAGGCGTCGGCGGCCGGCAGCGACCTCGGCCGCGCGCGCGAGGGGGAGGGGAAGGGAGGGAAGCGGTGATGTTTTTGCGCTGAGGTCCTTACGCTTTTCAGAATTTTCAAAAAGTTCCTTCGTTTCGTATTTTTGTGAACCGATTAGCGAGGTTTTTTTGTAAAAACGTCACGGATGTGTCCTGTGACCGTTGGATCGACGGCGGATGGTGCGGGCGGGCGCGGGCGCTAGCTACAGTGATTGTGCTCTGTGAGAATCAACGTGGGCCGTCGGATTGTGTGACGGACGGCGTGGATCTGGCCAGGGACTGTAGCTTTTGAAGCTACAGTGCCCGAGCGAGGAGGAGCCGGCGATCTGCATCGCCTTATTACAGTTAGGTATTCCAAAGCAGTCTCGAGAGATTCATCACGTGTTTCTACCATCATCTATAGCAGGAGTAGTTTCTAGACTAGCGTGGCAAGATTTTCACTGTCTCGATCGTGAAAATTAAAGCAAACCGACCTGCGGTTGGATGGTTAGCAGGGTGGTTATACTCTCAGCCCACTAGAGTTCAAACCACAGGTTTGACATCTGTGTGTTGCATTTAGGCGGAATATTCTTTTAGTGGGAGGCGACGTTCCCGTCGACAGCGAGGTGCCCGTGGTGACTTTGTCAATTTCAAGACTCGATCCGTCGGCTCAATATTTCGGAGGTGCTTATAGGGGTAGGGTGTGCGTGTGTGTTCATAGGGGTGAGTGTATGCGCGTGTATGTGAGCGTCAGCGTTTGTACAATTGTACTGTGTTTCTAAAAAATCGGGAAAATTAAAGGAATCGGATGGAGAAATTTTTTTTAATAATAATATTTTTTAAACAGAAATTCGGAATCTAGCACGCGTTTTCGAGAAATTCGGAATCTAGCGCGGTGTCGTCACGGCCCGTGCCGAAACAAGGGGTTTCGGCACGGCCAGCGCCAAAAGTGCTGATCTGCATGTCGCCGAAGGCAGCGGCAGGGAATTTTTTTTTAAATAATATTTTTTTAAACAGAAATTCGGAATCTAGCACGCGTTTTCGAGAAATTCGGAATCTAGCGCGGTGTCGTCACGGCCCGTGCCGAAACAAGGGGTTTCAGCACGGCCAGCGCCGAAAGTGCTGATCTGCATGTCGCCGAAGGCAGCGGCAGGCGTGGCCCACTCCTTTCGGCAGCGCCCGTGCCGAAATAGGCCTTTCGGCACCGCCCGTGCCGAAACCTGCCAACTAAAGCACCGCGCAAGGCTCGGCCTTCTTCTTCTTCCTTCTCTCTCGCCCGAGCTGCTGCCTCTCTCTCTGTTCTTCCGTTTTCCATAAGAAAGACCACCGATTCTTGCCCCAAAAAATTCCTAAAAGCCCACAAATTCAAGAAATAGAGAATATGAGGGTTGGGGCATCCCCGATCCGTTGATGGGATAGCACTTTGTGGAGGCGTTTGGGGTGTGGAGGTGGAGCAATGGTGGTCAACAATGGTGGATAGTGGTGCTGTGTGCCGTGTTGGGGAAGCTAGAGGCGTGGTGCGGCGGTGGTGGTGGTGCTAGATTGAAGGGCAGCGGGAGCTACGCACGCATCAAGGGTAAACCTAATCTCTAGATTATTTAGGTTAAGTGTTAATATAATTTAAGAGTGGATGCATGACATATGTACGAGGAGCCAGATCCTTCCCAGCCACTTATGTACGAGGAGCCAGATCCTACCCAGGTGGGGGTGACGACTCTACACACACGGAGCTGTCCGATGACCCGACGTACCAGACTCCACCGCCGCCACCGACGCAGGAAACCCAGACACAGTAGGAGGAGCCGTTGCAAGGCCGAGGGATGCGTGAGCACCGCGCTCCGAGTCGCTTGTCACCTACGGGCGTCGACCGCATAGACAGCGGACACGTCCTCACAGAGATGAGTGATACTACTATCTTCCGTATGAGACATTATTATCTACGCACCACCTCCGCGTCGTGGCAGACGTCGTTGAGACTTGTCTATCTACGCACGAGACATATTATATCTATGTATGAGACATATTTATGTTCGTATGTACGACACATATTATTATCTATGTACGAGACATATTATTATCTATGTACGAAACATTCCACATTGCATAAATTAATTTAACATACAGCACTACACATCCACGTTACAACTTCACTACTTCTAAACACTGCATAGAACAACTACTGATACAAATATTACATGCACTCAACGATAACTATTTCGAATCAACGACTTCACTTCCCTCTGCCACGTGCTCGTGTTGGAGGCATGAAGTCGTCATCACTATTTTCATCGACGACAGTCTTGGATGCACCAACACTCTTCAACTTACGTCTAGAGTTGGCTCGTTTAGGAGGCATGAAATCATCATCACTATCACCTTCAACGGCTTTCTTGGATGATCCACCACTCTTCGCCTTTGATATAGCCCTCTTCACTGTTTCAGCGTGAAGGAGATTTCCAGGCCCATCAGGACATGCGCCAAAAAGCATTTCCATCCAACCAAAATGAGGAATCTCTTTGTTCACAAACTGTCCATCGGCAGGCCAGTGCTGGACATTCACAAATCAGGGAAAAAAGTTACGATAACACTAGATTCTAACATAATATAAATTCGGTACTCAGTTACCTTCACGTGAAATGCATAGGCTCGGGCGAAAAATGGATTATCTTTGACTTAGGTGTCATAGGCATGTCCCTAAGCCCGCCTCAATAGCTTTTAGCTCATTAATTCTCTGCCACTTCCACCGCCACCCATCAATTTCATCTGAAATTTCTTCAGGGGTCATCTGGATTTTGTTTTTTTGGCTATAATTTCTCCCACCTCACGAATGTTGCCCCACTCACTAATTAGCTCCCTATAACAGCTCTTCGGCCTACCCTCCCTAATATTACCTTCAGTCCATATTGCGGCGTGATACAAAACACACCACGACCTATGCTCCGAACTAGGACCCGAACTACCAGACATCTTTCCTATCCGACTGAGGAAATAACCCGTCTGCACACCCTCCTCCATCACCAAATCTACTGGGGTATATATATAGGCTCACCCGGGAGAAGAAGAGCGGGAGAAATATGGCGGGAGAAAAAAGGCGGGAGGAAAATGGCGGGAACAAAATGGCGCGAGAACTATGGCGGGAGAAATATGGCGGGAGAAGAAGGGCGAAATAAAAGCCGGGAGCGCGAAACAAATTCGGATCAGGAGTTGCATGCACTAATCGGCTTTAACCAGGAAAATAGCAGCAAAATGGCTCTTTCGGCACGGCCAGAGCCGAAACACGCTATCGGCGCCGCCGTTACGCGAAAGCCAGAAGTTTCGGCACGGCCCGTGCCGAAACATGCCCAGGCCGAAACATTGGTTTCGGTCCGGCCGTTGCCGACGCCGCGCTAGATTCCGAATTTCTCAAAAACGCGCGCTATTTTCCGAATTTCTGTTTAAAAAATATTATTTAAAAAAAAATTCATCGGATGGAGGCGCACGCGGCCACCTGCCGACGCGGTCACCGTCAGATGCGGCGTGTGGCGCCGGGCCACGCCACGCTACCCTTACCGCCGCCGTCCGATGGCCGTGGCGTGCACGGCGGGGATCGCGCCTCATCCGGCCGAAACCTCTCCTTCCCCATTTCTCCCTCCTCCGCCGTCTCCCACCCGCCCGCGGTTTTCTCTCTCCTCCCCATTCCTCCGTTCCCGTTTCTCTCTCTCCCTCATCCGATCTGCATCTGCTCAGCCTCGACGTTTCTTTTTTTCCGTTCTCGTTAGTGCCAAAGATTTGTTTTTTTTTGCCTGTCGGAGCTGCGGCGGCGCCGGCGGTGGGATGGTGGTGGGGGATTCGGGGAGATCTAGCTAGGCTAGCTTGATCTGTGTTTGTTCTTGGAGTTTGAGAGGGAGGGAGGAGATGGCGGCGCAGGAGCAGGCGAAGACGAGCACCACGAGCTCGTTGCCGTCCAGCAGCGACCGCTCCTCCAGCTCCAACAACCTCAAGGAAGGAGGTACCTTCCCGGCGTCCCCTCCTCGATTTCCTTAGTGCTCGCTTGGCGAATCGGCGGATGCTGACGCGCTCGTCTCTGTGTGTGTGCATGTTACGGCGGCAGGGGCGGAGAGCGACGAGGAGATACGGGGGTGCCGGAGATGGGCGGCGGCTCGGCGTCGTCGGGCGCGGGCGCCGACGGGGACACCAAGCAGCTGGCGGGGGCGGGCGACGGAGGGCAGGCCCCGGGGGCGGGGGGCAAGAAGCGCGGGCGCGCCGCCGGGGACAAGGAGCAGAACCGGCTCAAGCGGCTGCTGCGGAACCGCGTGTCGGCGCAGCAGGCGCGGGAGCGGAAGAAGGCCTACATGACGGAGCTGGAGGTGAAGGCCAAGGACCTGGAGCTCCGCAATGCCGAGCTCGAGCAGAAGGTCTCCACCCTCCAGAACGAGAACAACACGCTCCGACAGGTAACTAAATCCATCCTCTTTCCCATCGCCTCTCTCAACGGTTCCTTCATTTCTGTCTCATGTCGATCATGGTGATAACGAGTCTTGTTGGACCTGCGCGCGCAACAGATACTGAAGAACACGACGCAGCACGCCGTGAAGAAGCCCAGCGGCGGCGGCGGCAAGGGCGGAGGAGACGCCGCCAAGAAGCACCACTTCAGTAAGAGCTAAAAGAGCCGCTCGTTCGTCGACGCCTGTGATCTGACCATTGTTAGGACACACTATATTAGCTGCTGCTGCTGTTGTTGGTGCTGCTGTAGTTTGATGCTTGTCTTGTTCTTTTCCTACTACGGTTTGCTCTCTGCCGCTCACTGTCGTCTACCTGTCCATTGTAGCTTGTTCTTAGGGTGGAGTTGATGATCTATGCAAATTATTGTGTATTACTTACACTGTCCTGTTCTTTACCTCTGCAAATGCTGATGTAGCGAACCTGGTCTGGAACTCAGGGGAAACCAACTTCAGAAGACGATATCATCATGCATCAAACAGTTCAGTTACTATGGCCTAGCAAAACAAATTCCCTCATCCTGAAACTTTCCGGCATCCACTGATGAGACTGCTGTTTTTTTTGCGTGGAATTTCCTATTATTAATATATTTTTTTGGCAAAATTCCTTCGGTATAAAACTGGCAGCATCTGATGCTAAGCGCCAGTAATTCTGTTATTTGCACTGTCACTCACAAGGCGCGTGTCAAGGTCAAGCACTGTGCGCTGTACTATGCACGGGCTGCGAGAGAAGTGCAGAACAGGCCAGGAAGAATTCCAAACAACTTTCTCATCAGAAGAAGGTGTGTGCCAATCTACTTGGAGCCGCTTCTCTAGTTATTTTTACGTTACCATCAGATGTCCCCGTGATCTGGCTTTTCGATTCTGGCCAAGACAAGATGGACAAGGAGAATTATTTGTTCCTGATGAATTGCACTACCTGTCTATGTTCTTTACTAGGACAAGGAGGCGCCTAAGCTTTGAATATCACTTCGCTGAAAACTGAAAACAGCTACTCCTAGATGATACTAGTTTGACAACCTGGGTGGGAGCTGCTTCTCAGTTAAAAAAAAGGCGAGGAAGCACCTGCAGACTGGAACAGTACCACTTCCTAAAAAAAAAACACTGCCTCCACTTATAGTTTTGACAAAAAAAATTATATAGAGGTAATTAGCTTGCGATCTATAGAGGAACAAAGAAGAAAAATCAGAAAAATATTGGCTGTTCATTCATGTCATTCTTGCACCCGATGCAGACCCACAATATCAATAAGAACAGTCAGGATGGGACCATGAGATGTCTGCTGATATGTCCTCTTTAACATACTAATTTTCAAACTGAATCACTTCATTTATTTATCCAGCTAGTATCACATAGTCCCACCAAACAACTTTTCCGGCGTGTACTGTCCACTGTAAAGAACGCCACGATGGATCAGGATTCAGTTCTTTCTCTTCTATCCTCACCAAACTACTTTCTTCAGACATCAATATACTTAACCGACTTTTAACTGCCTTTTTGGCCTTTTTGCTTCAGACCGTGTAGAGTTATTACAGCTAGTATTAGTAGCATAGCAGTAACAGCATGGTACATCTGCTAGTACTTCACATCTCATCTACAGGTAATTTGTCGGCATTATCGACAGTCAGGCTTGCTCAAGAAGCCTCAATGGCGTGGGAGGAGAATCGCTGGAGCTTCCACTCAGTTTAGCTACGAGTGTGTCGCCCTCATCGTGTACTCTGCTACAAGTTTTGAGAACAGAGACGACTTGTCCTCCAGTAACTTGGTCGGCGTGTCACGCTCCACGGCCACACCTGCAAAGATTGGCAAGGTGTTTAGTCAGACCAAAAGGTACGCCAAGCATATAGGATTAGACGAATTAATAAGGCAGAACAGTGATTTGTTTTAAAGAGCTGATGGCTGACCGTTGTCGAGAAGCAAGACCATGTCGCTGTCAAGGACCGAGGTGATTCGGTGCGCAATCGTGATGACCGTCGCCTCTGAAAAATTCTCACGGAGTGTTTTCTGGATCAAGTTGTCTGTCGCGGTATCCACCGACGCAGTGGCCTCGTCCAGAACCAGTATCTTAGTCCTCTTCAAAATCACTCTACCTAGACAGGCAAGCTGGCGCTGGCCCATGCTCCAGTTCTCTCCATTCTCATCACTGCAAGGCCAATTCACAGAAATTTTCAGTTTCTGAAGAAACATGCAGTAGCCCTAGCATGTTCTATATTTTGGAATTAGAAAAAAACTAGTAATGGGAAAAACGTGGATGATATGTCAGTTCAGTGTCATAGTTTCAGCTGCATAAACAAAATACACTTGACACTATATCAGACCTGGCGAATCAAGTTTCAGCTCCTTTTTCCTGACCTCATCTCCTAACTGACAGTTATCCAAGGCCTGAAATGTAGAAAAGAGTCAAATTACAAGTTTACTAAAGGTTTTCCATATTTGAAGAGAATTTGAGAGAAAAAAATGAAGCATGTGAAGATCGAAATTACCTCCCAAATCTGATTGTCATTGTATTCTCCGAGAGGGTCAAGGTTGCTCCTTACAGTTCCCTCGAACATCGTTGGGTCTTGTGGAATGATGCTCAGTCTAGATCTCAGATCATGCAGTCCAATGGTGCAAATGTCGACACTGTCTACTAGTATCTGACCGATAGTAGGATCCACTATACGGAAAAGGGCCTGTATAAGAGTTGATTTACCACTGCCTGTTCTTCCAACAATTCCAGTCTTCATGGCTCCAGGAAAAGTTACTGTAAGGCCCTTCAGAACAAATGGTAGTTGTGGAGCATATCTCACCTGCATCAAACTGATAAGTTACAGATCTGTGCTATCTAGAACATTTTATTCGTGCTGTCAAAGCACTGAAGCTACAATTCACATGCCCATCAGACTAGATTTCTTATCGATAGGAGCTCACTAACAATGGCAAAGATGTGAATTTCTGCCAGAACAACATGGCTATACACAAAAAGGAAAGTGAGCGGGAGGAAAAGGGATGAGGGCATTTACATGGAGATTATGCAGCTGAATTTCTCCCTCTGACGGCCAGTTATAAGGCAACTTATCTCCTGACATTGAAAGAGGGGGCTCTTCGGGAATGCTTATATATTGCAGAATTCTTTCTACGGATATGATCGTGTTCTCCAACTTACACAGCACCAGACTACCCATCCTTGCAGCGTGTTCAAATTAAGCCCATATGTGACAGCGAGACCAGCAATTGCTGAAAGCAAAGATGTAATTTGGTTACAAGCCTATATCAACTAAAATCGTATCTACTAGTACCATCTATATTAGTATAATACTGTTCCGGACAAGTAACAACATACCTGGATCAATGACACCAGTCGGTAGACTGATCATAAATATCAAAGAGAACGCAAATGTAAGGCATGATAGCATATCCAAACGGAAGCAAAGCCACTCCCTTGCTGCAGCGTTATAGAATTTTGGTCGAGAGAAGGCATCCATTAGATGGCTATTAGTTGATACAAACTGATTTTCCTTGGCAAAACTTCTGATGGTTGCTGATCCAGTAATGGATTCTGCAAAATGTTGTATTATAGGCGCTTTGCAAACCCCTACCAGCCTCTGCAGCTCTCTGGCTGTATCAATGTAGTAGCGCTGCAAATGATAAATATAATGACGTGCTAATTTTGCAGTTAAAACAGCGAAGAATAAATAGGTTAAATAAAATACCTGATACCAGAAGCAGGCAACAGTTAGAGGAATAAAAACAACAAACACCTGCCATGCAACCTGAGACATCACAGCAATAATTCCAACTAGTTGTATGATGGAAAATGCGACAGAACCCATCTGTTCAGCAATGTTGGTGTCCACTTCACTTTGATCAGTTGAAGCCTAAACAATATAGTTCTTGTGTGAGCATAAAGTTAATAAACTAAACTTCCTAAGAAATTTGAGGAAGTGTTGACTTACTCTACTCAAGATGCGCCCACTCGGAGTGGAATCGAAAGACATAGGAGCTCTGAATATGGACATATGCATCTTGTCGAACAACAGAGTTGCTGTCTTGTATGCAGCTGTCACAAGAAACACTGCTCTTACGAGGATGCACAGCGAGCTTGCACCAGCCAACGCAACAAAGACGAGATCAGTGTCGACATGCTCACTGGAGGCTCGACGTCTTCCGACACGGGAGAAGCCCAAGCCATCCAGTAATTGCTACCAATCTGAAGTACTTGAAAAAGTATCTGAGCTATCAACACGAATGGTACAAGAGCTCCCCCATAAGCCAACGTAAGGTACTTCCAGTAGACCCAGAACCCAACCCTGCCCTTTTCCCTTTCTTCTTCCTGCACCAGCTGCCCACTTTGAACCTTGCCAACGTCTTCTGCCATTTTCTTTATCTTTCTCCTCAGCTGATGACAATGACCTGGAAAGGCTTGCTGCGCCATTGGAAGAGAAAGCCTCACTGCCTCCATTAGCAACATCAATGATTCCAATGCTGTGAGAGCATCTTGGTGAGCATCAACCAGTTCCATTAGCTCTTCCCCCGAGCCAAGTATTTCATTGTATTTGCCTGCTTGTGCTATTCTCCCACCTTTCATTACCTACATTACAATTATCTATAAGGAAAACCAAACAATTTATGACAATTAATTTACATGAAACTTTTGCCAATGAAATTCTCACCAGAATAAGATCAGCTGCAGGTAGGAATTCAATCTGGTGAGTAACATAAACCACTGTTTTTGAACCCAAAGCTCCAAGCAAGCATTCCTGCAAATGGTAGAAACCTTAAGCAATGTTCTCAAACTTCTAAGTGAACAAAAAAATCATCTTATACCTTGAAGAGATGGGATCCTGTATGAGCATCGACGGCACTAAACGGATCGTCAAATAAATAGATGTCGGCATCCTGATACAAAGCTCGGGCTATCTGAATCCTTTGCTTCTGCCCGCCACTAAGATTGATGCCTCGCTCTCCGATGACCGTCTCATCACCGAATGGTAATATCTCCAAGTCTTTCTTCAGAGAACACGACTCAAGGACCCTGTCATACTTCTCACTGTCCATCTCCTTGCCGAACAGTATGTTGTCCTGAATTTTGCCACTCTGTATCCATGCCGACTGGCTGACATATGCCATTGTTCCGCAAGTCTTGACCTCTCCTGATAGCTTTGGCATCTCACCAAGAATGCAAGAGAGCAAGCTTGATTTTCCAGAGCCGACCGTCCCACAGACTGCAACACGCATGCCTTGTCGAGCTTGAAAGTTCAGGTCATTCAGTGTTGGCACTTCAGCCGAGGCGTCCCAGGAGAAGCACCATTGCTGACTCAATTGCAACATCAGAGTTACCACTTGGGAACCTCTGCACAGCATCCATCGGCAACTCCTCGAGACATAGGAAAGATGCTATCCTGTCAAGAGACACCTTAGTCTTAATCAACATCGAGATCATGTCGGAAGGCCGTATATTGGAAATTGAGCACCCGGAACGTGGCCAATGCAGACAGCACCTTCCCTGAGTCCAATGGTATCCCTAGAGCATGCAGGCTCCGAAGGTTACCACCGCGATGAAGGTCGGGGCACCCCAGAACACGAAGGTGGCCACGGCCGACGTGTAAAGATACTTCTTGAGCCAGCTTTCCTCTGTCTTCCTCAGGTCAATGATCTTGGACAAGAACTTCATCTCCCACCCCTGCAGTTTAAGAATCCTCATGTTGCGCAGGATCTCAGATGTCGCCTTCATCCTGACATCCTTGGAGTCCATCAGCTTCTCCTGGAACTTCTCCTGTATTCGCATGGGAGGACCATTGGCAAGCATGACGACAACGGTGGCACCGAGCGCTGCAAGCGAGGCAATCCCAAGGGTGGAGTACAAGATGATCAATGCCAAGGCTACTTGGAGTGGTAACAACCAGAGGTCGTGCATGTACCATGAGAAGAGCCCGACACGGTCTGCATCCACGCTGATGATGTTGATCATCTCCCGCTGCTGCAGCTCTGTCTCGAGCTGCTGGACAGGGAGAGCCCTTTCTGATACACCACACTCACAAGCGCAGACCGCACATTTATCCCGGCTTGCTGTATCCGGAAGTACCAGTGCCTTTCTGAAATGCACTCAACAGCTTGGCTGCGATGAAGGTGACAACTAGGAGCTTCCCCTTGCTCGCGTACCTCTCGTCGCCGTTGAGGTACTGTACCAGGGAGTGATAAGGTATGGGCCAACGTAGGTGGCAAAGCTGTATATCAGAGCGTAGAGCGCGGTCGTGGCGACGTGCCACCACACGGTGCGCAGCAGAGCCCTGGTGAGCTTGAACGCAGTGACCTTCTTGGCCGCAGAGCCGTCGTCGCCGGTGAGAGCCTCGAGGTTCGCCTTGAACGACGGGAGCAGGCCGGCCACGCTGTCGCCGTGGTCAAGGTCCGGTACGTCATCGAGGTCGAGCGTCTTGCGGTGGCCGACGGCGAACAGGGGCCCCAACCAGAAAATGTGAAGACGCTGAGGAAGCCGGCGCCCGTGAACAAGGAAGCGTCAACGGTGTCGCCGCTGCGGCTCTCGGAAGCGCCGTTGAGCAGAGGCTCCTGGGAAGCTGAGCCGCCCGCCGCGCCCTCTCGGCCGAGAGCCACCCGGCGACGAGCAGCACGGCGGCCGCGAGCACCGAGACGGCGTCGCGCGCCCAGGAGAGCGCGGGCACGGGGAGTTTGTACCGGAGGACGGTGACGGCGTGGGCGGCGACGGCGAGCAGAGAGCAGCAGGAAGAGCGCCCACCAGAGCCTGAGCGGCGCGGGGACCCGCTCCTCCCGGCGGCTGCGGTGCTCGAGCTGCAGGTACGCCGCGAGCAGCAGCCACGCCACCGCGCGGGACACGGCGTCCGCCACCGCGTCGGGCGTCCCCCATCCGCCGCCACCGGTGCTGTCCAGGTACCACGACGTCAGGGAGTACGCGGAGAGGACGACCTCGGACACCGCCAGAGCCCACGTGGTGCGCACGGCGAGCCGGAACCCGGCGCCTCTCGCCGCGGCGGCGGTTCCTTCCCGCGGTGGCTTCCGGCGGCGAAGGCGAGCCGGACGGCGAGGGCGAGGGCGAGAAGGAGGTGGGCCGCGGCGCCAACGCCGTGGAGGAGGACCGGACGGAGGAACAGGGGCAGAGGCTGCTGGTCGACGTCGCCCGCCGCCATCGCTGCCGCAAAAGGCCACGACGTGGACGCGGCCGCGGTGGGCATGGGCTGAGTGAGTGGAGCGGATGGAGGACCCTGAGCGTGGGTTATGTAGGCGGCGGCCATCGGTCGCAGGGGGAAAGGTCGTGATATGGCGACGGCGGCTGCAGCTCGCTCGACGACGATGAGAGAAGAAGAAGGGGAACTCCTCCGCGCCTCGGTTAATCCGATCCAGTTCAATAGGTAAAGAGATTGTGAAGGTAAATTCCGGTTTTTGCTGGATGCAACATGTCTTTTACTGAAATCCCTTTGTTTTTAATATGAGATGTTTTAGGTACCCAAATCACTTTGTTTTTTAATATAAAATGTTTTAAATGTTGTATCGTGTTATCTAGATGCATACTGCAAGTTAATCACAAAAACATATCCACCAACATTTGTATATCTATGAATATGGACAAATGCTAAAACATCTTATATTAAAAAACGGGTGTAGTACTTCTCAATCTCAGCCTGTGTCTCATTTGAACCATCCACCCTTCATCTAGTCAAGCAAACCCTATCCTTCTTCTTCCTCGCGGCGACAACGGCATGGAGCTGAGCCGGAGGGACCGCAGCCTCAGCCACGACGGAGGCGAGGACAAACTGAACAAGGGGGTGTGTGGGTTCGCCGGTGCCAGAGAAGAAGGGGTGGGAGTTAGAGGATGGCTAGGGCGGCCTCGGACCGATGGAGGAGGAGCTCGGGGCAGGGCGATGCAGCGAGGCGTCGCGGTAGCGCGTCGGCCACGGGGCGGGTGGACGGTGGTTAGACCGACGGTGTCTTCAGAGGGAGGTGTGCTCGCCGTAGTTGAAGACGATGACTGTGGCGTCAGTCAACTGAGAACTAAGGTCTAATAAGAGCTAGGCAGACCTTTTAAAGTAACAGTGTATTTCATTAATGTAAAACAATATTACAAAATATCCTTCGTAAATACCGCACACATCGCACGGACGTAAATGGCTCGAAACTTTGTAAAAAGAACTACATACACAAACTTCAGAGTCCCTGCACAAACTGACACTATCGGCCATCGCCCACCACCAGTGTCGTTGAGACGCTCACCATCAGAAAAGATATAAATTAACACTAATCGTAATCGTAACCACCATGCCAGAACGAAGGAACGGGTCCTCCCTTTCCTCCCGCCACCTGAGCAGCAATCAGAGAGAGAGGGGATATCACCTTCTCGTTGGAGATCAAAGTAAAAAGGAGTCGCCTCCCTAATCGCTTGGCGGCTAGGTTACGAACCACTCATTAATAAAGTTAGAATAACTGGAAAGGGAGGCTGTAGTTAAGATTAAAGGTGTGTGGCACATATGAGCAACAATGCACACTCTGGCTTACTCGCCCATAACCGTCCGACTGATATCTGATTACTTTATGTACAGATGTCGCCATGTAACTTTAGGCATCTAGTTTCCCCCGGTTTCCGTCTAACAGATAATATTCGTTTATAATTTGAATTTGAAATTCAAACTCTTGAGAAAACATTGTTGCAAGTTGTATATGTTTCCTTGTGTATTCTGGGAAATTTTACCCTCATTTGGACCACTCGTCTAGGATTTAATGACTTTTAACATCAAAACAATATGAAAAACAATTTGATGATAAATCAATTTTTCCAACATTTTTTAGCGGAATACACAAGGGTCCATAATCGACTTACTGGATTTTTTTGCATTTTGAGAACTTGGTTGTGGCAAGATAGTTAGCAGGGTGGTTATACCCCCAGCTCACCAGAGTTCAAACCCCAGGTTTGACGCTGGTGTTTCTCATTTAGGCGGAATTTTTTCAGTGGGAGGCGACGTTCTCGTTGACAGCGAGGCGCCTGTGGTGACTTCGTCAATCTCAAGACTAAACCGCTGGCTCGGTCTTTCAGAGGTGCTAATAGGGGTAGGGTGTGCGTGTGTGCATTCATAGGGGTGAGTCTATACGCGTTTATGTGAGCATCTGCGTTGTACTGTGTTTCGCCAAAAAAGGAAAATCTGAAGAGTTTCAATCTCGAGTTTAACTTGTTAGGTGAGTCTTATTTATTGGATGGGAATGGGAGGGCAATCAGATGCCTAAAGTTACACGAGTTTTAGATCATCATCTTCTCTCTTTTTTTCAAGGTGCATCGCGAGTGGTACGCAAGATACAGGAGGAGCATGCGTGATCGACTATCCAGAACAGTCCACCTCGTGTTCCATTCTATTGGAATCCCAACATTTCCTTAGAGCATCTCCACCAGGGGCCTCAAAAGGACCCCAAAGGCCCTTTTAGGGCCCGACACCAAAAACACCCACCAGCGGCACCCAAAGGCTCACTACGAGCGATTTTGTGTCCGACACCCCCAATAGGGCCTCCAAGTTTGGAGGCCCTCCTGGGGGTGCCGGACATTGACCGGACATGGCCTCCGAGACATAGGGCACGAGGAGGTGCTGTAAATTGCGCCGTGTAGGAGGCCGTTCCGCCCGCGTTAATGGCGACGTGTTTCTGCAGGCGACGAAGCGACGGCAAGGCGTCTGCGGCACGCCTCGCAATTACGCCGGCGCCCAGGCTTTCCCGGCTTCCCAAGCGTCGGCGTGGCCGAATCGCGTCGCCGCCACATAACTGACGCGACGCGTGCTCACCCACCAGCCGCTTCCCGCCCAGCGCCACCGCTTCCCGCCCCTCCGTTTCCCGACCCCTCCCCGCCTATATAACACTACTCCGCCGTGCAGCCTCGGCACACACTCCTCCGCCGTGCAGTCTCACCACACCAACACTCGCCGTAGTGTCGCCGCGAGCCAAGCACCATGCCTCGCCGCCTCCAAACCACCTGGTCCACCCTCACCCAGGCAGCGCGCCGCGCTAACCCTCTGGGGTAGGAGCAGGCGCCGGAGCAGGCGCTCCAGCCTGTCGTCGACGAGGAGCCCTTCGATTGGGCGAACGTCGACGACATCGACGTGGAGGAGCAGCTGGAGCAGGAGCCGGCCCAGGATCCTTACCCTGGGAAGGAGTGATACGTCTCAAACGTATCTATAATTTTTGATGTTCCATGCTGTTATTATATCAATTGCTACATGTTTTGGTTACACTTCATATCATTTTTATGCATTTTCTGGGACTAACCTATTAACAAGATGCCACAGTGCCAGTTCCCTGTTTTCTGCTGTTTTTGGTTTCAGAAAATCTATTAAGGAAATATTCTCGGAATTGGACGAAACAAAAGACATCGTCAATAATATCACGAGGAGATCACGGAGTCCAAAGGGGAGTCGGAGCAGACCCACCAGGGGGCCACGCCACACTAGGGCGCGGCCCAGGGTGGGCCCGCGCCCCTATGGCGTGGTGGCCCCCCTCGGCCACCGACGCCGCCTCTTCGCCTATATATTCTCCGCGACGCGAAAACCCTATTACGGTCGATCATATTCCACGAAAAGTTCCGTCGCGGCCGTCATCGTCAATCTCAGATCGGAGGAGTTCTGAAGCTCTTCCCGGCACCCTGCCGGAGGGGAGATCATCACCGGAGGGCTCTACATCACCATGCCTGCCTCCGGAGTGATGCGTGAGTAGTCCACCCCTGGACTACGGGTCCATAGCAGTAGCTAGATGGTTGTCTCTCTACCTTGTGCCTCCATGTTTAGATCTTGTGAGCTGCCTAACATGATCAAGATCATCTTATTGTAATGCTAGATGTTGTGTTTGCTGGGATCCGATGAATATTGATACCATGTTTATTCAAGTTGTTTATCTATGTGCTCTTGATCTTGCATGCTCTCCGTTGCTAGTAGATGCTTTGGCCAAGTAGATGCTTGTGACTCCAAGAGGGGGTATTTATGCTCGATAGTGGGTTCAGTCTCTAGATATCTGGATCAGTGACAGAAAGGTCTAAGATGGTAGATGTGCTGTTGCTACTAGGGATAAAACATTGGTGCAGTGTCCAAGGGCACTTGTATTGATTACATTACACACTTTACTTCATGCAATAATCTGTTGTTAGCAACTTAATACTGAATGGGATGCGGATGCTGCCTTGAAGGTGGATTATTTAGGCATAGATGCTGTTGGAATAACGGTCTATGTACTTTGTTGTAATGCCCAACTAGATTTCATAGTAGACATCTTGGCATGTATTGCATTGTTATGCCCTCTCTATTTGTCAATTGCCCAGCTGTAATTTGTTTACCCAACATGCTAGTTATCTGTTCTGAGAGAGACACCACTAGTGAACTGTGGACCCTGGTCCAATTTCCTCATACTGTTTACACAACCTGCTGCAATCATCTGTTTCCTGTTACTTGCTGTTTTTCCTGCTGTTTTCCACACCATACGTTTAACTCTTTGTTTCTGCAAGACCGGAGAGATTGACAACCTCTCTGTTTCGTGTTGGGCAAAGTTCTGGTTTGTGTCTGTGCAGATTCCACGTTGGTGCAAGCTCCCTAGCGCCAGGGGGAGTCAACATCAACAACCTTCCGATAGATCGTCAAGTCCTACTGGATTGATAACCTTGGGTAGATTTTCAAGGGAAAACTTCTGCTGTCTACATCATAACCTTCCTCTTGGGGTTCACCAACACGTAGCCATCAAGCTGTTTTCTGGCGCCGTTGCCGGGGACTTGGAGGCTATTGGAAAGGGGAGTCTCTCAGTTCCAATCTCTTTACTTTGTTTTTTGTCTTGTTTTATTTTTGTTTTGCTTGCTGTTAAAAATCAAAAACCCAAAAAAATTAAATTCCTGCATCTAGTTTTTAATTTCGAGTTGCCCTGTTGCTTGTTTTAGTCTTGCTAAAATGAGTAATCCTGATAATACTGAGTGGTCTGACTTTAACAAATTCGAGTTCACAGCTTTACCTATCTTGAAACCTGAATTTTCCATGATAAACATACAAGTAGGTAGTGGCTCTGTCATAGGGGAAAACAACATTGAGCAATTTCTGAACTTTGTGAGAAAGTCTGATGACTTTAAAAAGAAATCTATAGCTGAACTTGCTCCTAATTATGAAACTGCCATAGCTTCCCTTGTTCAAATGCTAGAAGCTAGGTTTGTTAATATGCATCCTATAATGCAACACATGTTTTTAGCACTTCATGATATGAAAAATGGTGAAAAGAAAGACTTTGTGTTAGAAACTTTGCATGAAGAATTGGGAGATGTTGCTAAGGAAGCTAGAATGATATTTGCTAATATAAAATGTTTGATTGCTACACTGATGTTATGAAAATTCTTAGAACAAGAAGGGAAAATAGAGCTAAATATTCTAATCAACCTTTTGCTAAGAATGGTCTGAAAATTCCAATCCCCTATAAAATGATGGCATTGCATGACACTTAGAAAATAATTTTGGATGGATTGTGCCTGAAAATCTTTTTGATGAAGAGAGTGTACCTAAGAGAAAAGAAAAAGAGAACTCTGAAACTAGCATAAGTAGCATACAATGCATTGTTGATAAGACTTTTAAGCTTTCATTGTATGATCTGGATCTTGACAATACTTGATGCATCTCTTCATGCCTAGCTCAAAGGCATTAAAGAAAAGCACTTCTGGGAGATAACCCATGTTTTTATTTGCTGTTTTATTTTTGTTTTCTTGAGTCAAGGATGCTTGTTTACCTCTGTAGCAACTCCTTTGTATCTTTTATTTGCTGTTTTGTTGTGCCAAGGAGAGTTACTAATGCAAAGTTGGTTTTTATTTTCGGGACTGCATTGGGACAGATTGCTGTTCGTCACCGTTTAATTCAGTAGAAAATCAAAAAAATCGAAAAATGCTGAAATTTTTGTGCATGTTCCTGATGATGTTACGCAACTTTCATTATTTCAAAAGTTTTTCATCTGAGCATCGTAAGTGCCTCGAAAAAATTCGTCATTACAGACTGTTCTGGTTTGACAGATTCTGTCTTTTATTTTGCATTCTCTCTTTTACAAGTTTTTAAGTGGTTTCTTTTCGTGTAAAAGTGCCCACTTGAGCCTAGTAACAGTGGCTAATGTTTAAAATAGTTGGCTTGTGAGTTTTGTCTTTGCTAGAACTTTGAAGTATTATCTTTTAGTGCACTAACCTGCTAATGAGAAAAGCTGTTAAGTTTTGGTGTGAAGGAAGTTTTCAAGTGTTGATAGAGGAGAATGATATTACATGATCAAGAAGAGTGAAGAGCTTAAGCTTGGGGAGGCTTACCTCCCCAGCATATTTCAAGAAGACTCAAGCATCTAAGCTTGGGGATGCCCAAGGCATCCCCTTCTTCATCTACAAATTATCAGGTCATCTCTAATGGTGCTATATTTTTATTGCTTCATACTAGTGTACTCTTCCTTGGAGCGTCAGTGTGTTTTTGTTTTCAGTTTGTTTTGTTTTGTTTGCTGTGCTATACTTGTTGGATCCTAGCATTCATGTTTGGGAGAGAGACACGCTCCACTTTTTCATTAGAATACTCTTGTGCTTCACTTATACTTGTTGAGTATTCCTGTCTAGTTGCTGTTATTGCTGTTAGCTCTCAGTTTTTCATGTATCTCTTGTTAGAGCTTTCAGTTTCTTTTGAAGAAAGTACTCTCTTGCTTCACTTATATCTGTTTGGAGAGTTGTCAAATAAGTTGATTGGTGTTTGGTTGGACCAGAAAAATGCTATGCATGTGGTAGTGGTATAAAATGCTTACATGAATCTTTTTAGATCGTTGTCTTGAGTAATTTGATGCTTGCCAATTGTTTTGAGCTGTCAAGTAATTAATGTTTAAGCTTGTGCATCATGTAAGTAATGGCTATTAATGAAGAACTACTATAAGGATTTTCTGCTATAATAATCTGTTGCATGATTGGAAGTCCATAGTAGTCTAGATAATTTTTGGATGAAGGCTATGTGTTAACAAGGAAGACAGTGGGAGTCTATGGTTCGTCAAACCTTGTGTTTTATGTACACTCTTGCTATTCCAGTTGATAATGATGTTTGCTTATAATAACCTTGCTAGCCTAAACTCTGTACTAAGAGGGAATGCTTCTTGTACATCCAAAACCTTGAGCCAAATCCATGCCACCTGTGTCCACCATACCTACCTATTATGTGGTGTTTTCACCATTCCAAGTAAATTTCTTCATGTGCTATCTACTAACTACTCAAAACAATTATCCTTTTTGTGTCACTACTTGAAAAGCTCATAAGGACGTAGTAGTGAGATTTGTCATCTTCCATGCTAATTAATTTACAAGGATTGGCAGCTTCATCTGCTTCTCCACCTTTTATTTTGCATTAAAGAGCTGGTTAGTCCACCCTATAAATAAATAAATAGACACTCCTCCATGGTGAATGTTGGTGGGCACCCGAGGATTCGGTTAGCCATGGTTTGTGGAAAGTAAATGGTTGGGAGGAGTGTCACCAATAAGTGCTTGTTACAAGTGCAGTCCTAAAAACTCTCGGAACCGCTCTAAAAGTTAGTTAGCCATGGAAGATGACAAGTACCTGCTATTTGATTTGTTGACACCTGTATACACCATTACCTTACAAAACAATATTTTATGCTCTCTATATGCCTTCGGGAACTACAGCTCTAGCACATGATGTTAATCCCTGCTTCCCTCTGCGAAGGGCCATTCTTTTACTTTTATGTTGAGTCAGTTTTCCCACTTCTTTCTGTCTACTTAAGCAAACATCATTGTCAACTCCAGTATAACAGTTTTTACATAACTTTGTGTTTGGTTGATCATATTCTTTGCATTGACATTATCTATATGATATACATGTTGAAAGTTGAAGCAAAAGCTGAAGCTATTATCTTCCTTTGTGTTGATACAAACACTTTCATGTTGAGAATTATTGCTGCTGTGAACTAACTATTATGTTAGACTATTATATCTCTAAATGTTTTATAGTGTATTCATGAAAGTTTGCACTTGTGTGATCACTTATGTTTACTCTTTATTTACTTGCTTGCAAACTATAGACCATTGGCTTGGATCACTTCATTCAGATCATGTGCATTACATTGTTATTTGATCAAAGATTGTGTTGGTAGCATGTCACTTCAAAAATTATCTGTTTTTATCGTTTACCTACTCGAGGACGAGCAGGAACTAAGCTTGGGGATGCTTGATACGTCTCAAACGTATCTATAATTTTTGATGTTCCATGCTGTTATTATATCAATTGCTACATGTTTTGGTTACACTTCATATCATTTTTATGCATTTTCTGACACTGCATAAGAGACTTCGTTCGACGAAGCAGCGGCGCCGGAGGTGCACTCAGCTTTCTCAAGGGAAGTCGCGATCAGACGTTAGTGAGAGCATGATCCTGTTTACCTGGTTAGCCTTGTAGTTTTGCTCTGCATGTGAAACTGCTCTGTTGCAATCAACACTTACATTTCAAGCTGTCTCGAATCTAGCAAATTAATTTATTCTCGCTGTCGTCCTCATTGCAGAATATATGTGCAGATACCTTGGCGACCAAGTACGCTAACAGTCAACACTAGCTTAGCTGTGGCAGTCAACCTTGGCTGCTCGTCACCTGTCAGGCCTAGCATTATTGTTCAGCGTGGAAATGTCCCATTCTTGAGGTCATTCATTGCCAGCTGATTTGTAGTTTGGTCTCCTATCTACAGGATGCAGGACCATATTAAGGTGCACGTTAAGATTTGGCTTTTCTGTGTACGGCGTACAATATAGAGCATAGATAAAAATTAAGATATGTTATTGCAATAGTACGAAATATACGGATTATTCTTGCAAATCTAACGGTTCCGTCGGTACAGAAAATGGTGAACCGTCATTCGAATATCGGCTCATTGGTCGAGAAAAGAATATATTTGTGACTGATGATTGAGACACAAGTAGGAAGAGTTACCATCAACAAAGCTTTGTAGTACTTCATAAGTCTAACTGGTTGAATCGGTGCGGCGCCGCGCCCTTTTGGTTGATTTGGGAAGCATATAAATGTTTACATATTCAATTCTGAAAGTTGGTCTAGTTCTTAAGTAGTCTTTTTTTTAAAGTTTGGTCGTATTCAATAAATAGTCAATTCAGCATTTAGTAATTCTGCAAAAATGGCAAAATACTGTAAAACAATATGTACAAAGTGTTTTTAACTCTGTAAAGCATGTTCAATTTTAGAATCTAATTTCCAGTTTGAACAAATTGTTTGTGAATTTTTTCGAACAACTATTTCCTAAAATTCACATTTGTGGTATTTTGATGTTGATATTTTTTAGCGCATGATGTAAATGCGTAATTGTATCTTGCATTTCTTTGTGTGATCGTTTGATGAATTTTTCAATTTGCATTTATTTTTTTGATCGTTGCGACGAATGTGTTCATTTTTCTTCTGGTAAAAAATGAATAAAATGTGCTGATTGGGCGCCATTCAATAGTTTTACAACATGTTTTAAATATCGTGAAACAATATATAAAGTATTTTAAATTATATAAAACATGTTCTATTTTAGAATTTGGTTTCAAAATACAATGGTTTAGTAAACAATTTTAAAATAGCTATTCTTCGTTATCTGCGGTTGGAGTATTTTTACTTTGATATACTTAAGCGCACAATATCTGTAAAGCGTTTTAACTATCTAAAGCATATTCTATTTTAAAAAGAAAATCACGAAGTCCATATTTTGGAAAATGCCGTAAAGGTGTTAACTTAATCTTGAAAATGAACGGATTCGAGATTTTTTGCAAAGTTAGAAATTGTTGTAATTAAAAAAAGCCTACGGCTCAAAAGAGTTTAGGTTTCGAAATTTCTTGAAACTGGAAAGTTTTGCAGTTTCGGGTTTTTTGCTCCCGTGAAAAATCTGTCGGGATTTGTTGTCTGTTAAATTTTATCGAAATTTTTACTAAATTAGAGTATTGAAGCATGTTCATTTTTTTTGTCTGCATGACGCGTACATTATATTCGAGTGCATGACACACACATTGTATTCGGAAATGTCTAAATCCGTCTGAATTTTTTGTTTATTTTCGCGAAATTCCTACTAAGTTGGAAATGTCGAATATTTTGGTGGAACATTTTTTTTTCCAGCAAGCCGCGCCCTCCGTGATTCGAAAATTTGAAATCAGTCAGACTTTGTCCTTTTTTGTAAAACTCAAACCTGGAAATTTGGGCATTTAATTTTCTAAATATTTGGAATTTGCTGAAATTGAAAGAAAGTTTACGTCAAGAAGGTAGTAAGAAGGTTGTATAGCTTTTTTAAATTGGTCAATTTGGAAAGTAATTTCGATTTGAATTATTATGACGATTAAAAAATGGCTAGGATCGAAAGGCATTTAAAATTTTGAAATATGCAAATTTGTATGTCACGTATGTGTGGTATGATTCAAATTTGGTAGTGTACATATTTAAAAAATCATGTAAGCGGTCGTGTGGCTAGAAGAAAAAATACCGCCGAGTAAAATATTCAAATTGGCCAGGATGTGGAGGCGGCGACGGAGGTGCCAGCCGTGGGCTCCGATGCCCAATTTTTTTGTATTATGCAAAACTGAAATTTAAATTCTAATGCTCAAGTATAGTTGTATGTTGCTCACAAAAAATTCAAATGTTTGGAAACTAACAGATTTGATAGAAAGTATACATGTAGTAGATTGTTTAAATATTTAAAATTGGTCATATTAGCAAGTTATTTGGACTCGTATTATTTTCGGAGGAAATGCATTGTATGAACATTTATTAAATCCAACTCCACATAATTAGAGGAAGTGCGTTCGGATTTTATGCAAATATTACGTAATTTGAAATGCTTAAATATGTTTGTTTTTTATGTAAATAGTTACGACATATTTATGTGAGGGCGTTCATATATTTTAGAGTATCTCAAATGTTTAACCAAATTTAAAATGTTCAAAAATGTTTATTTTTTGTGAACATTTAATTTACGTCCGTAATGAGTGGAAATGCACATTTATTTAATTGAATTCCATAATTAGAGGAATTTACTAAATTCAGCTCCATATAATTGTAGGAAGTGCGGTTGGATATTTCGCATATTGCCATAATTAGTTGCCATTTTTTGGTGATCATTTTGAGTTATTTTTTATTTTTTGCGTGGACAGATTTAAAGTTATTGGTTTTATAGCATTTTTCATTTTCTGGATAATTGTCTAAATAAGCTGGGGCCGCTTGTCAGGGATTTGGTATATTCTGGGAAAATCTGCGAAAATAATAAATCGCTGACAGGTCGGGCCCGCGACAACGTCATCCGTGACGTCGGCAGGCGGCGGCCATGGGCAGCGCGGCGGAGCTCATGCGAGCCTGGCCACGGCCGCTCCAGCACGCCAGCGAGGCGAGGGTCGCGCGGATCCGCGCGAGGGAGGCGCGGTGGAGCCGGGAGGGCGGAGCTGGCCACCAAATGGTCGCCGGAGCGTCGGCGGTGACCAAAAGACGGCGGCGGGGGCCGAGCACGCGGCGGCGCCGATTCCTGCTCCACGCCGGCGTCCCAGGATGTTATTGACGGCGAGGAGGTGCAGGAGAAGACGGCGCACCTCCCCGTGGACTTCGATTTGGACGGGGAGGGCCGGAGGGGCACCGGCGCGCCGCGGCGACGGCGCCGGCATCGGCACCATGCGGGGAGAGGAAGAGGAACTGTGGGAACACTTTTGCAGAAAAGTCCCTGTAGTTTCCAGTAATTGCATCTTGGTCCTCTGCGGGCGGTTTTCTGCAAAATGGCAACGCGAGACGATGCTGGCGACGTCGGATCGAGAGCGGACGGCCGAGATCGCGCGCGGTACTGTAGATAACTGTTCATGCTACAGCACCCGCGCAAATTGATCGATCTGGGCCGTCCGATCTCTGTGATGGTGGGAGGACTGAAACGCAAATACAGAAAACTTCAGGGATTACGTGCCGTAACCCTAAATCTCATTTTCCCCAATTCCCATCCATCCTCCTCTCGCGACCAGGCGACACGGTTGTCGCGCCGCCGCCGCCGATCCCTTCCTCGCCTCTACGGCCGCACCAGAGGAGAAGGTCGCGCGCCCGCCGTCCTCTGGACGGCCTCCTCCTCTTCCTCTTCCCCGAGTAGCTCGATTCGGCACGTAGTGGATTTTCGGGATCGAGTCGATCTTCTCCGCCTCCGTCCGCCCGTCGTCGAGCTCGCTCCGGTCAATCTAGACCTCTTCCGGCCGCGCCGTCCATGGATTACTGCTCATGGTGAGCGTGCGGTCCTCCTGGACCACTTCTCCCTCTTCCCTCACTCTGATTCGAGCTTCCGGTGTAGGCCGACGTCCGCCGCCGCAGTCCATCGTCGCCAAGCCATCTCCGGCCACCAAATCCGCCGTTCCTCTTTCTTCTCCTACAGCCCACTGAAGCGGAAGATCGGAGATACCGAGGTAAGCACCCTGATCTTTTTCCTTGCGGATCTTCAACCTAATCCTCTTCCTTCTTACCATTGTTCCGCTTTGTTTTTTGTGGGTGCTTATCAACGCGCGGTGCGCCGCCTCCAGAACAGCCGTCATAGCCATCCTGCTTGCTCCCCTTTCCACCGTTCCTGTCTCCCCTCCCTCCGGTTCGAGCCATTGAACAAAGCTTAGGCAATACACCACCGCCCACCAGCTGGATGAATGCAGTAGGCTAACACTGGCTCGCTCCTGCATTTTCTCTACTGCACCCGATCCCATCCTTTTGTATTTACTGTATTCAATCTGCCGAGCACAGCTTTGCTGTCACCGTAGACCACCAGTCCGATTTATGGTAGAATAATTTGTTTGTACGCTTCTTCAATTAGACGATTACTTTTCAGTACCAGCACCTAAGCTCTGACAGTTACAGAACATAAGTGTTTCTGTTTTTCCACTTATATATTTTCTCGCTCTGTAAATTTCCAACATTTTAGATCAAAGTATTCTCCTTTTGTAGCCTTATTAGATATCCAAATGATGCTTTACCTCCCGCAGAAAAGAAAATCAAACGATCGATGTAGGCACTGTCGATCAAAGATTTGTCTCCTCAGAAAAGAATTCCACGAGTGACAGTTAGACTCATACAGCATTGGGAAAGCTGAATTTTGGAGCAAGGAGGGAGCTCTATCCCCCCCCCCCCCCCCCCCCCCTTAATATATAGGGGTAATGCTTTATGGAACATAGATAACAACCAAATGTAAGATTTCGCTGGTAATCTGCAAATTGCACAAATACCCTGAGCTGAAGATCGGGAGAACACAATGTACATACCACAGGTACTCTCCATCAGAGTCCACAAGTCCAGGAGACAGGCGATAGTTGAGTTTACCGACACCACATCACACCAAGGAATCAACTAAAGTAGATCACATGAAAGATACAGAACTGAACAACAGCGACAGTGTTCGGGCACATGCCGATAGTTGGAAGAACTTGAACTTATGCTTTCCAGGGAATAAGAAACATGATCGTGTGTCATTCATTGCACGAAATAATGTTTTTACAGGAAGTGAAATCAAGACAAACTGAAACTGAAAGAGGCAAGATATGGTTTATGAAATCAGATCCAGCTATATTTAGGAAAAAATGTATGATTTTAAATGCCAGAAGGGGAAGCAAATGCAGTTGCTATGGCCCATTCGCAGAATTTGGTATACAATCCCAAGCTGTTATCAACACAAATAAAAAACTGAATAAGAGGATGCAGAGGTCAGGTATCAGAGTCGAGCAAAGAATCTGCTGTATGGGCCAAATAAGCCAGTCTAATACAAAAACAGAGAGTATACAAATTCAGCCGGTGACAGCAAAAACTAGTGGTACATAGACGAGGAGGGAGAAGGGTGAACCCAAAGGTTCAGAGGTGATAATTTTTTTTGCCGGGTTCTAAAGGAAGTAATACAACCTGTGTTCATCTACAAAATTAATATACAAGTAGTGTTGAATCATATCTTGTTCTCTTTCAAACTATTCTCGAAGTTTTTTTTGGTCTTAAAACATCTGTTGAGTATATTAAGCCAAAATCAAATTAATTCAAGGATCGCAAATGAGAGCAATGCATTGTATAGTGTCCATCTTGTGATTGGACAAAAAAACTCGAGTCTGGCACAGGTAGTTCAAATTCTGTCACTGGCAGCGCTTGGAAATTAATCTTCGGTCTGTATCCCATTAATCTTTATAAAGGTGCTGATCGGAAATCGCCTAAAAACAATAGAATACCCAGTGTCAGTAAAGAATAGTAAGAGCATGTTCAGAAGCTTAAAACTAAACGACTATCAATGGAGGCTTAGGATTTGTGATAGGCATATAGGGTCAGCTTAAATGGACATATGGATGTAGCAAGTTAAAGTAAATTTTAGAGTGTGAAGTTCTAACTATAACATATGGAAATATTATAGCTGGTGCATGATCATACCAACCCAACATGCATTCCAATTCCAATTAAACTCAGGAGTCAGGAGGCATCAAAGTAACTTTAGCCTATGCTCTGAGACGGTCAGAGTGCAGCAGTAATGGAACTAATACAGCAAAAAATCTCCCAAAGTTATAAATCGCATTGTTGTACCTGCACTAAACTGTGAGCCGAATACAGAGACAGCCACACAATATAAAGAACAGAAAACGTCTACCTTGCACAAAAACAGATTATCAACAGTTCAATTAGTTTACGTTTACTGTTGAATATAGTGGGGTTTATCTTCGCACATCAGGAAGTGTGGATATTTTCTTTATCCTGTAAATCAACTAACAAGACCTGAAATTCCTGTTTCGTGTGGATATTTTCTTTACCATGTAAATCACACAGTTTTTATCCTGATCTCCGTTTTGAGACATGAATCTGATGTTGGATGTAAATTAGATGAATCAGATTGACTACTTGATTAGTGGAGAGACATCAAATGATTAATTCCATTTGTGGATGTGTAATACATTGTGCAAGTGTCTATGGGGCCACGGAAGTGTTACCAAATATATGCAAGGTTGACATGTTAGCACCTACACTAAGATGATAGCTTTTAGTGGATACATCCCATGTAACAATCATCTCGAAAATGTCTGGTTAAATGTAAAATACAGATTGGATCATGTCTTATCTATGAGGAGAAAACAGAAAAGCAACTTTATCGAATCACTAGAGTAAAGATCGGAAATAAGTACAGGCCAGGAGGATCTTCAGCATGTTGAGGTACCTTAGACCATTTGGAAAACACGGGCACAACCTTGCCTCAGTGAGATGTCATGCTTGACAAGGCTTTCTTTGAATCGATGTCCAATACTGCTTAGACCCACTGAATCACATTGGAACTCCTCTAGCAATTTGCCGGTGCTGTCACAGTGGAACATATAACCACCTAAGTGCCTGTAGACCAGCACATCTCCCTTGTGGGACATAACCAAATGTTGTGTATGTGCATCAAGGTAACGGTAGATCTCCACTGGGAGTTCAACATGGTACTTGAATGACCAAACCTCTCTCTCATAGTCCTCCAGCACCCAGATTTTGGCAATTATCCTGCTCCTACCATCATCATTGCAGCTAAAGCCAATCAAACCTTTCATGTCGCACAAACGAGTGCATCGTCCGGTAGCAGTAGTCGGGCGGCGCATGAGTATGAATGTTTCAAACACCGTGTCGAAAACGAGTATGCCCGTGTGGCTGCGGAGGTCCCAGTGAAGACTGTTGCGGAAAACGACCGGTGGCGCCAAATTAGTAGTAGTACTGTGCCAGTCCAGCATAGCTTTATCGATACCAGGGATCTCTGAAGGAACTCCAATGAACCTTGGCGACCGCCCCTGCCGCACCGTCAGGATGTAGTAGGCAGCTTCCTTCCAGTAAAGGACTCGATACTCACTGGATGGGCGGTGCAGGTACAACGCAGCAATGTTGATGTCGCCTGCAGTGGTGAGGCGTGGGAGTGGAGTGTACCGGCGTGTGGTGGGATTACAGATGCTGAATTGGCCGTTAGCGAAGGAGAAGAGGAGGCGAGCAACTTGAACCCTTCGTAGTCGTGAAGCCAAGGACAGGGGAGCAACATGAACCCTTGAAGGCTGTGGCGTACAGCGTGATGAGGGGGAGCGACGGCTGCCGCCGGTGGTGGGCGATGAGGAAATCAGGGGCGGAGGTGAGGCCATGCCAGGAGCGGCACACCGCGCGGCAGCGAAGGACGTCCTTGGCCGGAAGGCGGACAAAGATCTCCCACGCCAGGATCTCCTCCGGGAGTGTGGCGATGGCGATGCGGCGGCTGCGCGCCCGCGTCGTTACTCGTGCCGTATGTTCCACGGTGGTCTCCTTTCGCCGGATCGCTGTAGGGTTTTGGACTAGGAGAGATACGACGGCGACCAGGCGCCGCGTAGGCCGCGGCGGCGGCACCCTCCTCCTACAGCATCCGTTCGTCCGGGCCATCGTAACGCGGTAATGTCTTGCGTCTCTGCGAAGGTGCTCGAGGCCGATATTTATCACGGGCCAGAGATCTCGCCGCAACTAGCTACGAAGTAGCTTCTTTCTGGTCGATTGAATTAACGATTGACTTCCAAACAAATAACAAGAACTATTTTATAGTATCAAATACTCACCAACTCAGACCTCCGATTCTCTGGCTCAAGGAAACGAACCTGGCCTGGCCTGGCGATCGGTCTTCGTGGGGGTCGTCTTGTTTGCAGGCGGCGACGTCCAACTGGGAAGAAGATGACCTCGTCGTGCGGGGGCTGTTAGGTTGTAGACGGCACCACGGCAGTTCCTACCTCCGCCATACGCTAGAACAGCAGGTCCCCTGCGCCAGCGATGTCGACGCCTCCGGCGCGCGGGTTCCCCCACCCAGCCCCAGCGTACACAGCTGCTTCTTGCTTGGAGATGCGGTACATGGAGCTGGAGGCTTGGGGGATAGGATGAGCAGGGATTGGTTCGGGGCGGAGGCCGCCGGCCCGCCACCGATGCGAGAGACGACACGGTGAGGGCGAGGGGATGCGTCTTCAATGACTTAGATTTTGTCATTTTCGTGTAGCCCAGAATATGATTTGTTTTAAGTTGAGATTTTGCAGTTGTTATGGCCCATTCGCCGAATTCAGGATACAATCCGAGCTGTTATCAACATACAAATGAAAAACTGAATAAGAGGGTGCAGAGGTGAGGTATCAGAGTCAAGAAAAGGACACGCTATGTCACTGCCGTTGGGCCAAATAAAACAGACTAATACAAAAACAGAGAGTACACAAATTCAGCTGGTAACAACAAAATATGGCGGTACATAGACGAAGGAGGAGGGAGAACCCAAGGGTGCAACGGGGTTTTGAAGAAAGTAATACAACCTGTGTTCATCAAAAATTAAAATACAAGTTGTGTTGAATCATATCTTGTTCTCTAACTCAAACTACTCCCGAAGTTTTTTTGGGTCTAAAAACATCTGTTTGGGTATATTAAACCAAAATCAAATAACTTCAAGGGTCACAAACGAGAGCGAGACATTGTATAGTGTCCATCTTGTGACTGGACAAAAAAGGTCGAGTCTGGCACAGGTAGTTCAAATTCTGTCACAGGCAGCGCCTGGAAATTAATCTTCGGTCTGTAGCCCATTAATCCTTATAAAGATAGGTGCTGATCTGAAATCGCCTAAAAACAGTAGAGAGAGCCAGCGTCGGTAAATAATAGAAGAACATGATCAGAAGCTTAAAACTAAACGACCAGCAATGGAGGCTTCGGATTTGTGATAGGCAGATAGGGTAGCTTAAATGGACATATGTATGTAGTAAGTTAAAGTAAATTTTAGGAGTGCAGTTCTAACTGTAAGAGCATCTCCACCGGGACGCCCAATCCAACATGATCATACCAAGTACCAACCCAACATGCATTCCTATAAAATAGCTGAACTCAGGAGGCATCAAAGGCACTTTAGCCTGGCCTGAGAGGGTCAGAGTGCAGCAGTAAAGGAAATTAGATAGCCAAAATTCTCCCAAAGTAGTGCTAAAAAGAATCTCTTGAAATTATAAATCTCACTGTTGTACCTGCACTAAACTGTGACCCGATATAGAGACAGTCACACAACATAAAGAAAAGAAAACGTCTACCTTCCAAAAAAACAGATTTACAACAGTTCAATTATCTTACGTTTGTTGTTGAACATAGTGAGGTTTATCTTCAGACATCAGGAAGTGCATAATAAAAATCAACTAACAAGACCTGAAATTCCTGTTGCGTGTGGATATTTTATTTATTATGTAAGGCACACTGTTTTTATCCTGGTCTCCATTTTGACATATGAATCTAATGTTGGATGTATATTAGATGAATCAGATTGATTATTTGATTGGTCAAGAGACATCAAATGATGAAATCCATTTGGGGATTTTGTACAAGTGTCTATGAGGCCACCGAAGTGTTACCAAATATATGCACTGTTGTCATGTTAGCACCCAGCCACCCACACTGAGATGATAGTTATTAGTGGAGACATAAAATATAGAAAAGCAACTCTATCGAATCACTAGAGTAAAGATGGGAAATAAGTACATGACAGGGGGATCGTCAGCATGTCGAGGTACCTTAGAACATTTGGAAAACACTGTCTCAACCTCGCCTCGGGAAGATATCATGGTTGACAAGGCTTTCTTTGAACCGATGTCCAATACTGCTCAAACCCTGTGAATTGCATTGGATCTCCTCTATCAATCTGTCGGTGCTGTCATAGTGGAACATGTAACCACTATAGGGCCTGTAGACCAGCACATCTCCTTTGTGGGCCAAAACCAAATGTCGTGTATCTCCACCAAGGTTATGGGATCTCTCCGGTGGGAGTTCAACATGGTACTTTAGTGACCAAACCTCTGTCTCATAGTCCTCCAGCACCATATTTTGGCAATTGTTCTGCTCTTACCATCATCATTGCAGCTAAAGCCAATCAAACCTTTCATCTCACACAATCGAGTGCATAATCCGGTAGCAGCAGCCGGCCGGCGCATGAGACTGAATTTTTCAAGCACTGTGTCGAAAACAAGTATACCCGTGTGGCTGCGGCCGAGGTCCCAATGAAGACAGTCGCGGAAAACGACAGGTGGCGCCAATTTAGTACTAATAGTAGTTCGGTGCCAGTTTAGCATAACTTTATCGACGCCAGGAACATCTGAAGGAACTCGAATGCACCTCGGTGACTTCCCCCGCCGCACCGTAAGGATGTAGTAGGCAGTTTCCTTCCGGTAAAGGACGCGATACTCACTGGACGAGCGGTGTAGGTACAAGGCAACGATGTTGATCTGGCCAGCGGCGTGGACGCGTGGTTGAGGCGTGGGAGTAGAGCGTACTGGCGTGTGGTGGGATTACAGATGTAGAAATGGCCGTCAGAAAAAGGAGTAGAGGAGGAGCCCGTCACAGGAGGCGAGCAACATGAACCCTCTGTCGTAGTCACTAGTCAAACCCGAGGACACGGCGGCCGTGCTTGAAGGTTGTGGCGTCGTAGAGCGTGATGAGGGGTAGCGACGGCTGGCGACGGTGGTGGGCGAGGAGGAAATCGGGGGCGATGGTGAGGCTGCGCCAGAAGCGGCACACCGCGCGGCACCGAAGGACGTCCTTGGCCGGAAGTCGGACAAAGATCTCCCACCCCAGGATCTCCTCCGGGAGTGTGGCAATGGCGATGCGGCGGCTGCGCGCCCGCGTCGTTACCCCTGACGCAGGTTCCGCGGTGGTCTCCGTGCGCCCGATCGCTGTAGGGTCTTGGACTAGGAGAGATACGACGAGCACCCGCCGCCGCCTGATCCTGCAGATGCCTTGTAATGTCCGGGCCATCGTAATGCCTTGCCAATTCTCGGCAAGTCTCGTCGGGCGCTCCAGGCCGATACAGCAACTAGTAGAATCACGGGCCAGAGATATCGCCGTAACTAGCTAGCTTCTTTCTGGGCGACTGAATCGGATCAACGATTACCTTCCCAACAAATAACAAGAAGCATTTTTATCACCAACTCAAACCTCCGATCATCTTGACTGCAAAAAAGAAACGAACCTGGCCTGTGGAGAAGTGGAGATTCGACCCGCGAGCTGCTCAGTTTTTTGTTTTGTTTTCGAGTGGTACTTTTTTTAGGGCTGTTTTCGAGGGCCGTTTGGTCTCAATCCGATTCGGAGCCCAAACCCACGGAAACAACGGCTCATCGCAACACAGCGCGAATCGGACTCCGTGTCCGTCCTCCACACTACTCCCCCCGACAGAGTCAATAAATACAGCACGAGGTTTACGAATCAACAGCCAACAACAAGCGACGGAAGGAAAAGAGAAACAAAGCGACACAAAACACGAGAGCTCCGGTGGATCAATCCATCAGCGTCTTCGATTCGCCGCCTGGACTCCGTCAGCGTCGATCGCCATGATGATGGACCCGGAGCTGATGAGGCTGGCGCAGGAGCAGATGAGCCGCATGTCCCCCGACGACTTCGCCAGGCTAAACCAGCAGGTCATGTCCAATCCTGACCTGGTCAAGCTAGCGTCCGAGAGCATGAAGAACATGAAGCCCGAGGACTTCAAACGAGCCGCGCAGCAGCTGAATCAGACAAGGCCAGAGGAGATACTCCACATGACTGAAAAACTCGCCGACGCCAAGCCCGAGGAGTTCGCCGCCATGAAGGCTCAAGCAGACGCTCAGATGTCGTACGCCATGTCCGGTGCCAAGATGTTGAAGCAGCAGGGGAACGAGCTCCATAGCCGTGGGCAATACGCCGATGCCGCCGCCAAGTACAGGCTCGCCAAGGATAACATGAAGAACGTACCGTCTGCGGCTGGGCAGACGCTGCAGCTGCAGTGCACGCTCAATTTGATGTCTTGTTACCTGAAATCAGACAAGTTTGAGGAGTGCGTGAGTGAAGGTTCGGAGGTTCTTGCCTATGACTCGAACAATGTTAAAGCGTACTACCGAAGGGGGCAGGCATACAAGGAACTAGGAAACCTCGAAGCTGCCGTTGCTGACTTGAGTAGAGCCCATAAAATCTCTCCTGAGGATGAAACTATCGCCGAGGTCCTGAGAGACGCGCAAGGAAAACTTGCAGCTCATGGGGGAGGAGCAAACATGCCAAAAGGAGTTGTGATTGATGAAATTACAGAAGAAGAAGACAACTTCCAGCCTTCATCTCCGCAAAATGCTGCCAAGAACACCAAAGAAATACTAGTAAACAGCCGTAGTTTGGAGCAGCCGTCACTCAGTTCTCCGCCTTCTACAGCTGATATGCAAGACGTCGTGAGAAATTCCATGGAAAACCCTGCAATGCTGCAAATGTTTGAGTCCATGATGAAAGACATGAGTTCTGATATGATGGAAAACATGAGTAAGCACCTTGGTATCGACCTGTCGAAGGAGAATGCTGTGAAAGCCCACAAAACTATGTCTTCCTTATCTCTAGAAGATTTACAGAGGATGATGAAGTGGATGGACAGAGCACAACGAGGAGTAGAGTTCGCAAAGAAGACAAAGAACTGGATCATGGCCAGGAAAGGCTTGATCATTGCTATTGTCATGCTGATCCTGGCCTTCTTCATCCTCCGGCTGCTTGGATTCATCCGTAGGTGATGGCCTAAACAACCATGATTGCCAATCACGCCGTGCATCCCATAGATCGGATATAAATAATTGTTCAGTAGCCTTTTTTTTCCTGAGCGAGATTTGATAGTGCCCAAAATGAGTATGTTATTGGAAAGGACCGAGAAATAGTTGGTTCTGCACCTTTCTTATTCTTTCATCATATGTGTGTAAATATTGTAACAGAATAGAAGGAAAAAAAATCCTAGTATTGTATTTTGGACAATGGGGCCAACATGCAATGGTATGAATGTCTTATATTAAAACAAAATCAGTTGACACCAATTTTGCCCAACGTAAGATACGAATGCTAAACTCAAAACAAATCGGTTAAGCTGGAGATCTAGCTCCTCCAAATAAGATACAATACAAAATACCTAATTCACCAAAAAACAAATAAATCAAATGTAGTTGTGTTTTGAACATCCAATTCTAATTAAGAAACAGTGGATTTCAAGCTACCAGACTTCTGAAAGATAGGAATTGCTAAAACTGCTGCGCATGCCTATGTCTACTACGGAAAATATCATTTCCTTCAACATAATTCATTTAGTTTTCCACTCGACAGAGTAGATGCCCAATCTGGTTTCAAGTAAGCTGGTGTGATTGATTATCTATTACAGAGTACAGACTACAATGGCCTAGATTTCACAAGTTCATCAGCAGATGCATTTCTCATATCTGAAAAGCAAGTAATTCAACTGCTGTGAAATAAAGGCATTGCACAAATCCAGCAAGTCTAAATGATTATAACTAAGATAAGGCCTGAATTCATTTATGATGAATGTCAACAACAAGCAGGGCTAATTATATCTCCTATTTGTAATATCCAGAAGTACAGACTTGCAGTTAGGAAGACAGTCCCGGTTATTCAAATAGACCGAAATTATTTTCTCTTTTTGCAAGAACATGAAGCAAAAGAAAGGTCAGACATTGGCCAGGTCACAGAGCAAGCGAGTTGCTAGATGAGTGAAACGCACCGGAGGTCATCAAGTTGCACGAAAATGAAGGATTGGTCACCAACTTGAAAAAGCTCAAAACGGAGTCACGAAGTTGTGGCTTAGCGTCTTTTGGTCATTCAACCATTATTTATTTATGTTTAATTGCATATCTCAAGTTCTGTTTGTCACAAAAATACAAACTAAAATTCTACAGATAGCTACCGATGTGTAGAAGACAACACAATTTGATTTGGATTAATTGGAGTTACCAAACTCCCTACATAATTGTTTTAATCCAGTAGCTTAATAATCAAGTTTTAGCTACAAATCAAGTTCTGTCGATCCAAAAATTAAATCCTTTTAGGGGTGACTAACCATGACCAAATGTGATCTAACAAAATTGGTCCTAATTCATTTGGGTTAACCAATAAACATCTATAATTGTTTTAGTGCAGAAGGGTGTTCTAACTTCCACTTTATGCTAAATAATTATCATTGCATAATTAATTCTACCAAAATTAGGGAAGCTAATAGATCACAGTACCAAGCTAACAAAATTGGTTTGAAATTATTTGGCTTAATAGAGTATCAGAAAAAAACAAGTTTATATTTTAAACCTTCTGTGGTATTTTTAATAATGCATTTTTATTATTTATCTAAATGAAATGAAACCATTTGGGTTGGTTAAACAATTTCATAAGCTTTCCAGAACATTTGGATTTGATTTATTTGGATTTGTAAATCTCTAGATATTGAATTTCCAAGTTGATGTCAGTACGGAATGACCAAAAGACCAATCCTTCATTTTTGTGCAACTTGATGACCTCCGGTGCGTTTCACTCTTGCTAGATCTATGTAGCAATGACAAACAAAATTTGGTACTTACAGGAGAACCACATGAGCGAGCACACACTCTGGACCAAACACAAATCTAGATCAACCAGAGGGTGCTGGAGATAGAACTGGGAGACAAGGCGTGTACCTGCATTTCGTAGTTCGCCGCCACCACGCCCAACATAGCCGACTGTGCGAGCAGGGCATCATCGAACAAACCACTCCATCGATGATGGCACCTACAGCAAGATGTGGACAGGAAGCCCGATCGCGAGTGGCACAACTCGCCGTAAACTTCAAAAGAACACTTCCAGTTCACAACATCATGCCTTAACACCCTACAAGCAATCTGACCCGAAACGTTCGAGTTTGCATAGACATGGTCGAAGATCTCTTCCGTTTGGGGCTCCTCCATGTTTGACCAAATTTAGACTCAAGGATTTTGAACTCCCCCCCAATGGAAAATGATTGCTCCCTCGAGATGCCCAAGATGAACAAACTACTCTCCGTCAAACTGGGAGCTACTGCTCCGCCATGGAGCAGCTGAGCAAGAACCTGCGGAGTGACGAACAAGTGAACTTTACATAGGAGATTGGCTTGTAATCTTTAGAGATAAAAACAATAAAAGACATAAGAAGGTTGGCAGCTCATGCCTATAATTCTTGCTCCCAACACAATAAGAACAAGAACAGTCAGGATGGGACCCTTAGATGTCTGTTATCTGTCTGCTTAACTCTTAAGGCGTATAATGGTTGTTAAGTGTATATCTATATTGGCCCATAGTGGCCCAGCCCATGTAACACTTGTATATCCATCCATCCTTCAATACAGAGAAGTCAGTTCGGTCATCTCGTTTTCCTCTCGATATTGAACATGGTATGTATCAGAGCTCCCCGCCGGCGCTTGGCTTCCGCCGCCGTCCCCGCCGGCGAGCTGATTCCGGCGAGCTCTCCTAGTGGTGCGGCCTGCTCTCCAGCAGCCGCCGGCGAGCACTCCTAGTCCGGTGCGGCCTGCTCTCCAGCAGCCGCCCCTCTTCGTCTTCGTTCTTCGTCGCCACTTCGGCAGCTCTCCGGCGAGCTCTCCTAGTCGCCTCTCCAGCAACAAGGTCTGCCCCGTGCCCCATCGCCGAACCTGCCGCGCCACTGCCTGTGGACTCGATCTCGATCCAGATATTTGGTGAGTGTTGACTTTCTTCGGTCCGGAAGGAAACGCTACTGGACTCACTCAGATTTTCCGACTGGACTCACGCGGATTTTCCGGTCTCACCCGGATTTTCCGAGCCACCGGATTTTAGTGGTTTGTGCTGCTGTTTCTGTCCAATTCTTTACTGCTATTGTCTAGTTGCTGCTGCTGCTGTCCAATCTTAGTGGTCTGTTTGCTGCCATGGCGAGGAATGAATTTGGGACAGGTTCCTTGTCTATTGACATCAAGCTGGATGGCTCAAACTACAGAGAATGGGCCTTCTCAGCTAGGACTGTTGTGAGAGCTGCTGGATATCTCTCTCACTTGACCGATAATCCACCTACTCGAGATGATGAAGCAGCAAAGAAATCTTGGCAAAAAGATGATGATCGTGTGATGGGAGCCTTGGTTCTGGGTGTTGACCCTTCTCTCCGGATGAGTCTTGAGCATCACACATCTGCCAAGGAAATCTGGACATATTTTGAGCAGCGGTATCTTCAGCCTAGTGGTGCACTTCATTTCTCCTTGCTACAGAATTTAAACAGTACTCAGCAAAATGACATGTCCATGGATGAGTACTATGCTGCCTTTACTCGCATTAGCGGCCAACTTAGCTCCATGGTTCCAAAGAGCAGCCCTGGTTGCACATCTTGTGCGGCTAAGGAAGAATTTGAACAACGAACCCTCGTGTACCAGTTTGTGATGAAGCTGAGGCAGGAGTATGAGAACATTCGCACTCAACTCCTTGGTCGTACTACTTCTCCCACCTTGACTGAGGCTCTTGCTAGTCTGATCACTGAGGAGACTCGTCTTCGTTCTATGGCTGCGACTTATACTCCGTCTCTACACAACAGTGTTCTGGGTTTTCCTCAACGGACAGGTCCTCCGAAGGCTCCACATCTGTCGCGACCTCCGTCGCGAGATTTCTGCACACATTGCAAGAGGACAGGACACAACATGGCTGGTTGTTTCCAGCTTCACCCAGAGTTGTTAGCTGGTTTCGTGCTAGACGGGCAGCCCTTCAGGATCAGCAGCGTCATGCACCTGACCGTGTTCAGTCTCAGTTTGTGAGGCCTTCTACTGCTGTTGTCACTGAACCACCAGCGAGGAGTGCTTCTGTGTCTGCTCTCTCTCAGTCAGCTGTGGTTCCAGCTCAGCCTTGGGTTTTGGACTCTGGCGCCTCTTTTCATGTGACATCCGACCGCTCTCAGCTTGTGTCTTGCCAGCCAGTGAAGGATGGTGCATCTGTTCAGACTGCTGATGGTACATCTTGTTCTGTTACCCACCAGGGTTCTCTTTGCACATCAAAGTTTACTGTTCCTGACATCTCTTTTGTTCCTCAGTTGTCCATGAACCTTATGTCTGTTGGTCAGATTACTGATATGAACTATTTTGTTGGTTTTGATGCCTCCTCTTGTTATGTGCAGGATCGTCAGAGCAAGAGGATCATTGGAACTGGCCATCGCCGTAGAGGATCCACATCCCTCTACATCCTTAACAACTTGCACCTTCCTTCGGCTTCCACTGCATCGTTGTTTCGCTCTGCAGCATCTACATCAAGTTCTACTTCGTCTTTTCGTTTGCCCAGTGGCATCATCGTTTAGGTCACTTGTGTGGTTCTCGTTTATCTACTCTTGTTCAGCAAGGTGTTTTGGGTCGGGTCCCTGTAGATTCTGGTTTTCATTGTAAGGGATGTAAGCTAGGCAAGCAGATTCAACTACCATACCCCTCTAGCACTACTCATTCTAGCCATCTTTTTGATTTGGTGCACTCTGATGTATGGGGCCCCTCTCCTTTTGTTTCAAAAGGTGGTCACAAATATTATGTCATATTTATTGATGATCACTCTCGATATACTTGGGTGTATTTCATGAAGCATCGTTCTGAGTTGATTTCTATATATAAGGCTTTTGTGTGCATGTTGCATACTCAATTCTCCAGTGCGATTCGTGTTTTTCGTTCTGACTCTGGGGGGAATATCTGTCTACGTCTTTTCGTGAGTTTCTCTCTTCTGAAGGTACTCTCCCTCAACTTTCATGTCCTGGTGCTCATGCTCAGAATGGTGTTGCTGAACGTAAGCACCGACACATTGTTGAGACAGCTCGCACTCTTCTAATTTCATCTTTTGTGCCTACTCATTTTGGGGTGAAGCTATCTCGACTGCTGTCTACCTTATCAATCTCCAGCCTTCTTCTCGTCTTCAAGGCAAGTCTCCTGGTGAGATTTTGTTTGGTTCTCCTCCCACGTATGACCATCTTCGTGTTTTTGGTTGTATTTGCTATGTTCTTTTAGCACCTCGCGAGCGTACCAAGTTGACTGCACAGTCTGTTCAGTGTGTTTTCCTTGGCTATAGTCTCGAGCATAAGGGCTACCGTTGCTATGATTCTTCTGCTCGTCGCATTCGCTTTTCTCGTGATGTCACTTTTGTTGAGGATCAACCCTTTTTCTATTCCCCTTCGACTCAATCTTCATCATCAACCTCTTTAGAATCTACCTCCTTTCTTTCACTTCCACCTATTTTTCAGATGATTCTGCACCTGATCAGTCTTCGGATCCACCTCCAGCATATGATTCATTCACCAGCTCCTCCTCTAGCTAGTTTTCCTTTTCATTATAGTCGTCGTCCTAGAGTTTCACCAGATATTCAATCATCCATTCCTTTGTCTTCTCCTCCGGCCAGTACTACTGATCCTTGCACTGATGACTCCTCTCAGACAACAAGGTATGCTCTTCGTGATCGCTCCTCTCTTGAGATTCCTAGCAGATATCGCAATGATTTCTGTGCAGGGGCAGCTTATGAGCCTACTACTTATCAGGAGGCAGTGGTGTTACCTGAGTGGCAATTGGCTATGTCCGAGGAGCTTGCAGCTCTAGAGGGTACTGGTACATGGGATTTGGTTCCTCTACCTTCTCGGTCCGTCCCTATCACTTGCAAATGGGTGTACAAGGTCAAAACCAAGTCAGATGGATCTGTGGAACGCTACAAGGCTCGACTTGTTGCAAGAGGTTTTCAGCAGGCTCATGGGAGAGATTATGATGAGACTTTTGCTCCAGTTGCTCACATGACTTCAGTTCGCACTTTGATTGCTGTGGCTGCCACTCGTTCATGGAAAATTTCCCAAATGGATGTGAAGAATGCTTTCCTTCATGGTGATCTGCATGAGGAAGTATATATGCAACCACCTCCAGGTATTGAGGCTCCATCTGGTCATGTTTGTCGCCTTCGAAAGGCTCTATATGGGCTCAAACAAGCTCCTCGTGCCTGGTTTGAGAGGTTCACTTCTGTGGTTCGAGCTGCTGGCTTTTCTCCTAGTGAGCATGACCCAGCCTCTTCATTCATACATCAGAGCGTGGGCGTACTTTGCTTCTACTGTATGTAGATGATATGCTGATCACGGGAGATGATGTTGGATATATTTCCTTTGTCAAGAAAAAGTTGAGTGAGCAATTCAAGATGTCAGATTTGGGGTCCCTCAGTTACTTTCTCGGAATTGAGGTCCAACACACAGATGATGGTTACTATATCTCTCAACAAAGGTACACTCGGGATTTGATTTCGCGCTCTGGCCTCACTGACACATGCATTGCTACTACACCCATGGAACTTCATTTGCAATTGCGTCCTACCGATGGAACTCCCCTTGAGGATTCCTCTCGATATCGTCATATTGTTGGCAGTCTAGTGTACCTCACAGTAACAAGACCTGATATTGCACATGCAGTTCATATTCTCAGCCAATTTGTGGGTGCTCCCACCTCGGTACATTATGGCCATCTACTTCGTGCTTCGATATTTAAGGGGCACTACATCTCGCCGCTTGTTCTATGCTAACTCAAGTCAGCTCCAACTTCATGCTTACTCTGATTCCACTTGGGCGAGTGATCCCGTCGATCGACGTTCAGTCACTGGTTATTGCATATTTCTTGGAACATCTCTCATTGCATGGAAATCAAAGAAGCAAACTGCTGTGTCTCGCTCTAGCGCTGAGGCTGAGCTTAGGGCTCTTCTACTACTACATCAGAGATTGTGTGGCTTCGCTGGTTATTGGCTGATCTTGGGGTTTCATGTCATACACCTACACCTCTTCTCTGTGACAGCACTGCTGCTATTCAAATTGCTAATGATCCTGTCAAACATGAGCTGACTAAACACATTGGTGTGGATGCATCTTTCACTCGATCTCATTGTCAGCAATCTACTATTAAGCTCCAGTATGTTCCATCAGAGCTTCAAGTTGCAGATTTCTTCACGAAGGCTCAAACTAGAGATCAACATAGGTTTCATATTCTCAAACTTAGTGTATCCGACTGATCCACTTAAGTTTGAGGGGGGTGTTAAGTGTATATCTATATTGGCCCATAGTGGCCCAGCCCATGTAACACTTGTATATCCATCCATCGTTCAATACAGAGAAGTCAGTTCGGTCATCACGTTTTCCTCTCGATATTGAACAATGGTGAACTGCAAAAAACTGAACCAGTTCATTTATTTATATAGGTATCACGCAGTCACAACAAATTACTTAGTATGATAACTTTTCCGGCGTGTATAGTCCACTATAAGAATGCGACTATGAATCAGGATTCAGTTCTTTCTACCCACAGCAAACTACTTTCTTCAGACATTAATACTACATTGACCGACTTTCAAGCGCCTTCTCGGCCTTTTGTTTCAGACCATGTAAGTACACGATGGTAGTTCCCCAAATACTTCACATCTCATCTATAGGTAATTTTTCGGCATTATCCAGAGTCAGGCTCACTCAAGAAGCCTCAATGGCGTGGGAAGAGAATCACTGGAGATTTCACTAGTTTTGCTACGTGTGCGTCGCCCTCATTGTGTACTCTGCTACAAGTTTTGAGAACATAGATGACTTGTCCTCCAGCAACTTGGCCGGGGTGTCTCGCTCCACGGCCACACCTGCGAAGTCGGCAACGTGTTTAGTCAGAACAACAGATATGCCAAGTGTTTTGGATTAGACGAATTAATAAGGCATGCCAGTGATTTGTTTTAAAGAGCTGATGACTGACCGTTGTCAAGAAGCAAGACCATATCGCTGTCAAGGACCGAGGTGATTCGATGCGCAATCGTGATGACCGTCGCCTCTGAAAAATTCTCACGTAGAGTTTTCTGGATCAAGTTGTCTGTTGCGGTATCCACTGAAGCTGTGGCCTCGTCCAGAACCAGTATCTTAGTCCTCTTCAGAATCACTCTACCTAAACAGGCAAGCTGGCGCTGACCCACGCTCCAGTTCTCTCCATTCTCTATCACTGCAAGCCGAATTCACAGAAAATATAAGTTTTCAGAAAAAACATGCAACGGTACTAGCATGTGCTGTAATGGTTTTTGGAAGAAAAAAGTAGTACTGGGGAAACGTGGAAGATCTCAATTAAGTATCAAAGTTTCGGCTGCACATATCACTATATCAGACCTGGCGAGTCAAGTTTCAGCTCCTTTTTCCTGACTTCATCTCCTAACTGACAGTTGTCCAAGGCCTGAAATGGAAGAAAAAAAAGTCAAATTACAAGTTTACCAAAGGTTTTCAATTGTTCTATAGAGAGTTTGAGGACCGAAAAGATATAAAGAATGTGAAGATCGAAATTACCTCCCAAATCTGATTGTCACTGTACTCTCCGGGAGGGTCAAGGTTGCTCCTTACAGTTCCCTCGAACATCGTTGGGTCTTGTGGAATGATGCTCAGTCTAGATCTCAGATCATGCAGTCCAATGGTGCAAATGTCGACACCGTCTACTAGTGTCTGACCGATAGTAGGATCCACGATACGGAAAAGGGCCTGTATAAGAGTTGATTTACCGCTGCCCGTTCTTCCAACAATACCTGTCTTCATGGCTCCAGGAAAAGTTACTGTAAGGCCCTTGAGAACAAATGGTAGCTGTGGAGCATATCTCACCTGCATCAAACTGAAACATTACAGATGTGTGCTATCAACAATAATTGGCAAAACACTGAAGCTACAATTCATATGGCCATCAGACTATATTTCTTATCATTAGCTCACTCATAATGGCAAAGATATGATATATCTGCAGAACAAGTTGGTAATACAGAAAAGGAAAGTAAGTAAACAGGAGGAAAAGAAACGAAAGTATTTACATGGAGGTTCTGCAGCTGAATTTCTCCCTCTGAAGGCCAGTTATGAGGCAACTTATCTCCTGACATTGAAAGAGGGGGCTCTTCAGGAATGCTTATATATTGCAGAATTCTTTCTACGGATATGATCTTGTTCTCCAAATTGCACATGCACCAGACTACCCATGTTTGCAGCATGTTCAAATTAAGCCCATACGTGACAGCAAGACCAGCAATTCCTGAAAGCATGATGTTGAAATTAAGCCCATACCAACTCACATCTTATCTTCTAGTACCATCTATTCAGTATAAATATTGTTCCGAACAAGTGAGAACATACCTGGATCTATGAGACCAGTTGGTAGACTGATCAGAAATATCAACGAGAACGCAAATGTAAGGGACGACAGCGCATCCAAGCGGAAGCAAAGCCACTCCATTGCTGCAGCGTTATAGAATTTTGGTCGAGAGTAGGCATCCATTAGATGGCTATTAGTTGACACAAACTGATTTTCCTTGCCAAAACTTCTGATGGTTGCTGATCCAGTTATTGATTCTGCAAAATGCTGTATTATAGGAGCTTTGCAAACCCCTACCAGCCTTTGCAGCTCTCTGGCTGTATCAATGTAGTAGCGCTACAAAGTGACACGTATAATGAGGTGCTGATCTTGCAATAGGAAAGGGTTGGAGAGAAATTCAAAAAAAAAAAAGGAAAGGCTTGGAGAATAAAGAGGTTAAACAAAATACCTGATACCAGAAGCACGCAACAATTACAGGAACGAAAACAACAAACACCTGCCATGCAACCTGAGACATCACAGCAATAATTCCAACTAGCTGTATGATAGAAAAAGCGACAGAACCCATCTGGTAAGCAATGTTGGTGTCCACTTCACTTTGATCAGTTGAAGCCTAAAAAATTTGATTCTTGTGTGAGCATTGTCAGAACCAAGGAATTAAGAAAAAAACATTTCTCAAAGATTTAGTATATGCTGACTTACTCTATTCAAGATGCGTCCACTGGGAGTGGAATCGAAGAAAGACATAGGAGCCCTGAATATGGACATATGCATCTTATCGAACAACAGGGTTGCTGTCTTGTATCCAGCTGTCACAAGAAAAAGTGCCCTTACGAGGATACACAAAGAGCTTGCGCTAGCCAATGCGACAAAGACATAGATCAGTGTCGACATGCTCACTGGAGGCTCGACGTCTTCCGACACGGGAGAAGCCCAAGCCATCCAGTAATTGCTACCAATCTGAAGTACTTGAAAAAGTATCTGAGCTACCAAAACGAATGGTACGAGAGCTCCCCCATAAGCCATTGTAAGGTACTTCCAGTACACCCAGAACCCAACCCTGCCCTTTTCCCTTTCTTCTTCGTGCACCAGCTGCCCACTTTCAACCATACCACCGTCCTCTTTGCCATTTTGTTTATCTTTCTCGTCAGCTGATGACAATGACCTGGAAAGGCTTGCTGCGCCATTCGAAGAGAAAGTATCACTGCCTCCATTAGCAACATCAATCACGTCCAATGATGTGAGAGCATCTTGGTGAGCACCAACCAGTTCCATTAGCTCTTCCCCTGAGCCAAGTATTTCCTTGTATTTGCCTGCTTGGGATATTCTCCCACCTTTCATTACCTGCATTGCAATTATCTTATAAGCAGAACCAAACAGTTTCCGACGATAAATTAACATGAAACTGTTGCCAATGAAATTCTCACCAGAATAAGGTCAGCTGCAGGTAGGAATTCAATCTGGTGAGTAACATAAACGACAGTTTTTGAACTCAATGCCCCAAGCAAGCATTCCTGAAATTGTAGAAACCTTAAGTAAAGTGTTCACAAACTTCTACTGAGCTGAAATGATAATATTTTACCTTGAAGAGGTGCGATCCTGTATGAGCATCGACTGCGCTGAACGGATCATCGAATAAATAGATGTCGGCATCCTGATACAGAGCTCGGGCTATCTGAATCCTCTGCTTCTGCCCGCCACTAAGATTGATGCCTCGCTCTCCGATGACCGTCTTATCACCGAATGGCAATATTTCCAAGTCTTTCTTCAGCGAACACGAGTCAAGGACCCTGTCATACTTCTCACTGTCCATCTCCTTGCCAAACAGTATGTTGTCCTGAATTTTGCCACTCTGTATCCATGCTGACTGGCTGACATATGCCATTGTTCCGCAAGTCTTGACCTCTCCTGATAGCTTTGGCATCTCACCCAGAATGCAAGAGAGCAAGCTTGATTTTCCGGAGCCAACCGTCCCACAGACTGCAACACGCATGCCTTGCCGAGCTTGAAAGTTCAGATCCTTCAGTGTTGGCACTTCAGCTGAGGCGTCCCAGGAGAAGCACCCATTGTTGACCTCAATTGCAACATCAGAGTTACCACTTGGCAACCTCTGCACAGAATCCATAGGCAACTCCTCGAGACATAGGAAAGATGCTATCCTGTCAAGAGATACCTTAGTTTGTATCATCATCGAGATCGTGTCAAGAAGGTTGTATATTGGTTCTTGAAGCACCCGGAACGTGGCCAATGCAGATAGCACCTTCCCTGACTCCAATGGTATCCCTAGGATCATGCAAGCTCCGAAGGTTACCACGGCGACAAAGGTAGGTGCACCCCAGAACACGAAAGTGGCCACGGTCAACGTGTAAAGATACTTCTTGAGCCAGCTTTCCTCTGTTTTCCTCAGGTCAATGATCTTGGATAAAAACTTCATCTCCCACCCCTACAGCTTAAGAATTCTCATGTTGCGCAGGATCTCAGATGTCGCCTTCATCCTAACATCCTTGCAGTCCATGAGCTTCTGCTGGAACTTCTCCTGCATTTGCATCGGAGGCACATTCGCAAGCATGACAACAACGGTAGCAACAAGCGCAGCAAGCGCGGCGACCCCGAGGGTAGAGTACAAGATGAACAATGCCATGGCTACTTGGAGAGGCACCAACCAGAGGTCGTGCATATACCATGAGAAGAGGCCGACACGATCGGCATCCACACTGATTATGTTGATCATCTCGCCGCTTGTGCGGCTCTGTCTCGAGGTGCTTGACAGGGAGAGCCCTTTCTTGTACACGACGGCGACAAGCGCGGACCGTGCACGTATCCCAGCTTGCTGTAGCCGGAAGAACCAGTGCCTTTGCGACAAGCACTCGAACACCTTGGCTACGATGAAGGTGACGACGAGGAGCTTCCCCTTACTCGCGTACCTCTCGTCGCCGTTGAGGTACTGCACCAGGGAGTCGATGAGGTACGGGCCGACGTAGGTGGCCAGGTTGTAGATGAGAGCGTAGAGCGCGGTCACCACGATGTGCCACCACACGGTGCGCACCAAGGCCTTGGTGAGCTTGAACGCCGTGACCTTCTGGCCACCAGAGCCGTCGCCGGCGAGCGCCTCGAGGTTCGCGTTGAACGACGGGAGAAGGCCGGCCACGCTGTCGCCGGTGTCGAGGTCAGGGACGTCCTCAAGGTCGAGCGTCTTCCTGTGGCCGACCGCGAGCAGGGCGCCCATCCAGGAGAAGGTGAGGATGCTGAGGAAGCCGGCGCCCGTGAAGATGGAAGCGTCGACGGTGTCGCTCTCGGCCGCCTGCTCGCTTGCGCCATTGAGCAGAGTCGCCCTCCTGTCGGCCGAGAACCATCCGGCGACGAGCAGCACCGCGCCCGCGAGGACCGAGACGGCGTCGCCCGCCCACGAAAGCGCGGGCACGGGGAGTCCGTACCGGAGGGTCGTGACGGCGTGTACGCCCGTGGCGAGGACGGAGAGCAGCAGGAAGAGCGCCCACCAGAGCCTGAGCGGCGCCGGGCACCGCTCCTCCCCGCGGCGGCCGTACTGGAGCTGCAGGCACGCCGCGAGCAGCAGCCACGCCACGGCGCGCGCCGCGGCGTCGGCGTGGTCCGCCACCGCGTCGGGCGCCCCCCACCCGGCCCCACCTTCCAGGTACCACGAGACCAGGGCGCACGCGGAGAGGACGAGCTCGGAGGCCGCCAGGGCCCACGTGGCACACACCGCGATGCGGCTCCACCGGAACCCGGCGCCGGGGCCTCTCCCTGACGCGGTGGCCGCCGTGGGTTCCTTTCCGCGGCGGCCGGCGTGGGCGAAGATGAGCCGACCGGCGACGGCGAGCGCGAGCAGGAGGTGGGCCCCGGCGCCGACGCCGTGGAGGAGGATCGGCCGCAGGAACAAGGGCAGGGGCGGCTGCGGGTCATCGCCCGCCGCCATCGCGAAAGGCCACGACGCGGCCGCGGACATGGGCGGTGGAGACTGCGGGAAAAGCGGCTCAGCTGAGTGGAGTGGAGCTGGTGGGCGGGGCGAGCGTGGGGTTATATATGCGATGCGGCGCCGCCGGTCGCAGGGGCGCGAAAGGTCTTGACGGCGGCCCGTCTCGGCTCCTTCCGGTGCAAGACACCGCCAGCCCCCGTCCCTATCCCCCACGTTTCACCGCCGCCACCCTCGCCGCGCCGCGACGGATCGAGGGCGACGAGGGGGAGAAAGAGGAATAAAAATTGGGGTTTTTGGTGGCCGGAAACAAGCGGTGGCAGTTGAGAGATTAGAGAATCCCGGCGCGGTGCCGGGTCTCGTCTCGTGCATCGCTGCCGTCTCCTTCTTTTTTTTTTTTTTTGCGATGAAACCAGAGCAATTACAGGAAAAGCATTACAGAGAGATCCTCGAGAAGGATAGAAAATACAAAACCGTCCATCTGCAACCCGGAGAAGTCGACGAAGAGCAGTACGTGCCGGTGGCGCGCCGCCGCCGCATCTTCCATCAATCCTTGGTTGGGAAGACGCCCCCAGGCGGGCGGGAAGTCGCCGGTCCTCGAGCTCGAAGGAGCCTCCATCCAGCTCCCGCTTCTTCTCCATCGTCTTCCTGCATCTGCTCCAGCTTCGAAGTCGTCGACCCAGATCGGCCGCCACGCCAGATCCGGGAAGGGGGAGGCACTCCCAGTGGATCCAGAGATCCCAGAGAGTGAAGGGGCAGGTGCGGCGCCGCGGACCTCCACCGAGCTCCGCCGCGAGAGGAGGAACCCACCTGCACCAAAACACCGACGAAACCAACCCTCCATGGCGCCGCCGGCCGAAGAACCCACACGCCCTACACTATGTACACACGCGACGCCCCGCCCTCCCGCCGCCGGAGCGGCCGGTGGAGGGCGAGGGATCAGCTGGATCCGCGGCGACTCGGTGGATCTGCGGGGAGGCGAAAAAGTCGCCCCTCTCTACTGTAGCGGGAGAGGGGTAGACGACCAAGGCTCGTCAAAGAGGGCTCCCTCCGCTGCCGTCTCCTTCAGGTTTTAAAAATCTGATGATGATCGTGGACGGACCGTGATCGCTCCCGCATGCATAGAAACAGGAGCGTAAGAACAGAGGATAATGCAGCTTTGATCAGAGAATGTTTGTCGCTACTGTTGGAACAGGGAGCGCATGCAGCCTTGATCGGAGGAAAATCTGAGCAGCGCAGGTGCTGTTGCGATTGCGATACTCTGTATCGCTGAACCCGAATATTTTTTTAAAAATATTTTTAAAGTTTGATGATCAGCAGATGGCACTTTGATGGAGACTAGGGGATTAGCCGCGGACTCCGCCACGCCCGTGGGTTAAAATTATGAATTGTTCGATCATAAAATTGTTGAAATTCAAAAAATTGTCTAGGTTGTGAAGTTGTTCAATTTTTTGAAATGTCCATATTCAAAAGTTATTCAGATCTGAAACCGTTGAACTTTTAAAAAAAATACATGTGCAAATTGTTAGTTTTTGGAATTTGAAACCGTTGAATTTATAAAATTTAAATTTGGTAGTGTGCACATTTAAAAAATCATGTATGTTTGAAAATTAGTTAAATTCAAAGGAGTTTGCGTCTAAAAATTGTGTAGATTTCGAAAACTGTTTAAATTGGGCCGATTTCACATTTGAATTTCCTTTGTGTTTTTAAAATGAGTAGTTTTAAAAGACATGTAAATTTGGAAGTCGTTTATATGGCACAAATTATAAGCATTAATATTTGCGAGGCTGTTTATAGAAATATTTTCATGTTCTAGAAATTGTTGTAAAGAGGATGTGCATTACAATTTTTTTCAAATTTTCACCAGTTTAAAATGCTGGAACATATTTGTTTTCTAAGAACTTATAGTAAGTTTGTATTTTGTCATAAAAAATTAATTTAATTCCATGATTAGGTGGAATACATTATTTGAGCATTTTGTAATTTCAATTTACAATTGGGGAAATGAATTTGGAATTTATTCAAATATTTACCGCATTGAAATATTCAAATATGTTTGCATTATGCCATAAGTAATTAGCTTATTTTGTGATCATTTTGATATATTTTACATTTTTTTGGATGGATATATTCGAAGATATTAATTTTGCATTTTTAATCATTTTTTGAAATGAATTTGGGTTTCTTCAAATATTTACCGTATTAAAATATTCAAATATGTTTGCATTATGCCGTAAGTAATTAGTTTTTTACATATTTTTTGGATGGATATATTTAAAGATATTTATTTTGCTTTTTTAAAAACTATAAGGAAAATTTGGGGCCTTTTTTTACAAAAAATTCAAAAAAAAACTGATAGGCTGGACCCACTGTGACGTCGTGATGACGTCACAGGGGCCAGATCTGGCCGGAGCCGCCCGGAACAGCGGCGACCTCGCCGGCGGCGCGCCGGCGTGTTCTGGCATGCGAGACTGCTCGCATCCGACGCGGCGGCTCGCGGCTGACCCGTACGTGGCGGCGCTGCTTCGGTTTGGTCGCCGGAGCGGCCGCGCCGTCGCGGGGTCGCGACGGAGGATGGCGGGCGCGGCGGAGTCAAATCCGGCGGCCTCGCGGCGTCCCGAATGGCATTCGTGAGCGAGGAGGGAGAGGGGAGGACGGAGAAGCTCGACGGATGATCAGATTCGTGCGGGGAGGGGCGGAGACGGCGGGCGCGGCGTCGGTGGCGCCAGCGAACTCGGCCGTCGAGGCGAGAGAGAGAGGACGGGGACGGACCCGTGGCATTTTTGCACGGAGCTCCCTGAACTTTCCACATTTTCCATGTAGGTCCAGCCGCAGAGGAAAACTGGACTGCGGGCAAATTTCCGAAAGTGGGGGGTGTTTTTTGGAAAAGTGCGCGGCGACCGGCGGCTGACCGGGCCACGTGGCGGCCGCCGATTGGTAGAATATCAAGATGAACAGTGCCCACGAGGGGTAGGGCGCGACGTGGCTTCATAAGGGCCGTCCATCGCACCGATCGGACGGCCGGGATTGCCCGCGACGTGGAGGGCCTGAGAGGGAGCGGTTTGTTCCGCCTTTTATATTGATGGAGATGGTAACTTTCTCCCAATATGCTTTGTCGCATTCCGATCTTACCTAGCATCTTTTTATTACTCGCGCACTTGCTCACACTTTTGTAGCAACGATGGGGTTCTTCATTCGCGGAATCAGGTTCGTGGAATCCTGGGGCAGTGGCAACGGATTCAGCATGTTCTTGCTAGAAAACCCGCATTGTCTTATATCACGATTAACACTCTTCGTGTCATTTCATTTAATGAAAGGACATTGGCACCATCATTTCATTTGCCGTCGGAAGACGAAGCGAAAGAGGATGCCATAGAGGAGGTGATGCAACAGCATTTCATGGACCTCTTCAAGAATCCGAAGATGGCGCTGGGAACAGAAACGGTGAGGGCTCTGTTCGGCAAAGTGGGGTATTCAAGATCCGTGATCTCCAAGACGGCCGGGAGACGGGCTACTCCAACGACTGCGGCCTGGGCTGCCCGCGCGGCTGAAGATCTGGAGTTGGAGCCCCCTGCAGAGGCGCATTTTCGCGAGAAGTTGTCCTTAGAGATTGGCAGCCTTTGTCGTCATTCTTGTTGTTGTTTTCTCTCATTGCTAGATCCTTTCTAGCGTGTAACTGAACTACTTTCTATCTTCTCAATTGAATTGGCAGAACGCCTGCAGTTATCCTTCAAAAAAATACTCTTCATCTCATTTCATTTTAAATGAAATCGCATTGACGCCATTATTTCATTTGCTCAAATTGAAAGCTCAGTTTGAAAAATAATGTTTGGCTGCCACATGGATTTATGAACGAAATTTGGAAGCTCAAGTTGAAAAATCATATTTGGCAGCCCTTTATTTGAACATTTTGAAGATTCCAAAAACACCGAAAAATTCTAGAAGTAGACGATGATGCAATATACATCAGGTCAATGATCATGGATAAAATCATATTTCCTCATGTCAATGATCTTGGATATTTTTTTTTGCCTTGTTTACTACTTTCAATGTCATTTTTTTTTCATTTTTGTGCAGTCCAAAATATAAGATATTTCTAGTTCGGATTTTACACGTTGGTACAATATCTAGATATTTACAATCTTTTGTTGAAATTCAAAATGTGATATTCAAGAGGCTATTCATTTGATAGACATGACCCAATACATAAAAGTAACGGTGACCAAGCTTTACCCTGCAACTATCTATCTATCCCATGTGTCCTTAGATAATAATCCTTATATTTAAGTCAACTAAACAGACATTAAACAGACGGGGACCAAAATGTGTTGGAGCAGTCGGACAACTACGAAGGAATTGAGTCGTCTCGTTGGAGTTGGCCTAAGGATGTCTCCAACGGCCCGACGTAAACGGACGCACATTTTGTCGCGTTTGTCGGCAAACGGACGCGCGTCTGACCGATGTCCGCCCCTCCCTGGCCACTGCACCCAACGGGTCAACGCATTTAGTGCGCTTGGTCGGGATTTTTCTCAACATATTTCATTAATAATAGGAATTCGAGGATTACATCGGGGGATTTAAAATAAAAATTGACCTAATCTAGGGCTGCTCGTCGCCGTCCTCCTCCAATGGTGGCAGTGGAGTAGCCGGCTCATCAACGGGCGGTGGGGACACTGGCGATCCCGGGGCGTTCGCCGTCGCAGCCACAGTCTAAACAGGCATCGCGCCGGAGCCCAATGTGCAGTAGCCATCCTCGACTGCCATGGAGAACAACGTCCCACGGAGTCCACGCCGGTGCAGGTTCCTCCGGCATGGCATGCGCCTTCTGCATGGCCGCTGCGTCGTTTTTTCGGTTCGTCATGGGTGCGATGAGCAGCGGTCCACGCGAGCTCATTTTATTGCCGTCCGCACATGGTTTTGGAGTAGCCAGTCGTCGGTCCCATGTGAACGTTGGCGATCTATCTCCCTACCACATATTAATTATAAAACAATAAAACTAAAACCTAAAAAAATTAATAACCGACCACCAGAGGTTGCTAGCTCATGGCCTGCAAGGGGGAGATCAAAGAGGAGTTGCGGCCTTGAGGAACAGTGCAGTCGCGAGCTTGTTTGGACACAGACTTTGTCGGCTCTTACTTCGCCATGGTCGGGTCTCGTCCTTGATTCATTATTAGCTACGAATAACCAATTATCGCAGCTTGTTAAAAAAAATCGGCCGCACATAGGCGGCGCTGCTGCCGGGGGTAGGACATCAGTGCGAGCTGGCTCCCCCGCCTCAGCATCGCGATGCCATTTGCGCCTTGTTGTGTGGCCCGCGCTCACTGCTGCGCAACGCCCTTGATCCATCTCGTCCTCTTGCGTTACGTCCGCAAGTGTGTGCGTAATGGACATGAACGCAGCGGGCAACGCAGCCGCCCGCTGCGTCTTCCACAACTGCATGTGGGCTGACTATGCATCCTCCTTCTTGGACCTGTGGAGAAAGCCGCCCACGCCGATGGGCGGCTCGAGCGCTGTGTTGCCCGCCGCGACGTCGTAGGCTTCCTCCTCGGGGTCATACACGTCGTCGTAGGCATCCTCCAGCGCCTCGCATTATCCGGATGTTGCGGCCGAGGGGGCTGCGGAATCTTGCCGGCCCACGCCGGACTTGTCATCATCCAGCGAGAGAGCTGCCGCGTGGTCCACGAGATGTTGCGACGGTGGCGATGGATGCATTTCGGCATGTGGATCTCTGATTGGAGGTGGTGGGGCCACCGTGCCTGGGGATGAGATATAGAGTTTGTACTCTAGGGCTTGACTTGTCGGAGCATATAGCTCCACCGCACATTGTTAATGGGAGTAGGTGGTCGTTGCAGTGGCTAACACGCGAGTCAGGGGAGGACGCAGAAGCTCTCCGCGCATGTCCGTTTTCGATGCAAATCTGGCCCAATTTTAGACTCAGTTTGGATCGCGTCCGGCAGAAAAAACAGACAATGATCTTTTTGCGTCGGCGCGTTGGGTCATGGTTTTAGTCTAGGTTTAAGGTTTAATCTATACTACTATTAAAACAGCAAACTTGTATTGTTGGGATACTTTAAATCTGTACCGTTCAATATCCGATCAAACGGCCCAGATCGCTCCAATGTTTGACAACTCAACATTGTCTGATTTTTCCTGTTTTACCCTCCCACCAAATTACATACTACGAGTAAAATGCCATCATACCGTTTCGTTCCTTTATTCTTCTAAAAACTACTGAAGGGACATGAATCCCCGATATCTTCCCTGCAGGGAGGCTGCGTATAGTGTGCGCCGGCCCCAGTTACTCCGGCGGCAGCCTGCCCATGGACGCCGCGGCCCTCAGCACGCGCACGCAGGCCCCTAATCATCCGGCGGCGGCGATGCACCCACCGGACACTGCCACGCGTGAGCCGCGCTCGGCGGATAGGAGCTCAGCAACAAGCGACGGCGTCCTCGCTGGCCGAGCAGCGTCCAGATGCAGGCAAACTGCTAGGCGGATAGGATCTCGGCGCAGCAGTCGCCTCCTTGCCGGAAAGCGACGCGCGAGTGCTCAATCTCTCCAACGAGGTCGAGGGAACCTCTGGCTGTTCCCGCAGCCGATTCCACGGCCCGACCCCGTAATCTCGATGTGCCGCCGCCTGCATCACGCGCCTCTCGGGCTGCTGTCTCTGCTCCGTCCTCTAGCTCTTCGTCGCCGTTCCGAGGTCCAGCGCCGGCCCTTTCCCATCCCGCGAGGACCGTCTTCTCTGTACTTCAGCTCGACGCCGTCGCCCACTTCATCCCCGACTTCAGCTCCACCCCGCCGCCGGCCCTTCCCCGACCTTTAGCAGCGCGCCGTCCGCTCCCCATCATGCGTACGCACGTGGATGGCTCAGTTGTGCGCCATCAACGGCCTTCACCGACATGCAGCTGTGCGCTCAATGCCTCAATCCCCATCTGTTCTGTTCATAGGCAGCAGAGTACTGTTTGCTCTATTTTTTTTTTGTTTGAAGAACTATGTTTCTATTTAGGCCTCTGGCATTCTTGTGTGTACGAGAGGTATTCGAAGTGAAAGACAACCCAGCCTGTAGCCCTGTACTAGTGATGACTCCCAAGTGCAGGAGATCAATTGTAGTACCTTTCAATTAGAAAAGGTTGTCGAACCCACGAGGAGCTGAAGGTATTGGTTAGTAAGATTGATAAATAAAACAATAAAAGATGCAAATGTTTTTGGTATTTTCGGTTGTATAATTCCAATGCAGCAAGTAACAATAGCAAGTGAAAGCTCTCAAAGAGAGAAAGCCCAATCCTCTTATGTGACAAGAGGACAAGCTCAAGTGATGTGTAACTTATATGTGGAAAACGTTCCCGATCGAGGACGACATGGATATTGCTAGGCATAGAGATTTATTAAACAACACGTTGAATATCTTGTCAAGTTTTAATCTTCTTTGGACGGAGCCATAATTCGGTATAGCTAAATAAATAGACTACAACCCATTATGATGGATCATGTGGCCAAGTAAATGACTGCACAAGAGTTATTAAGACATAATGTCCCACCATAGCATTACACTCTAAGGTCCCCGATACTACCCTCATAATATAACTTCATGACTCAATCTCAGGTTTACTTGTCCTCCCAAGTCTTCTCAATTCATTATACTACAGTGTTCTCCTATGAGCCCATATAGGTAAAGTGTTGTGCAATCGACGTTCGCACAACACCATCATAGAATCACATAAAAGATAAACTCTTGACAAAATACCAACACATGTTATATATAAATCATTGCCAATTCATCCTATGACCTCAGGAACATACGGGAACTACTCACAATGTGCAAACATGATCATAATTAGTGGCATAAGTGGTACAACACAATCTGAAATTATAAATTCACCCACAAATAATGACAAGTACTCAATCACAAACATGAATAGTAGCACAAGACAAGTATCTAGGGTCTAGCAACTCTCAAACTATGAGGGGAACGGAGTGGATCACGGAGATGATGATGGAGATGGTGCTGGTCTTGATGGGGGTGATGATGTAGAGGCCTCCTCCCACGCCAAGGAGGAGAGGTGATGACGATGACGATGATTTCCCCTCTCCGGAGCTCTGGAGCAGCAGGATCTGATCCCCCTCGGAGAGAATCAGGAGTTTCGCCGCCGCCACGACCTCGGATGGACTAGGGAAAATTAGGGCGTAGCTTTTCGGGCGAGACGAAGGCGTTGCTAAAAAGCCCCAGGCGAGGAGGTGCCCGAGGCCGATTTTGGTGGGCCCCATGCGGCCAGGTACATGGGCCGCGTGGGCCCCCCTCTTTTGGCCCTCGTGACTCTCCTCTCTTCGGTCTTCTTTCCATCGCCTTCCTTCCGATGAAAAACCTCCGTGGTATTTTTTCTTTTATTATTTGGGTTCCTAAAACTCCTGAAACAATAAAAACAAGAAAAGGGGGTTTTCTGCCTCCCAGAAATTAAATACCAAAAAATAGGGACTTTGTATGAAAGTCCCTAAATCATCTAAAACATGTAAAAAATTTATATAACAGTGCATATAACATTCTAATATGCTACTAAAGGTTGCATAAATGATGATATAAAATGCACGTATCAACTCCCCCAAGCATAAACCTTTACTCGTCCTCGAGTAAGTAAGGACATAGATCATTACATGCATCAATGGACTTATGGTTGATAAATAAATACGAGCATTGTATCATCATCATATTCACTTGCAAGATAAGATTAATGAACAAAACTCATGCACATGAGGGCAACATAAATAGAAGCTCTAGCAATCACTCCTTACTTTTGAAAGCAAATAACCATTGTATGTTGGACAATCGAATCATATAGTTTTTCACATGCTTTTGCTCTTTATGGCAATCATTATAACCTTTTATACTTTACTGAAATTTAAAGACAAGATAAACTCTCATTGGATAACAAGTTCAAAGAAATCAAATAAAAAGATAGATATAAAAAGATGTTATCAACCTTGCTTCTCTAGTAACTAGTACAAACTTTAGTCATGGATATCTCAATCAAGTTCCTATGCTCCATACCACTTTATATTACACTTTCCATGGCTAACTGAAACTTCCGGTGCCTTCCTTTTCATACACATTCAAGAGCATAAGTATTGAAATATCCATGATCATTAATTTGCTCAAAAGACACTAGAGTCTAACAAGAGTGTTTTATATCCTTTTCATTATCCATTCTCAACTTTTTATCCTACAAGACAATATCTCAACTTCAAACTATTAATTCCAAGTCATATTGACTTTTTACTTATTTTATAATGAGATAATTCTACAATTTTCCAACATACTCAAGTTAATTAATTTCAAGGCAAGTTGTGATTGAAACTCTAAATATGCCACGCTCATTTGCATGAGTGTTACCCATCAATCTCCAAACAAGAGAATTATGGATGACACCATACTTTAATATTCATTGATAAACCATAAGATAGAGATACATGATAATGCTCCATGAGCTCACACACTCCTAAGAGATATTGATAACTAAACGATAAAAGCAAAACACACCATGACTAGATAGATATGATAGACTAGTAGAGATAAAAGGCTAGGTGGAACACCCCCAAGTTTGACGTTTAGAACTTCCTCTCTTCTTTCTTGTCGCCTTCATAGTAATTATCTTCAAGATCTCCAATGATGCTCATGATAAGGTTGTAGGCTTGTTCAAATTTGCTTGCAGCTTCTCCAGTTTTTACATGAGATTCTTCTCTACCATCTCCTTGCAAGGCTTTCACTCCGGGCTTGGCATCTTCTTGTTGGGGATCTTGCGATCCCACTCACCAGGATAGTTCTCTTCATCCCACATGAAGCATTGGAACTTCTCCCACTTGTCGATGACGTCCTTGTATCTATCTTCCAGATCTTCAAGCCTCTTCTTGTACTCTTCAACCTTCTTCTCCAGCTCCAGGTTCATGAAGTGATGGCATCAAGGCTGCGGTAAACCACAGTGCCATACCTGAAGGTCTTGTCCTCTAACTCATCCAGCCTTTCCTCCACCGTGCCGGTGGCCTTGGGAGCCTTCCTCCTCCACGAGCATCACGCCCTCCTTGAAGCACACGGTCTTCGGTGGTGCATCACGGAGTGAGGTAGCGGTTCACAACACCTTCCTTGGGAGGCTCTCCCCCCGGTTGGATCCGGAGCAAGACATGGCTAAAACCTGACAGACAGAAACAAAGAAACAAAGATCGCTCGAGAACGCTCGGTGCGAGATTAGATCGCAGAGAGGGTATATATTGAGGGTTTTTAGGTCAAGACGAAGCGTCGGGATCGAAAACGAGGAAAAGGGACTCCGAGGGGAAAAGGAGTGGGCCCACGCGGCCAGTACTGGCCGCGTGGGACCCCCTCTTTCCTTCCTCGGGTCTCCGCTTCGTCCAGTTTTCTTGTCCCATACGTTAATTTCCATAAAAAATGACTTCCGTAAAATATTATGCAATTCCGAGAAACTTTCCAACAGTAAGTTACCTTCTATTGATTTAGGGTTTCTGAAACTGCACGGTTTCTCTCAATTACCTCCTCCGGTGTTTGTAAATTCAACTCTCCACCATTCCGATGAAGCTCTTTCCTGCAATATAAGGTTTAAGGCGTTGTCCATTGACTACATGAGGTTTACCTTTCATGTCACCGTGAAGACGGATAGCTCCTGAACGGTACACCTCCTGTATCACTAATGGTCCCTGCCACTTTGAAGCTAACTTCCCTGCAGAAAACTTGAAACGAGAGTTGTATAAAAACTTGATCACCTACTTTGAATTCCTTTTCTTAATTTTCTTGTCATGCCAAATTTTAACTTTTCTTTAAACATTGCACTTTCATAAGCTTCATTTCTCCATTCATCTAGTAGGTTTAAATCAAGAATTCTCTTTTCTCCAGCAGTTTTAAAATCAAAGTTCAATTGTTTAATAGCCCATCTAGCATTATGTTCTAATTCAACAGGTAAATGACAAGCTTTTCCATAAACCATTTTATAAGGAGACATTCCCATAGGATTTTTAAAAGCAGTTCTATAAGCCCATAATGCATCATTAATTTTAGTTGGCCAATCAGACTAGACTTATTCACTGTCTTTTCCAAAATGAGTTTAATTTCCCTATTACTTAATTCAACTTGTCCACTTGTTTGAGGATGATAAGGATGCAATTCTATGGTTAACATCATATTTTGCCAAAGTTTTTCTAAGAACACCATGCAAGAAATGAGAACCACCATCAGTAATTAAAAACCTAGGAACACCAAACCTGGGGAAAATGATGTCCTTGAGCATCTTCATTGCTGTGGCATGATCTGCACTTTGGTTGGAATTGCTTCCACCCACTTTGTAACATAATCAACTGCAACCAAAATGTGAGTATGCTTTGTCTTTGATTCTGGGAAAGGCCCATAAAGTCAAAACCCCACACATCAAATGGTCAAGTGGCAATGAATAATTCATAGGCATTTCATTTCTCCTACCAATATTTCCTACTCTTTGACATTTATCACAAGATTTAACATATTCAGCACAATCCTTAAATAAAGTAGGCCAATAGAAACCAGATTGTAATACCTTTGCTCCTGTGCGATCTCCTGCATGATGCCCTCCATAGGGACTGTCATGACAATCTCTTATAATAGCCTGTTGTTCATGCTCAGGTACACAACGTCTAATAATACCATCCACACTTTTCTTATAAAGGAAAGGATCATCCCAAAAATAATGTCTAAGATCATAAAAGAATTTCTTTCTTTGTTGAAAGTGAAGTGTGGAGGTAAAACTTTACCAACAATAAAATTTGCATAGTTGGCAAACCAAGGAGATGCAACTTTAGCACTAGAAACATTAACAATTGCAAGTTGTTCATTAACAAAGCTATCATTAATAGGAATAGGATCATCAGGTATATTTTCCATTCTAGAAGATGATCAGCTACTTGATTATCTTCCCCTTTCCTATCAACAATGTGTAAATCAAATTCTTGCAATAAAGTACCCATCTTATTAATCTAGGCTTAGCATCTTTCTTATTCATCAAGTATTTAATAGCAGAATGATCAGTATGCATGTGACTTTTGAATCAGTAATATAAGGTCTAAACTTGTCACAAGCAAATACTGCTAAAAATTCTTTTCAGTTGTAGCATAATTCTTTGAGCAGCATCAAGTGTTCTACTAGCATAATAAATAACATTCAGTTTCTTATCAACACGTTGGCCCAAAACAGCCCCAACTGCATAATCACTAGCATCACACATAATTTCAAAAGGCAATTCCAATCAGGAGGTTGAATAATAGGAGCACTTATTAAAGCATTCTTCAAAATATTAAAGGACTCAATGCAATCATCATTAAAAGAGAAAGGAACATCCTTTTGCAAAAGATTGGTTAGAGGTTTTGATATTTTGGAGAAATCTTTAATAAACCTACGGTAAAAACCTGCATGCCCAAGAAAACTTCTTATACCTTTGATGTCCCTTGGGTATGGTAGCTTTTCAATAGCTTCTATCTTTGCTGGATCAACTTCTATTCCTTTCCAGAAATCTTATGCCCAAGAACAATACCTTCAGTAACCATGAAGTGACACTTCTCCCAATTAAGAACTAAGTGTTGGTCTTCACAACGCTGCAAAACTTTGTTAAGGTTGAACAAGCAATTATCGAAGGAAGTACCATACACAGAAAAATCATCCATAAAAACTTCCATTATCTTTTCAATATAATCAGCAAATATAGCATTCATGCATCTTTGAAAAGTAGCAGGAGCATTACATAAACCGAATGGCATTCTCCTATAAGCAAATGTACCATATGGGCAAGTAAAAGTGGTCTTTTCTTGATCATCCTTATGGACAGGAATTTGTGAGAAACCTGAATAACCATCTAGATAGCAAAAGTGAGAGTGTTTAGATAACCTTTCTAACATTTGATCAATAAATGGCAATGGATAATGATCTTTTCGAGTTGCTTTTTAATTTTCTGAAATCAATACACATCCTATAACCAACAACAGTACGTTGAGCCACAAGTTCATCCTCATCATTTGGAACAACAGTCATTCCACCCTTTTTAGGAACACAATGAACAGGACTAACCCACTTACTATCAGCTATAGGATAAATGATACCAGCTTCAATAAGTCTTATTACCTCTTTCCTTACCACTTCTTTCATTTTTGGATGGAGACGGCGTTGATAATCAACAACAGGTTTTGCATCTCCTCCAAATTAATTTTATGCATACATAGAGCTGGGCTTATACCTTTAAGATCATCAAGAGAGTATCCAATGGCTGGTCGGTGAGCTTTTAGCACATCAAGTAATTTCTCTTCTTCTTCAGCTGAAAGGTTAGCACTAATAATGACAGGATATATGCTCTTCTCATCCAAATATGCATATTTCAGATTTGCAGGCAAAGGTTTAATTCAAAACTAGGATCCCCTTTAGGTGGTGGTAGCACTCCTAAATTATCAGGTGGGATATGCAATTGTAATTGTGGTGGTTGTTGCCATAATATTTGTTCCAAAGCCTCTTTTCCTCATCATTAAATGGTTCATCTTGATTAAGCATATAACGTTCTACAACATCTGTTGAAGCTACAGCTATATGAGCAAGAGTTTCAATTATATCTTCAGAAATTGGCTCTTTCACAACATGTTTATCAGCAAATTTGGAAAAGTTGAATTCAAGTTTTCACCAGCACATTTAATAAACACTTTCTCTTTAGGCAAATTAATTTCAGCACCAACAGTGTAAGAAAGGTCTACCAAAAATGATAGGACAAAATGAATCTTGAGGACAACCAAGCACAATAAAATCAGCAGGATATTTTATTTTGCCAACCAATACTTCAACATCTCTAACAATTCCAAATGGACTAATATAATCTTTATTAGCAAGTTGAATTGTCATACCTGTCTCTTCCATAACAATAGGATCAATATCAGGCTTGATTTCAAGATAAGAGAATATGGAATGACACTAATACTTGCTCCAATATCACATAGACCATGATAACTTGAAGTCCCAATAGAGCATGATATAACAGGTTTCCCAACTTGGCCGAATTACCTTTGATGACTTTAGTAGCATCTTCACATAGATAAACATCAACAGGGTCTTCTTCATTTAGTTGCTTGATAAGAAATTTGAGTGTTGACTTCCACCTGTTCATAAGGCTGAGAACATCTTTTTTACTCTTGTTAGTAACAGCAATAAGTAAATTCTCCTTAACTTGGTTTGGATAGGAGGTGGTTCAACATACTCCTCAATTGTCACAGATGACACGGTTCAACCTGTTTAATAACTTTAGGAACAACAATAGATTGTTTAACAGGTTCAACATAAACTTCAAACCACTTTTAGGAACACAGATATGTCAGCAAAATTTAGCTATTCAATTATAACATAAGGATCAAGACCAAAAGTATCACTCAGATTTTTAAACATAGAAGTAGAGAAATTCTCTACACATGAATATCATAATCAAAATAGGCTCATTACCTTTATCAAGATCCCAATGTAGTATTTTCAGAAATAGTCTCCAATAAATTCCATGCTTCTTCTTCAGTATTATTAGTAAAACTTCCACCAGATGAATTATCCAGAATTCCTTGTGCTTCATAGGTAGCCTCACATAAAAGTTTATCAATATAAGTTTCCTTGTAAGATCATGACAAGGATTCTTGCGAAGGAGTTCCTTTAACCTCCCCCAAGCTTGAGTAATACTCTCTCCCAGATGTGGCCAGAAATTGAATATATAGCAGCGGTTCTCATAAGCTTCTTTAGGAGTAAAATATTTAAGAAAGAAAACCTTCCTCAAGATATCCATTCAATACACTTTCATCCAAGACCTGTACCAATCACGAGCATTACCAGATAAAGACAAATATAAACTTCCTTTTTACCTGATCCTCAGAAATACCAGGAAGTCTAAATAAACCACATATGTCTCAATTATCCATGTGTTCACGTGCAGACTTAGTTCCATCCCTGTAAATGGATTTTTCATAACTCTTTTAACATGACCATGGGAATTTTATATCCCACTTTAGGTATCTCAGGCACAGTAGTTTCAACCACTTTGCAGTAGTGGCATAAGCACTTTCATATAGAGCAAGATGCAGCGAGGCACGATTCATAAATGCCATAGTAACAATGAGATAAAACAGCTATTCAGCTTTCAAGTTTCCTTACCAAACTTCTTACCAATAGCGCTACGCTCCCCGGCAACGGCGCCAGAAAAGTATCTTGATGACTCCCAAGTGCAGGAGATCAATTGTAGTACCTTTCAATTAGAAAAGGTTGTCGAACCCACGAGGAGCTGAAGGTATTGGTTAGTAAGATTGATAAATAAAACAATAAAAGATGCAAGTGTTTTTGGTATTTTCGGTTGTATAATTGCAATGCAGAATAACAATAGCAAGTGAAAGCTCTCAAAGAGAGAAAGCCCAATCCTCTTATGTGAAGAGGACAAGCTCAAGTGATGTGTAACTTATATGTGGAAAACGTTCCCGAGGGCGGCATGGATATGCTAGGCATAGAGATTTATTAAACAACACGTTGAATATCTTGTCAAGTTTTAATCTTCTTTGGACGGAGCCATAATTAGGTATAGCTAAATAAATAAACTACAACCCCTTATGATGGATCATGTGGCCAAGTAAATGACTGCACAAGAATTATTAAGACATAAAGTCCCACCATAGCATTACACTCTAAGGTCCCCGATACTAATACCCTCATAATATAACTTCATGACTCTTCAGGTTTACGTGTCCTCCCAAGTCTCAATTCATTATACTACGGTGTTCTCCTATGAGCCCATATAGGTGAAGTGTTGTGCAGTCGACGTTCGCACAACACCATCATAGAATCACATAAAAGATAAACTCTTGACAAAATACCAACACATGTCATATATAAATCATTGCCAATTCATCCTATGCCCTCAGGAACATACGGGAACTACTCACAACGTGCAAACATGATCATAATCAGTGGCATAAGTGGTACAACACAATCTGAAATTAACTTCACCACCAAATAATGACAAGTACTCAATCACAAACATGAATAGTAGCACAAGACAAGTATCTAGGGTATAGCAACTCTCAAACTGAGGGGAACGGAGTGGATCACGGAGATGATGATGGAGATGGTGCTGGTCTTGATGGGGGTGATGATGTAGAGGCCTCCTCCCACGCCAAGGAGGAGAGGTGATGACGATGACGATGATTTCCCCCTCTCCGGAGCTCCGGAGCAGCAGGATCTGACCCCCTCGGAGGGATCAGGAGTTTCGCCGCCGCCGCGACCTCGGATGGACTTGGAAAATTAGGGCGTACTTTTCGGGCGAGACGAAGGCGTTGCTAAAAAGCCCCAGGCGAGGAGGTGCCCGAGGCCGATTTTGGTGGGCCCACGCGGCCAGGTACATGGGCCACGTGGGCCCCCCTCTTTTGGCCCTCGTGGCTCTCCTCTATTCGGTCTTCTTTCCATCGCCTTCCTTCCATGAAAAACTCCGTGGTATTTTTCCTTTTATTATTTGGGTTCCTAAAACTCCTGAAACAATAAAAATAAGAAAAGGGAGTTTTCTGCCTCCCAGAAATTAAATACCAAAAATAGGGACTTTGTATGAAAGTCCCCTAAATCATCTAAAACGTGTAAAAACATTGATATAACAGTGCATATAACATTCTAATATGCTACTAAAGGTTGCATAAATGATGATATAAAATGCACGTATCAAATAGCTATTGCCCTCGATCGGCCAAAAGCACCGATCAGAAACAAAGATCAACCAGTACGTGAGCTAGCATAAATGGAGAAGAAACCATCAGCTTTAGTTGAATAATTTATCTTGAATATGTTTGTAAACCAGGCCTATAGCAACTTTGCTATCTGGGTTGACAGTTTCATTTGAATCTTTAGTCGAGTCAGTTGAAGATTTGGTGTGAGTCGGCCCTTTATCGCTTCATTTTGATGCCCCTGCTACTTTGCCTCTCTGAAATTACACAATGACTCCGTTGCATTGCATCAGTTTGTTGCTTAAAATTCAGGTATAAAGGATTTATGCCTTTTGTCTACCAAACTGACAACATATGTTCTTAAAGCTTCGAGTATCCTCGTATCCTTCTGTCCCCTTTCTCGATTAAACGAGTTGTTTTCGATGTGGCTAGCATAGGGCTTCCTATTTTCCACCATCTTTATTAACCGATGATTGTGTGATTTGTTTTTCTCAGCCATTATATCATTGGCAACCCGCGATCATGTGATTTGATGATCCTATATAAGGCAATATACATATTGATATCAAGCTTTCCATTATATATCTTTTGTCTATAGATACGCTAGCTGTTTCAAAAGAAATATTGGTATCATAGACACGCTACCTATTGCGATGAAAAGGGATGATAACTCTCCCTTTCATGTTTAGTTCAATAATTATACGAATTTGCTAAATCATATATAGCTATGGCAATAACTGAGCCTGTGCCCATGGTTTTTATGCCTGGCTTATGCTTCTGCGGTGTTTTCATTATTCGTCAGTGAGGAGTCAAAAAATTCAGAAGACCCAAGCGACATAAATTACGTCATAAAATTACGTGCATGGCACGTGCACATCTACTAGTTTAGTAAAAAACACAAACAGACCGGTTTAGTGATTAGTCAAAAGAACACAAACAGACGCGCAGAGTAATAGCCAAATCTCTAGTGCACTCAGAGTTTGGTCATGCATCCAATGATTCGAAAGAGACGACGGCGCCAATCAGGCAGCAATCACCTCAGCCTCGGGCCACGGTTTGCAATTTTCCACAGTGAATAGACAGGTGACGAAGAGCAGCCAACGTTGACTGCCACAGCTAAGCTGGCGTTGACGGCTCGTGTACGTGGTCGTCAAGGTATCTGCAATTCTGCAAAGTGGACGACAGGGAGAATAAATTAAAGGCGAGAATCGGACACAGCTCCACACCGCATGGCATTTGCAAGTCTTGATTGCAACAGAGGCTGTGTCACCGAGATACTCCCACGATTCACGAACCTGGTCTCTGATCACGATTTCACTTGGCGAAGTTGGCAGCACTTTCCATCACCTCGAACATCTTGCAGTGACGGGGGAGGAGTAGCCGCTACGGAAACTCACGAAAATATTGCACTTCCCATCACCTCAAAACTTCTTGCCTTGCACAAAAACGGTGGAGTGATTTTCCGGGTTTTACCGGGTAGAAGTTTTGCGACATCCTTCTCTCCACCTTGTCACCTCCTTCGCTATCGACGGCACATCACCGAAAAAAGACTGCATGGTTAGCAGCGGCTGGGCCTCCTTCCCTGGGGCGGAGCCAGGAATATATTACAGAGGGGGCCACTAGCATACTAAATAATTTGGACGGGCCATATAGGTGAATCTAGGTAAAATTAGGGTCCAAATCTACAAATTAATAAGGGCGTTTCAGAAAAAATCAGACAATGGGGGGAGCCATGGCCCCGCCTGCCCAGCCCTGGCTCCGTCCATGCTCCTTCCTTACTGATCTTGGAGGATGTTCAGAAACGGGTAGGCAGGCGGGCGTTGCAGGTCGTTGTCGGATTGTTGTGTTTCCGGTTGTGTCGAGGGTTTGGGCTCCTCGATAGGAGGTGTGTGGCAGCGGCCACTGCCTCGCCCTGGGATCGATGATCTGTTTTGGTGGTCGTGTGACACAAGATGTTCGACGACTACACAGTTGGGATGATGGTGTGTTGTATACCCGGTGTGTCAACTGGCTGGCATCGAGCTCCTTTGCGGCGAATATGGATAACGAAATAGATCCGGCGCCAGCTTCGACCATGTGAGGAGACACATTAGACATCCACCTAGTGGAACCTGTAAAATTCCCATAGCGGCGATATAGCATATTTTGCAGATAACATGCACCATCGTACAAAATCAAACGTTCATTTGTATACACACAAATCATGTACACACAAATCATGTGTAATCATTTTAGAACGTACCGTCCCGTGCTCGTTGGGTCGTGTTCGCTTCTGCGTAGGGCGGCATGTGATGTGTGGGAGTTGGGCCTCGTCTCCTCGTGAGATAGAAGGACCATTTCCCAAAAGGGTGATACATAACACAAAAGTACACACATCTGGTCATGGGTGGGTACACGGTGCTAGTTAATTAGTTAGGGGTTGGCCTGAATCTGAATTTCGTGGGGTCGGTAAACTGAGCTGGCTTGAGCATCTGTTTCTGTCAATTGTCAAAATACATGTACCAAGAGAGCACTTGCGTGCTACAAACAAGACATGATGAGGCGTCCAACCACTCAGGCGTACACTGATATGTCTGGCCATTTCTTCATCGTCATCAGATGACTCCGAGTAAAAAGTTCCTCTTCCTCACCTCCTGTTTCTGGTCCACTTCAGATTATTGTCTTCCTCCTCTCCTGTTTCAGTCCCCTTCTCCTCGTGATGTGTTATCAAATCTTGGTCATTCATACTTGCACAATGCTATGTTTTCCCTAAATGCAAACTTTGAACAGTTCCAGGTGAAAGAGAGGCTAATCCTTACTTTGGAGAAAGCTCTTAGTTCAGTGGATGATAGGGATATTGAAGTAGTTTTGAACCCTTGCATTGGCACGTTGTTTTGATTCGATTGCAGAAGCTTTGTAGTTTTACAACGTGTGCCCTTTGGGAGTATGGGTCTGGTACTGGTTATGTGAAGAGCAGGGTTGAAAGCCAAGAAATGCAAGTAGGAATCATATTATGGATGTGCATTTCAGTATTATCATTATTACAAATGCATTTGTTAGATTATTTTATCTAACTGAAACATTTATTCGATTTAGAACAGGCTGCCAAGGAGCACAATTTGTCGTAGGACAATATATTTCAGTTTGCAGTTTTTGGTTTTCCTTTTCATTTTACACATTTTCTTTGCTTTATCGTTACAAAAAGTTTAACGGTATGTTTGTGCTGATGACATCGGTGTATAGAACAGGGTGCCAAGGGGCATAATTTATCATAATTTTCAGCTATTTCAGTCCTGCTTAGTGGACCTCATCAGGTTGCGAGTATTGTCTTTCCAAGGCCTCGTCAGACCTCATCGGGGCGTTTTAGGCGCTGCAAGTGCAGATGCTCTAACTATGGAAGAGCATGCGAAAACACTCCACTTAACAAGTGACAACCAGACGATGCCCCTGATAAGCGGGGGTGGTAACTCAAACAGACGGTCCAGATTCAGCCAAGAAAAAAAGATGAGCCTACACTCTGGCTGGTCAGTGCTACATGAATCCACTCACCGGCCCAATTACCCTACTGGGGGGGCAAAAATAATTTTTTTTAGAACCATGCAGGAGAGCTGCATGTAATATATTAAGAGGGAAGAAGTTCAGGTCATGAAAGACCTAAGTACAACGACCAAGGTACAAACAGAGAGCAGCACGCCCTAAAAACAAAAGAGGAAGAAGAAGTACATAGAACAGAAAAGAGCAGCGACCAGGGGTACACTAGAACAACCAAAACTACTATTAGAAATTCTGACGACCCTTGCTGCTGACCTCCAAATGGTGAGCTTCAGACTTGATGCTTTCGACCAGCAACTGCATCGGCTTAGCCACTTTGTCACCCTCTTGTTTCTTTCGCACCAGATCGTCCAGGTTACCAAGATGAAAATGGCAAGAACTTTTTCCTGTCATGCATGTGGTAGTATAATAGTAGTACTACTCTGATAGTCTAGAGTATTCCAGAGGAGTGTGGAGAGAGAGTCAGTATAGTGGATTACTAGTATTGTCCTACTAGAGTCTAGACTATTCTAGTATATGAGTGAAGATGTAAGCCTAAGTTGAGCTATATATATATAAGAGGGTGTGGTGGTCCAAGGGACTATCCATCCAGAAATTTTCCTCCAAAGACTACATGGTATCAGAGCTGCGGTGAGGTGCAGCTGGGTGAGGTGCAGCTGCTTGCGGTTGCAGGGAAGAAGTAAGGAGAAGAAGGGGAGCTGCGGCTGCTCATAGTAGAGGTGATTGCTCGCACGCGAGCAGAGGACATGGAAGAGCTGGGTGAGCTCGTGGCTCTTAGCAGGAGCAGCAGGAAGCGGACGTCGTGTTGCTCGAATTTGAGGTTTCGCGGGCAGCGCGAGAGCAACGAGCTGCACAAGTGGTTGCAGCCAGGGGGAGAGGCGCTCGTGTGGCTCCATAGAATAGCCAGCGCACTATCAGCCATGGAGGTACTAGAAGTGCTCAAGGAGGTGTGAGGCTTTGGCTGCAGCACGGAAGAGAAGGAGCCTGGGAGGCAGCAGGCAGAAATTTGTACAGGGGAGAGTGTGTGACCACCTGCGGGAACACTTGGTGGCAAGCGCACAGGAAAGAGAGAGTTGTGCAGAAAGTGTGTGGCTGCAGAGATTTGCTGCAACTCGTTCAACACAAAGCAACAGAAGAGACTGTTGCAAGCGGTGAAAGATGGGAGAAATTGAAGGGGTCGAGAAGTTAATTGAAAAATTGCATCAGCTGATGAAAGCAAGGAACTTGGATACTTTAACGGTGAAGGCAAAAGAATCAAGCGAGGTGCTTCAAGTCTCAGCCAAGGAGCTAGAAAAAATGAGACAATCAATCAAGAATGCAGAAAGTTCAAAACCAAGTGCGAAACAACGATTCTTGATAATTTTGTGAATCTTGCTCAAACCGGAAAAAGAATCTCAATCAGGCTCCTCCAGATGAAGTTTCTAGTACAAATTGGATACTAGATTCAGGAGCGTCGACACATGTCACAGGTAGGTGGAGTGAGTTTGCATCATATACTCCACATCCACCCATGCATATAGAGACCATTCAAACAACCAATGGAACTTATCAACCTGTTAAAGGGGTCGGCACAGTGAAATGCACACCGTCAATTACATTGTCTTCGGTTTTATATGCTCCATCATTTCCGGTTAGTTTGGTGTCTATGAGTTCCTTAGTTGATGATATTGATTGTCGAATCATTGCCGATCGATACAATTGCATAATTGAGGAGAGGTCAACTGGAAGGAGGATTGGGGTCGGTGTCAGGCATAAGGGACTATGGTACTTGGGTAGACAGGAAACAGATGATGCATTATGCACAGCTCTGATGGTTACTGCAGGTGACAATGAAGCAAAGGTGATGCTCCAACATTGTCGCATGGGCCATATGTCCTTTGATACTATGAGTAAGATATTTCCCGAAGAAATGAAGAAGGTGGATAAAGCAAAACTTGTGTGTGATGCATGTGAGTATGGAAAACACACAAGGACATCATATGTGACTCGTGGGCTCCGAAGCACATCACCCTTTGTGTTGATCCACTCTGATGTCTGGATTTCCCCTGTGGTCTCTATTAGTGGAATGAAGTATTTTGTCACCTTCATTGATTGTTACTCCCGAATGACTTGGATATCTCATGAAACAAAAAGTGAGGTGCTTAATTGTTTCAAGGACTTCTATGCATATATCCAAAATCGTTTCAGTGTTAGTATACAAAATATCAGGACTGATAATGGGACAGAGTATGTGAACAACGAATTTGGCATTTTTCTTTCAGAAAATGGAATACTTCACCAAACCTCATGTCCTGATACATCTCCACAGAACGGAGTAGCGGAAAGGAAGAATCGACATCTATTGGAGGTAGCTCGATCACTTATGTTTACCATGAATGTGCCTAAATTCCTGTGGAGTGAAGCAGTTATGATGGCTACTTATCTTATCAACCGAATGCCATCAAGAATTCTTGGGATGAAGACCCCACATGAAATGATCTTTGGCAAAAATGAGTTCATTGTTCCACCAAAGGTGTTTGGGTGTACATGCTTTGTTAGAGACCACAGACCTTCAGTAGGGAAATTGGATCCACGTGCTGTGAAGTGCATCTTCATTGGATACCCATCTGGGCAAAAGGGATACAAGTGTTGGAGCCCTAGTGAGCGTAGAACATTTGTGAGCATGGATATGACATTTAGAGAGTCTGAGCCGTTCTATGGAGAGAAGACGGATCTCTCTTCATTGTTTGACTTCGACTCTCCTAGCACAAATGATGCTAGTGGAGAGGGGGAAAGTGAACCGTTGAGGACAAAGGAAGATGAACCATCGAAAGTTGTTGGTTCAATATCATCTCCTATTAGTGAAGAGAGATGGAGAAGCCACACGAGGAAGAAAATTTGAAAGTTTATACGAGGAGACAACCTACGAGTGAAGAGAGGTGGAGAAAGCCAAATGAGGAAGAAAATTTGAGGGTGTATACAAGGAGACAACCTACGAGTGAAGAGAGATGGAGGAAACCAAACGAGGAAGAAAATTTGAGAGTGTATACGAGGAGGCAATTGCAACCTGAACAACAAGCTCAAGCAAGTAGTGAGGTTCAATTGCAGGGGAGCATCATCAACAACAAAAACTCCACTGGTTGATGAAGTTGACTCATCTGAGAGTGAGCCACGTGCCATTAATGATCCATTGAATTTGCCTATTGCCTTGAGAAAAGAACCACGAGCTGGGGCAGGAAAGCCTCCAGAAAGATACATGTTTGAGCATGATATTGCAAACTATGTGTCATATGACTCACTGTCACCCGGGTATAGAGCCTTCATAGCTTCGTTACAATCCGTGGTAATCCCAAAGGATTGGAAAGCAGCAAAACAAGACCCTAAGTGGTATGAGGCCATGTTGGAGGAAATGAAAGCTCTTGAGAAGAACAAGACATGGGATCTTGTTTCCCTTCCAAAAGGAAAAAGACCAGTTACTTCTAAATGGGTGTATACTGTGAAGCAAACACCAAAAGGGAAAATAGAGCGATACAAGGCGAGGTTGGTGGCAAGGGGTTATAGTCAAACCGATGGGATTGACTATGATGAGACATTTGCACCTGTTGCGAAGATGAGCACGGTAAGAACTCTTATTTCTTGTGCTGCAAACTTTGGTTGGCAATTGCATCAGTTGGACGTCAAGAGTGCATTCTTGCATGGAGATCTCCAAGAAGAGGTTTATATGGAGATCCCACCTGGCTTTCATACCCCAAATACCATGGGGAATGTGTGCAAATTGAAGAAGTCCTTGTATGGTCTTAAGCAGTCACCCAGGGCGTGGTTTGACAGATTCCGGTGAGCCATGTGCAGTATGGGTTACAAACAATGTAATGGAGACCACACGGTGTTCTATAGGAATTTGGAGAGTCATATTACCATTCTTGCTGTTTATGTCGATGATATTGTTATCACGGGAGATGATAATGAGGAGATAAGTCGACTAAAGGTGAGGTTGAGCAAAGAATTTGAGGTTAAGGATTTGGGGATCCTCAAGTATTTTTGGGTATTGAGATTGCAAGATCTCCTAAAGGAATAGTTCTCTCTCAACGGAAATATGTATTGGATCTACTCAATGAGACCGGTATGCTTGGGTGTCGGGCTGCTTCAACTCCTACTGAGCAAAATCATCAATTGTGTGCACAATCAGGAGATCCAGTTGATAGAGAGAGCTACCAACGGCTCGTAGGTCGGCTTATCTATTTGTGCCACACGAGACCTGACATATCCTATGCAGTGAGTGTGGTCAGCCGCTACATGCATGACCCTAGAAGTGGGCATCTAGAGGCAGCATTCCGAATTTTGCAGTATCTAAAAGGGAGCCCAGGAAGAGGTCTATGGTTCAAGGCCAATGGGCACTTGAATGTAGAGGGATATTGTGACGCTGATTGGGCTAGTTGCCATGATGACAGAAGGTCAACATCTGGCTTTTGTGTCTTTGTAGGAGGAAACTTGGTATCTTGGAGGAGCAAGAAGCAGCCAGTGGTCTCTAGATCAACCACAGAAGCAGAATATAGAGCAATGTCTGTGTGTTTGAGTGAGATGCTACAGATGAAAGGCCTCCTATCAGAATTGAAGCTACTACGGAGAGGGCCATTGAACCTTTGGTGCGATAACAAGTCAGCAATCAACATAGCTAACAATCCAGTTCAGCATGACCGAACAAAGCATGTGGAAATAGATCGATTCTTCATCAAAGAGCGGCTCGATGAAGGCACCTTGAAGTTAAGTCATGTAACATCTAGAGAACAAATAGCAGATTGTTTGACCAAGGGATTAGGCAGTAAGGAATGTTTGTTGGCCTGTAACAAGATGGGAATGATAGATATCTATCGCCCATCTTGAGGGGGAGTGTTGGAGTATGTGGTAGTATACTAGTAGTACTACTCTGGTAGTCTAGAGTATTCCAGAGGAGTGTGGAGAGAGAGTCAGTATAGTGGATTACTAGTATTGTCCTACTAGAGTCTAGACTATTCTAGTATATGAGTGAAGATGTAAGCCTAAGTTGAGCTATATATATAAGAGGGTGTGGTGGTCCAAGGGACTATCCATCCAGAAATTTTCCTCCAAAGACTACACCAAGTATATGCCACTAGGTTCCCAAGTCCAAGTCCAGACATCATCCGAGACGGGGTTTAAAATCAGCGACCTAGTTTCTTCCCAAAGATCAACCGCCTGCAAGAAAGTTTGGATGTTTATCGGTTTTTTTATATCTTTGATCCAATTACACTCCGGAAGACATTCCGCAACTGTTCTAGACGCTCTAATCACAGGGTTTACTGCATGGTACACCTCCGGGGCTATACTCTCCACCGTACGACCCATGATCCACTTACCCGTCCAGAAGAAAGTTTTTTGACCATTTCCAATAACCACCCGAGCTACAGCATTGAACAAGTGTCTAATTTTCTCATCAACATGCGCCATTAGGGGCTCCAAGCCTTGTCGGCCGTTCTAGCATTCCAGGCCCAACTCACTTGTAGTGCCGAGTGCATGATCCCAAGATCCATGATTCCTAGCCCTCCTTTCAATTTCGGTTTGCATACTGAGGGCCAAGCGACCAAGCAGTGTCCACCACTGACAGTATCCGTTCCTTTCCACAAAAAAGCCCTACGAATTTTGTCCACCGATTTATAGAACCATGGAGGAGGGTTCAGCGACATGAGGTGAAAAATTACCATAGCCGACAGTACTGATTGAACTAAAATTAGTCTTCCCCCTTGCGTCAACATGTGAGTTTTCCATGCGGCTAGTCTACCTCTGATCTTGTCAAGCAAGCTTTGGAAATCTTCTTTTCTTGCTTTTCTGAAGTGTAGCGGCAGTCCCAAATATTTAATAGGGAGTTGATCCACCTTGCAAGCAAGAATAGCACTGATTTCCTCCACATGATCTGGTTCACAAGTGATAGGAGTAATGCTGCTATTGGACAAGTTGCAGTGCAAACCGGAAGCACCACCGAACGCCTCAAGCAAGAATCTGATCACACTAGCCTCTTGCGTGGATGGTTTCATGAAGAGGATGACATCATCAGCATACACCGATAGCCGCTGCGGTATGTCCTGCCTCTCATGAACCAGAGAAAGTAACCCCTCTTCTTCAGCCTTGGAGAACAGCAAGCTGAGGGCATCCATAACAAGGATGAAGAGCATTGGGGAGAGGGCATCACCTTGTCGTAACCCGCGAGCATACCAAATAGTGGGGCCGGGAACACCGTTGAGCAAGATGTTAGTGGACGCAGAGGAAAGCAACAATATAATCCACGGAATCCATTTGCGACCGAACCTTTTTGCTTGAGAATCTCAAGTAGAAATTACCACGCCACAGTGTCGAACGCTTGGCAATGTCTAATTTCAGGAGGAGAGATTGGCATCTTTTGCTTCTCAAGAATTTGATGGATTCTTTAACCAGCTTAAAGTTGTCATGTAGTGTGCGACCTTTCAAAAAAGCTCCCTGATTTTTGCCGACCAACAAAGGTAGCATAGTCGCCAAACGTCTAGCAAGGACCTTGAAAAAATCTTTGCGAGGTTGTGGACAAGACTTATAGGCCGAAAGTCCCTAGGCTCACTTGCACCGGGCTTTTTAGGCAGCAAAATGGTGAAGGCTTTGTTGACACGCTCAAAATATCGACCATCTGCGATGTGGAAGGCTCTGAAGTCTGAACGCATCAAGCAAATCCTTTTTGATCGTGTGCCAACACTTTTGGTAGAAAAGCGTGGTGAAGCCATCTGGCCCTGGAGCCTTTTCTTTGGGCATATCTTTCTGGGCCTCCCAGATTTCCTCCTCTGTGAAATCATCCTCTAAGACACTCAAGTCTGTTCCAGTCATTCCAATGTAATCTAATTCAGCTGAGACGTTCTAGCCGTGGGCACGCCAAACCTGTTTTTGTAATGCTCAAAGAGAGTGTTTTGAATATCTTCTTGAGATGAAATAACCGTCATCACGCTAATAGCAATTTTCTCCCATATATATATAAGCATCTCTCTCTGTCTCCTGACCTCCGCCTTCGTGTACAGATGCCCCGACAGCAAAACATCTGCTAGTACATCACATTTCATCTACACGTAATTTTCAGCATTATCGACAATAAGGCTCGCCCAAGAAGCCTTAACATTGAGCAACAATCACTAGAGCTTTCACTCATTCGCTAAGTATGTGTCGCTCGCATCGTGTACTCTGCTACAAGCTTTGAGAACAGAGACGACTTGTCCTCCAGCAACTTGGCGGGCGTGTCACGCTCCACGGCCACACCTGCAAAGATTGGCATGGAGTTTGTCAGACCAACAGGGATGCAAAACACATCGAATTAGAAGAACTAATAAGACGCGGCTGTGATTTGTTTTAAAGGGCTGATGGCTGACAGTTGTCAAGAAGCAAGACCATGTCACTGTGAAGGACCGAGGTAATTCGATGCGCAATCGTGATGACGGTCGCATCTGAAAAATTCTCACGTAGTGTTTTCTGATCAAGTTGTCTGTTGCGGTATCCACTGAAGCAGTGGCTCCGTTCAGTACCAGTATCTTAGTCCTCTTCAGAATCACTCTACCAAAACAGGCAAGCTGGCGCTGAGCCGCTGACCCACGCTCCAGTTGTCTCCATTCTCTGTCACTGCAAGGTAAATTCAACGAAATTTTCAGTTTTCTAGGAAGCATGCAGTGGTACTAGCATGTGCTGTAGTTTTCGGTTTTGGAAGTACAAACCTTAGTACTTGGAAAACGTGAAGGATATTCAAGTCAATAAGACTTTCGACTGCATGAATCAAAAATTCAAAATACACATATCACTATATCATACCTGGCGAGTCAAGTTTCAGCTCCTTTCTCCTGACCTCATCTCCAAGCTGACAGTTATCCAATGCCTGAAATGGAGCAAGAGATTCAGACTAAAAGTTTACTGAAGGTTTTCAATTGTAGCGTAAAGAATTTAAGGACACAAAGGAAAGGAACCACGCTAAAACTGAATTACCTCCCAAATTTGATTGTCATTGTACTCTCCGAGAAGGTCAAGGTTGCTCCTTACAGTTCCCTCGAACATTGTTGGGTCTTGTGGAATGATGCTGAGTCTAGATCTCAGATCGTGCAGTCCAATGGTACAAATGTCGACAGAGTCTACTAGTATCTGACCGAGAGTAGGGTCAGCGATACGAAAAAGGGCCTGTATAAGAGTTGATTTACCACTGCCTGTTCTTCCAACAATACCAGTCTTCATGGCTCCAGGAAAAGTTACTGTAAGGCCCTTCAGAACAAATGGTAGCTGTGGAGCATATCTCACCTGCATCAAACTGAAGAGTTACAGATCTGTGCTATCTAGAATAATTGTTATTCACGTTTGGCAAATAAATCAAGCTACAATTCACATGCCCATAAAATCGAATTTCTTATCAATAGCTCACTCACAATGGCAAATATATGAAATTCTGCATAACAACATGGTAGCACAGAAAATAAACGTAAGTAAACAGCAGGAAAAAGGATGAGGGCATTTACATGAAGGTTATGCAACTGAATTTCTCCCTCGGCCGGCCAGTTATGGGGCAACTTATCGCCTGAAGTTGAAAGAGGAGGCTCTTCGTGAATGCTCATATATTGCAGAATTCTTTCTACGGATATGATCTTGTTCTCCAAATAGCAGATGGACCAGACTACCCATGTTTGCAGAATGTTCAGATTAAGCCCATATGTTACAGCGAGACCAGCAATTGCTGAAAGCAAGATGAATTAAGTTACAAACCCATATCTACTAGTACCATCTATTTAGTATAAATACTGTTCTGAACAAGTAATAACATACTTGGATCAATGAGACCAGTGGGTAGGCTGATCAGAAATATCAAAGAGAACGCAAATGTAAGGGATGCTAGCACATCCAAGCGGAAGCAAAGCCACTCCCTCGCTGCAGCGTTATAGAATTTTGGTCGAGAGAAGGCATCCATTAGATGGCTATTAGTTGATACAAACTGATTTTCCTTGCCAAAACTTCTGATGGTTGCTGATCCAGTAATTGATTCTGCAAAATGTTGTATAATAGGAGCTTTGCAAACACCTACCAGCCTTTGCAACTCTCTGGCTGTATCAATGTAGTAGCGCTGCAAATGATTAATATAATGAGGTACTAGTTTTGCAGTAAAAAATAGCATTGAGAATAAATAGATTAAATAAATACCTGATACCAGAAGCAGGCGACAGTTAGAGGAATAAAAACAACAAACACCTGCCATGCAACCTGAGACATCACAGCAACAATTCCAACTAGTTGTATGATGTTAAATGCGACAGAACCCATCTGTTCGGCCATGTTGGTGTCCACTTCACTTTGAGCAGTGGAAGCCTAAACAATTTAATTATTGTGTGAGCATGGTTGAAGTTAATAAACTGAACTTCCTAAGAAATTTGAGGATGTGCTGACTTACTCTATTCAAGATGCGCCCACTCGGAGTGGAATCGAAGAAAGACATAGGAGCTCTAAATATGGACATATGCATCTTGTCGAACACTAAAGTTGCTGTCTTGTATGCAGCTGTAACAAGAAACACTGCTCTCACGAGAATGCACAGTGAACTTGCACCAGCCAACGCGACAAAGACATATATCAGTGTCGACATGCTCACTAAAGGCTCGACGTCTTTCGACACGGGAGAGGCCCAAGCCATCCAGTAATTGCTAGCAATCTGAAGTACTTGAAAAATTATCTGAGATATCAACACGAATGGTATAAGAGCTCCCCCATAGGCCAATGTAATGTACTTCCAGTAGATCCAGAACCCAACCCTGCCTTGTTCCCTTTCTTCTTCCTGCACCAGCTGCCCACTTTCAACCTTGCCAACGTCTTCTTTCTCATTTTGTTTATCTTTCTCCTCAGGTGATGACAATGACCTGGAAAGGCTTGCTGCGCCACTGGAAGAGAAAGCCTCACTGCCTCCAGTAGCCACATCAACCGTGTCCAATGCTGTGAGAGCATCTTGGTGAGCACCAACCAGTTCCATTAGCTCTTCGCCTGAGCAAAGTATTTCATTATATTTGCCTGCTTGTACTATTCTTCCACCTTTCATCACCTACATTACAATTATCTTATAAGGAAAACCAAACATTTGACAATTAATTTACATGATATTTTGCCAAAAAAATCTCACCAGAATAAGATCAGCTGCAGGTAGGAATTATATCTGGTGAGTAACATAAATCACTGTTTTTGAACCCAAAGCTCCAAGCAAGCATTCCTGCAAATGGTAGAAGGAATAAGCAATATATTCTCAAACTTCTAACTGAACAAACAGATTAAATTATACCTTGAAGAGGTGGGATCCTGTATGAGCATCAACTGCGCTGAACGGATCATCGAATAAATAGATGTCGGCATCCTGATACAAAGCTCGGGCTATCTGAATCCTTTGCTTCTGCCCGCCACTAAGATTGATTCCTCTCTCTCCGATGACCGTCTTGTCACCGAATGGTAATATATCTAAGTCTCTCTTCAGAGAAATGACTCAAGGACCATATCATACTTCTCACTGTCCATCTCCTTGCCGAAGAGTATGTTGTCCTAAATTTTGCCACTTTGGATCCATGCTGACTGGCTAACATATGCCATTTTTCCGCAAGTCTTGACCTCTCCTGATAGCTTTGGCATCTCACCAAGAATGCAAGAGAGCAAGCTTGATTTTCCAGAGCCGACCGTCCCACAGACTGCAACCTTCATGCCTTGTCGAGCTTGAAAGTTCATCTCCTTCAGTGTTGGCACTTCAGCTGAGGCGTCCCAGGAGAAGCACCGATTGCTGACCTCAATTGCAACATCAGAGGCTCCACTCGGTAACCTCTGCACAGCATCAAGAGGCAACTCCTCGAGACATAGGAAAGATGCTATCCGGTCAAGAGACACCTTAGTCTGAATCATCATCGAGATCATGTCGGGAAGGTTATATATTGGCTCTTGAAGCATCCGGAATGTGGCCAATGCAGACAGCACCTTCCCTGACTCCAATGGTATCCCTATGAGCATGCAGGCTCCGAAGGTTACAACCGCGACGAAGGTTGCCCAGAACACGAACGTGGCCATGGCTAACGTGTAAAGATACTTCTTGAGCCAGCTTTCCTCTGTCTTCCTCAGGTCAATGATCTTGGATAAAAACTTCATCTCCCACCCCTGCAACTTAAGAATTCTCATGTTGCGTAGGATCTCAGATGTCGCCTTCATCCTGACATCCTTGCAGTCCATCAGCTTCTGCTGGAACTTCTCCTGCATTTGCATCGTAGGTACATTGGCAAGCATGACGAGAACGGTGGCACCAAGCGCTGCAAGGGAGGCAACCCCGAGGGTGGAGTACAAGATGAACAACGCCATGGCTACTTGGAGCGGCACCAACCAGAGGTCATGCATATACCATGAGAAGAGCCCGACACGGTCGGCATCCACGCTGATGATGTTGATCATCTCGCCGCTGCTGCGGCTCTGCCTCGAGTTGCCGGAGAGGGAGAGTCCTTTCTGGTACACGGTGGAGACAAGCGCAGACCGGGCACGTATCCCGGCTTGCTGTAGTCGGAAGAACCAGTGCCTTTGCGACAAGTTCTCGAACACCTTTGCTGCAATGAAGGTGGCAACAAGGAGCTTCCCCTTGCTCGCGTACCTTTCGTCGCCGTTGAGGTACTGTACCAGGGAGTCGATGAGATACGGGCCGACGTAGGTGGCAAGGTTGTAGATCAGCGCGTACAGCGCGGTCACCGCGATGTGCCACCACACGGTGCGCACCAGAACCTTGGTGAGCTTGAAAGCGGTGATATTCTGGCCACCAGAGCCGTCGCCGGTGAGCGCCTCAAGGTTTGCATTGAACGACGGGAGTATGCCGGTCACGCTGTCGCCGGTGTCGAGGTCCGGGACGTCGTCAAGGTCGAGTGTCTTCCTGTGGCCCACGGCGAGCAGCGGACCCATCCAGGAGAAGGTGAGGGCGCTGAGGAAACCGGCGCCAGTGAACAGGGAGGCATCGACAACGTCATGCCTGCCGTTCTCGCTCGTGCCACTGAGCAGAGGTTCCTCGGAAGCAGAGCCGCCCGCCGTGCCGGTTCTGTTGGCCGAGAACCAGCCGGCGACGAGCAGCACCGCGCCCGCGAGGATCGAGACGGCGTCGCGCGCCCACGAAAGGGCGGGCACGGGGAGTTTGTACAGGAGGCCCGCCGCTGCGTGGGCGGCAACGGCGAGGACGGAGAGCAGCAGGAACAGCGCCCACCAGAGCCTGAGCAGCGCCGGGAACCGCTCCTCCCCGCGGCGTCCGTACTCGAGCTGCAGGTACACCACGAGCAGTAGCCACGCCACCGCTCTGGCCGCGGCGTCCGCGTGTTCCGCCACCGCGTCGGGCGCCCACCACCAGGCCCCGCCACCACTGCTGTTGTCGACTGTCGAGGTACCACGAGACCAGGGAGTATGCGGCGAGGGAGAGCTCGGACGCCGCCAGGGCCCACGTGGCGCACAACGTGAAACGGCACCACCGGAACGCGAACCCGGCGCCGCCTCTCCCCGCGGCAGCCGGTTCCTTCCCGCGGCGGCTGCTGCAGGTGGCGAAGAGGAGCCGGCCCGCCACGGCGAGCGCGAGAAGGAGGTGGGCCCCGGCGCCCAAGCCGTGGAGGAGGACCGGCCGGAGGAGCAAGGGCAGGTCCTGCTGGTCGTCGCCCGCCGCCATCGCTGCCGCCAAAGGCCACGACGCGGACGCGGGCATATGCATAGAGACGGGTGGCCAAGTGAGTGGACAGTGGAGCGGGTCGGGAAGCGCGGGGTTAATATAGGCGGCGGCGCCATCGTCGGAGGGAAGGAATGTCGCGAGTCGTGACGGCGACGGGCCGACGGCGGCTATGCGGCGCGGGATTTAGGGAGATGGAAAGAAAACTAGAAAACCAAAGATTTAGAGGTCACAGCCTCATATTCTGTATCCAAATTTCTAAGTTATTAAGGGAAAAAAATTTGGAACCAACACAAAAAAATTGTTTTTATTTGGTAACTTTGGTTTCTTTTTTCTTGTGTTGCTTGCCAAAATTGTTATAACTTTGGAGACATGACCAAAAAGAATTGAAACTCTCTTTGTCCAAATGAAAAACCTACGATGAGTTTTCTTTTCATTAAATTCTAAACTATATTATAAAATTTATTTCTTCCAACCAAAAATCATTAAAAACAGAAATGGGATCTGTATGATGTATTATCTCATTTCTACCTTCCTTTTGATATAATCAAATGGAGATATACCCACTAAGATTGGCTTTATTTCCGCTTCTTCTCTCTCCTCTCATCGCGAGTTTTCTTCTGAGAGCTCCGCTCCAATCCGTCGCCGCTCTCCCTCTCTCCTCCACCGGCTCTGCCGGCCAGAGCGGAGGGGGAGGGAGGCCTTGGCCACTCCTCTCCTCTGTTTATACCGCCAATAGATCTAGGTTTTCCAGCTTTTCGCCTTATATGGCGTCTGGCTTTATGCCAAGCTGATGCGGGCTGCCGGCGTTTCTGAGCTGCGCTGGTGTTGAGTCCCTCTGTTACGGTGGTGGCTTGCCATGGTGGTCGGCGCTGGTGTTGACGGATCTGGACGGTGGCAGTTTCAATAAGGTGAAGCTCAAGGTAGGGGGTTTCCTCCTCCGTTGCTGCCTTTTCGTGGTTCTTCTCCTTCCGGCCGGCCGTGGTGGCGAGGGGAGGGGTTGGGGAGCCGCGGAGGTGAGCAGATCTGGAGGCACATGCGGTTGCCGAGCTGATTTCGCGAGGATGTTGCCTCCCCATCTGTTGGCCGAAGGGCGGCCTTGTTCAAGCTCATCCTCGTCGGCCTTGGATGCACAACGATGCCGCTCGCCACTAGTTGGCGACAGATTGGTGGCCTTTTCCGCGCCGGCGACTTTTCTGGCCGAAGGGCGGCCACTTGTGGCTTGGCTTCGTGCTAGCCACTATCTTCTACCTCCGGGCTTTGCGCCGTTTCGGAGGCCCAACTGCTCGAGAGTCGTGGCTGCCTGCCATGGCGCCCTCGCCATCCCAAGTGGTGTCGTCCCTGGTGATGGTGCGGTTGATTTCGAGCTTACTGAAGGACCTGATTGCGTTCCTAAATTTGTTTTGGAGGTCCTTCCTGCAAATGTTCAATGACCAGATTGTAATTTCCTTTTCGGTTTGGTCCTGTTGTAATCCGTTGTGTAACCCTTGCCACATATTAATATTAGCGTTCTTTATGTTAAAAAAAGATATACCCACTAGGTACTCATCTATATGCTTTGTATATTGATCGACTTGAATATAGTTTTTGCACTTTCTGAACGGACTCGTTTATTTTCTTCTCTCTTTATTATTGTGATGTTTTGAAGGAAGTATGAATTCTCACTCAATCTCTTGAAACCATGCTCGTCAATTCTGTCACGACTCTTTTTTTAATCACACCTTAAATATCATCTTAGCCAACACTTGATCTTCTTCATTATCTATCATAAAAATTGAGGAAAATGAATCCTACACTTGATGGCATGACTATGGATCACACATGAGTTAACTATGGATCACACGTGAGTTCATCGTGATAGGCACATAGAGCCATGTCATGATTTATTCTCTTTAAATCGTCTTCTCAAGATACTGATACTTTATGGCTTAACTTCTTAACTTATAATCTAGAAAATGCTTCCTTTGAGTTCCACACAAAAAAAAATTATCTTCTTCACTTTCTTGTTCTTTCAACAGCCTGAGATTCAACACATGGTATTCAAGTATTGTCTATGAAAATACCCTTCAAATATAACTTATGGAATCATTACTACATATGGGAGGAAGGGTGTCAGCCTGTCAGCACATTAGATACACTTGGGTGCAACCATGAGTGGAGCCAAATAAAATTATCATGAGGCCAGAATGGAAAATACACCTACAAGGTGGGCCCAAGAGGTAAAATGCACAACCTTAAGCCTAAGGAATCATTGACTTAGGCAGAAATATCAAATATTAGGGAGGGCAAAGGCCCCTGATGGTCCCCTACCTCCGCCACTTGATGTGATGCGATAGGCATGCGCGGGATGCAACTTATGTTATAGATCAGCGAGGCAACAACGACGATACCGAGAGGATGAATTCGACTTTGCTCAACTGACCACATTGTGTTGTCGGCAGGCAAGGTAGTAATCTCGTGTGGCCAGCGTGGCAGCGACGACACGAGTTTAGCAATGCTTGACGAGATCATGCCGATCTTCAAGCGCACCGATGGCGATGACGATGAGCTAGTGCTCGCCACCATCGCGAGGGATGCAGGAGCTCCCGGCGCAGCGCAACACGCCTGTGGGTTGTTTGCCCGGATCTACGAGCAGGAGGAGTTTGACTTTCAGATCATGGCCGGAGAAGAAGAACCCGTGTTTAATGAGAAAAATTCACCATTAGTCACTGAGTTTGAGCTGTGGGCTCACTTCGGTCACTGAAGTTCCGAATACCCTGTTTACGGTCACTGTACTTGCGTAGGGGGTTCAGAATGGTCACCGCCGCCGTTTTTGTACGCTACGCGATACGTATTTTGCCACACTGGCTGCAAAGCTGACCAGTCACGATGCCACGTTGGGGAAATATGTCTGGACAGCGTGGCTATTTGGCCAGCGTGCCGACAACTTTGCAAGAAAACCCCTCCACCGCATTTAAGTAGCCCATATACTCCACTCCCCTCCCAATCCGACGTTTCGTTCCCCAGTCGCAGAGGTCGAGGTGGTCGGCGAGGTCGGCGTGATTGATGACCCACAAGTATAGGGGGTGTGTCGTAGTACTTTCGATAAATAAGAGTGTCGAACCCAACGAGGAGCAAAAGGTATTGACAAGCAGTTTTGCTCAGGAATTCACTGTAAATACTAGCAGACAAGTTTATAGGGGTTTTTGATATAACAGGTAAATAAAGTACAAGTAAATAAAATGCAGTAATAATAATTGCAGCGAGTGGCCCAATCCTTTCTACAGCAAAGGACAAGCCGGTAGGTTTACTTATGATGACCAAACGTTCTTGAGGACAAACGGGAATTTCGTCAAGTGCTTTCGCTTCATATAGTTGATTAATCTTCATTGTTTTGATAAGTGTTGTGTGGGTGAACCTATGCTAATGCACCGCCCTTCCTAGGACTAATACCTACTTGTGATTATACCCCTTGTGAGCATCCGCAAATACAAGAAAGTAATTAAGATAAATCTAACCACAGCCTTAAACTCTGAGATCCTGCTATCCCTCATGCATCGATATACCAACGGGGGTTTAGGTTTCTGTCACTCCGGCAACCCCACAATTGGCAACCAAATACACAATGCATTCCCCTAGACCCATAAAGGTGAAGTGTCATGTAGTCGACGTTCACATGACACCACTAGAAGAATAACACCACAACTTAAGCATCAAACCATTAAATATTACTCAACATAATTCACTACTAACATGAAGACTTCTCCCATGTCCTCAAGAACTAAACGAACTACTCACAAGACATCATATGGAACATGATCAGAAGTGATATAATGATGAATAACAATCGGAACATAAACCTTAATTCAACGGTTTCACTCAATAGCATCAACCACAAGGAGTAATTAACACCGGGAAAACTTCCCCCATGAACTAGACAAGATTCAACCCTAGATGTTACAGCGGAACGGAGTGGAGCGGTGGAGATGGTGGTACTGGCGGTGGAGATGGTGATGATGATGATCCCGATGAAGTTCAGCTCGATGACGGTGACGATGGCGACGATTTCCCCCCTCCGGGAAGGAATTCCCCCGGCAGATTTCTCCCTGCCAAAGAGCTTTTCTCTCTCTGGTGTTTTCCGCCTCGTGGAGGCGGCGGAATATTTCCTCGACGACCCCCCTAGGCTTAGGGTTTCCTGGGGATGATGTACGCGAAGGGGCACTGGCAGAGGTGGGCCAGGGCCTCCTCACCACGTGGCGGCGCGCTAGCTAGGTGGGCCGCGCCACGACATGGTGGGGGCCCATGGTGGCCCACCTTGGCCTCCCCTTTGGCTACCTCAGCCATCTGACAAAATAGGAACTTCGTGATATTTTCCTCGAATTGTTGATCTTCAGAAATATGGTGTCTTGATGGTCCTTTTTTCCATCAGAAATCTGACTCCGGTGGTTAATTCTCCAATAATCATCAAACATGCAAAATAGGTAAAATAACATAAGTATCATCTCTAAATATGAAATATATCAATGAATAACAGTAGATTATGATATAAAATAGTGATGAAAAATGGACGTATCAACTCCCCCCAAGCTTAGACCTCGCTTGTCCCCAAGCGAAAGCTGAACTAAGTAAACAAGACCACGGGTTTATGGAGTGAAGTGTCGATAAACAAAATAAGGACAAGAATCATCACATCTATTAATACACAAGTCATCTTAGCTAGACAGCAACTTCCTTCATATAACTTAACTTGACACAAGTAAAGGGAGTCACAATAAGGTGCATAGAGAAAATCATAATTGGTGATGGCAAACTTTGTTCTTGGTCAGAGAACAATTAACACATTGTACTTATCTTTCGAGCAGAGTCTTTATACTAGAGCTTATATTGCAGAACTTACATGCTCAATCATAACAGTCTCCTTACAGTCATTGATAACTTTCAAAGTTATATTCATTCAGATAAAAGCTTTGTGCTACACAAGAAAACATAAAAGACATGATTGAAAATATCAACATATAGATGGTTGAATCACAACAACTCAAATGCTTGCTTGAGATAGAAGGTAATACGTTTACTGACTCAACATGAAAGTAAAAGATAGGCTCTTCGCAGAGGGAAGCAGGGATGAAATCATGTGCTAGAGCTTTTAAGTTTTGAAATCATATAGAGAGTATAAAATAAGTTTTAGCTATGTATGTCGTTGTCAACGAATGGCAGTGGGGACTCTATCCCCCTTGTCACCCAGACTTTCAAGAGCGGCTCCCATGAAGGACGTTATTTCTACCCAAGGGTAGATCATCCCTCTTCTCTTTGTTTACACATGCATATTTATAAATTGGTATGACACTCCTTCCAACCTTTGCTTACACAATCCATGGCTAACCGAATCCTCGGGTGCCTTCCAACAATCACATACCATGGAGGAGTGCCTATTTAAATAGTTTAACATTTTAGAAATTGCTTCTGATAAATCATTGGCAAAACATGTGAAGAGAATCAAGCGGTTAAAGTTGTAATTAATTGGGACTGGGCACCCCATTTGCCAGCTCTTTTTGCAAAGTTATTGGATAAGCGGATGTATATGCCACTAGTCCATTGGTGAAAGTCTGACTGACAAGTTAAATAGAGAACAACCCACATACTTCCTCATGAGCTAGTAAACAGTGACACAAATGAGAGGTAATAGTTTTGAATAATTAAAGGTAGCACATGAAGTATTTACTTGGAGTGGCAGGAAATACCACATAATAGGTAGTTATGGTGGACACAAATGGCAATGGTTTGGCTCAAGGTTTGGATGTATAAGAAGCATTCCCTCTCAATACAAGGTTTTCGGCTAGCAAGGTTGTGTAGCAAGCATAAGAGTTGAGGGATACAAATAAATATACATGTAGCAAGAACAATCATGCAATCTTCCTTGGAAGCACAAATAATTTTAACTTGAGAATACTAAGCTTATGAGCCAACAAGAAAAAAAGATCATGGAATAATATATCTACATGCACTTCTCTCTCCCTACTTAAGACTCAAAGTATTGTAACTACTGACCAATGCTAAGTTTGCCAAAACCAAAAAGATTTACTTAATGCTCCCAAAGTGATACCAATACTAATAACAAGATCATCCATATGACAGAGATTGCAAACTAAAATAAAGTATGCAGAAACTAAATGATGAAACTTCTCATTAATATTCCATAACGGCAACTCACACCAAGGGATACATAGATAACCAACTAAAAGAGAGATACTTCCATACTGCAAACCATCCTATAACTGTAACAGCCCGAAGTTGTGAACCTCAAAAACCTGTGTAAAATTTTCACTTTTGCTTCATACATGCCTCATTGCATCATAGCATCCTTGTGGCATTGCTAAACAACACACAAGAAATGGGTTTGGTAACATTGAGGAACACAATGTTGAACTTGTTTCAACAAATTCTCCAAACAAAGAAGAGCACTAAATCTTGTGCAACAAAAGTTTCTTGACATGTTATATTTGTCAAGGAAGTTCCAAGAGTTCACAATATCATTTTGCTCTTGCTCCAAAATATTAAAGTAGCAACATTTGGAAATTGAGCAAAATACCATAACCCAACTTTATACACAAATGTTGTCCAAACAAATTCATTCTGAGACACCAAAATTCGTGGAGTTTCTGCAGGCTAAGGGGAGCCTCCACAAATATTTTCATAATTTTTGGAGAAGTTTTGGTGCCCTAATTAAATCTCTGAAAGTGATGCTGATTTAAAATTAAAAGAAGCAAGGACCTATCCGTGATGGCAGCAAATTCTCCAGGGGGCAAAGTGTAAGATCGCCTTCTTCCATCTTCCTCTGTAGCGACCGTGCGTGCAGCGAGGTTGCGCCGGACCATCTCGACGCCGTGCACGCCGACGGGCCCCCTCTCCTCTGCCTCTCACTGCGAGGAGCAAGCCCCACGAGGCCGCACCAGCTCACTCCCCCGAGTTCTCCCCGTTCCCTCTGCCCTCGTTCTCCCTCTCGCTCGCGCCATGGCCGCCGAGGTCGCCGTGTTCGTCCCCGCCGTCTGAGCGCACCCCGACCAAATCGAGAGGCACCAGCGGCTCCGCCGTGGTCCGCTCGACCACCACGCCAGAGGAATCGGCCGGAGACGCTCAGAATCGACGCCGCCATCGCCTTCTTCCTCGCGGCCTTCCGACCACCGCCGCTGCTCCCCCGCACGGTTTCGTCGCCGTCGACCTCCCTCCTTCTTCCCCGACCTCTTCCCCACGTTCGTGGTGAGCCTCCCGTGTAGTAGCACCTCTTTCCCTCTCCCCTCCCGCCGTAGTTTCGCCGGGATGCTCGCCGTGCGGCCGCCGTCGCCGAAGTTCTTCCTCGTCGCGCGCTGCCCGGCGGTGCAAACGGCCTAGGCCGGATGGAGGGCCATTGCCCTCTGTAACCAGGCCGGCCTGCCAGCCGGCCCAAACTGGCCAGGAGGCCGGTGGTCTCTGTATCCTGGCCGGCCCGTCAGCCAGCCCAGGCCGGGTGGGAGGCTGGCCCGTTTCTTTTTTTTAGTTGTTTCTTTTTCTGTTTTCCTCTCCCTTCGGCGCATGATTCCGGCTACTCCCTCGCGCTTTAGGGATGTCGAAAACCGATGATTCAACTACTTCCTCCATCTATCTCGAATCCGAGGAAATAACTTTTAATAGTTGTTGAAAATAAAATAATTAAAAGCAAATATCTAAAAAGAGGAAATTCTAAAATTGATAACTTTCTATCGGGACCTCCGAAAAAGGTGTTCGGTATACCGAAATGTTCAGAAAAACATGAGTAATCCAGAATCATCATCATCATGCATATTTGATCATAATTACAGTAATGTGCTCTAGAAGTAATTATAATCATTAAGTTTTAATATGGGGTTATTCCAAATAATGCAAATAATATAATGGGGACCCCATTTAACCGGTTGATCATGATAAATGCTTTTAGGGTGCATTTAAATTGTCATGCCATCATGTGATTGCGCATTGCATTTGTTGAAACATGTGTGGTGATTGATTGCTTCCCCGTTGTTATGTTTCGATAGATCAAGCAGCCGGGGTTACTCCGCAATACCCCGAAGATCCGTACTACCAGCACGTTGATCAAGGCAAGCGTAATCCCCCCTCGAGCATGTCTTATCCTATATTTCCGCAAATATTTTCTCCACTATAATATTGTATGCGGTTCCAAATGTCAATTTTATTGGATTAGAGTATCCTATAGTTGCATTAAGATTCTGATGCCAATACATGTTTTCCCTCCTATTATCCATAGGTTTGTATTGTTGGCCCGAGATATCTATCTATGCTTTGTTGATGCTTAGCCATGCTTAGTTGAATGCATAGCTGGACGATGGTTACTCCAGGTTGGAAACAGGTGATGAGATGTGGTTGATGGTGGAGAAATTGTGGAGACAAGTGATAAAATGCTTAAAGGTGGGGATGAGAGGCCACATGGGATGTGGTGGGTTGTCTCGTTCTCGCCGCCTAAGTGCGAGTTCTCGCCTACGAGCCAAGTTGAGCGTGCAACCATGCGTGGGCATATGGAACCTCGTCGACCGACTAACTTGTGGCGGACTAGCCGAGGGTCCTCTAGTTTGGCTTCCATTTGCGCGTGGGTTGAGTTGGTGGCCAAGACGGAGATGAGGACTGTGGTGTTAGGAAAATGAGTGGCCGTGGGGCGGGTGTTGTGATCCTGGCTGTCCTACCGCCACTGATGATCCTTGGTTAGTCTTAAGCGAGGTAAAGGTCGTAGCCGCTCCCACCCAGCCGGCTTTCCCCGGAAGAGAGCTAAGAGCTAGGCAATGGGCCGGACGGTACGCATGGATAAGGCTGGGAGGTCCCTCGGGAACCTGGCGACTTTCACATTGTACACCCCTGCAGGGATAAATCTTTTCGAAAAGCCGTGTCCGCGGTTATGGACGACTTGGTGACGGATTCAGAGATCATAGAATAACTTTAACGGAATGATTAAAAACTGGGTACTAGAGGTACCACTCAAGATTGTAAGGTGAGCTTCCTCGAGGGTGATTCGGGGAGGTGCCTTTGATGAACAGGTACAATGGTTGATGTTGTTGTGAGTAAGGTGATGAAAGAAAGAGTTACTCCTTACCTCTTTTGAAAATATTCTGATTAGTCGATGCCTTTGAGTTATGTTTTCAAAATAAAATCAGCTTTATGCAAAACAGCCATAAAACCTTGAAAGCCTCATCGAGCATATATTAGCTCTTAATCTTGCGAGTTCGTCGAACTCAACGTCGTTTGTTTTGTTTCAGAGGAGGACTTCACCGACCTCGAAGGTGGGTTCTTTGTGGACGTCGACGAGTAGTCTGGGGTTCCCAGGTGGCAGCTTGGGACATCCTGGAACAGCTGGCGTTGTGATGTTTATCTGTAGGCCTCTTAGGCCATATTTGGTTCTTGTTGTTTAGAACAACTAATTGCTTCCGCTTGTTGTAATGTTGGGTCTGTGACCTCTGGTTGTCATTTGCTATCTTTCTCTATTATAAGAGTTGAACTATATTTTTGTGTCGTAGAGTCTGTGATGTGCCAGTTGTTCCACAAGTCTTGATCTCTCTATTATGCATTGAGGGTTGTGCCTGTGTTAAGGCATCAATCGGGGTGTTGCGTTGCCGATGATCCATTCCGAGCAACGCCTGCCAAAGGTTTTGGCCGGGGATTGGTAAACCCGTAACCTCCGGTTGTATCGCTTAACCGGTGACACACAGCATCACTGTATAACAGTCGGGTCAGGGCGCCACAAGTTGGTATCAGAGCAGTACTGCCTGTAGGAAACCCTTCTACTGGTCGATGTTGAGTCTAGTGTTTGTGAAAATATTTTAACCTAAAAATGAGTTGTGAAAACCATCTTAGGATTCTTTTTACTCCTTATCTGGTTACCCTCTAATCTCGGAGCAATCTTACCTCGATTTGAGTTTAAAGGTTTTACTCCTCGTCTGTTACTTCAAAATGATTAGAAACGGGGTGGGTTCGACCTTTAGTGTTATGTGTCACGTTGCTCCCGCTGCGTTGCAATCCCAAATCAACTCAGATGTTTCTACCGAATCTAATCATTTGATCCTTTCTTTGGGTTTTAACCCACGGACTTGAACATAAGGTCCCGGATTGTGCCAACTAGAGTGTGTTAAGTTGTGATTTCTTAACTCTCACTAGTAGCACATGATGCTGATCTTTGACCCAAGTTCTATCTTGTTGTTTTCCTTCAAAGTATTATCGTCCCTAGTCTGTGTACTTGTGTAGACGCTAATGCTATTGTTCGACCATTCGGAGAAAGATACTAACCGTGTCATTGTCAAATCTCCAGAATGGCTCGAGGAGGCCGTGGAGGCCGTGGTGGTCGCGGTAACCACAATGATGATGATGATCTGCCGCCACCACCCTCGATGGCTGAAGTCTTGATGGCCATTGAGGAGAACCGTGGGCGCAATGAGCGCTTGCTTGAGCAGTTGGTGCAGCAGAATGCACGGAGGAACGAGTGCAACACTCTCACGAGTTCCTGCGTTCGCAGCCACCCACTTTGCTGATGCTAAGGAGCCACTGGAAGCTGATGATTGGCTTCGTGCTTTGGAGCGCAAGTTCTCCGCGCTCATGTCCCATTGGCGGAGCAAGTCAACTTTGCCACCTATCTCTTGGTTGGTGCTGCTGGCTGTTGGTGGGAAAGCCATGTGGCTTTGTTTCCAGCCAACCATGTCTTCACCTGGGCTGAATTTCGCACTGCCTTCCGTGCGGAGTACATTCCCAGCCGATCATGGACTTGAAGAGGAGGGAGTTCCTGGATTTGCAACAGGGACGGATGGACCTCCGCACTTATGGTCGTGAGTTCAACCATCTCTCTCGTTACGCCCCAAGGGACGTGACCAATGATGCTGACAAGCAAGAGCTGTTCCGCAAGGGTCTGACTCCGCAGCTCCGCTATGAGTTGTTGCCCTTCAGGTTCCAGACCTATCAGGAGCTGTTCAACCAGGCTTTCACCTTGAGCAAGGAAGAAAGGAACTTGAAGCTTCCAAGAGGCCCGCACATGGGGACCACCAGAGTTCCTCGGGTTCTGAGAGCAAGAAGCGCAGGGTGTTTGTTCCCTACAGCGCCGTACCTCGTGCTCCATTCATGCCAAGAGCCGGGATACAGGCCACCTCCTCCGCCCCCACTACTTCGACACTTGGGTAGGCGGAAGTGGGTACCGTCCTATGCTACCTGCTCCACCTGGAGTCACTTGCTACCTGTGGCCAGGCTGGTCACTACTCCAGGGAGTGCCCCCAGAAGGCACCTCTCGCGATAACTCCTGCACGAGCCCCTGCCACTCCAACTGGCAAGGCTGGACCTATGTGCGTGGTCGCCTGAACCACGTCTCTATTGAAGAAGCTGAAGATGACCCCGGCGTTCTTATGGGTGAGTTACGAATCAACGGCAATACAGCTACAGTTTTGTTTGACTCTGGAGCATCGCATTCATTCATATCCATAGCGTTTGCAAAAGAGCACAAAATACCGTTCGAGAAAATGAGCCGTCCTTGGTGATCGCTACTCCTGGTTCCAAATGGCAAACCGATGGGTTACTCCTGAGGTCCAGATTAATATAGGTTCCTTGTCTTTCCTTATGCCTTGGTAGCTCTGAAGTCCAAAGGCATTGATGTCATACTGGGCATGAACTGGCTAACCAAATACCAGGCTAATCTCGACTGTGCCGCCAAGACCATTACTGTGACCGCTCCTTCCGGTGACATTGTGAAGTATTGGCCTGCAACATCAATACCTCCGTCCGCCGTCGTACCCGCTCACCTGAGATCTCCTTTGCTTTATGGAAGGCGAATCCCCTCCTGAAATCCAGGACATACACGTGGTGTGTGACTTCCCGGATGTGTTCCCGGAAGAATTGCCTGGCATGCCTCCTGACCGAAGTGTGGAGTTTGTCATAGAGCTACTTCCCGGTACCGCTCCAATTTCCAAGAAGCCCTACCGTATGCCGGTGGAAGAGTTGGCTCTGTTGAAAGAGCAAATTGATCAGCTGTTAGCAAAGGAGTTCATCCAGCCTAGCAGTTCACCATGGGGTTGTCCGGTACTCTTTGTCAAGAAGAGGATTCTACCGTGCCTCGTCTAGTCTCTGACTATCGACCGTTGAATGCGGTGACAATCAAGAACAAGTATCCTATTCCTCGCATCAATGATCTGTTGGATCAGTTAGCTGGTGCAACGGTATTCTCCAAGATGGATCTGAGGTCAGGCTACCATCAGATAAAAATCAGAAAGGAGGATATTCCAAAGACGGCATTTGTTACTCGTTATGGCTCATATGAGTATACCGTCATGTCCTTTGGTCTCACAAATGCTCCAGCTACTTTCATGAGGCTCATGAACTCCATTTTCATGGATTATCTTGATAAGTTTGTCGTCATTTACATTGATGACATCCTCATCTATTCCAAACCAATGAAGAGCATGAGGAACATCTTCGTTTGGTTCTGACAAGACTTCGAGAACACCGCCTCTATGCCAAGTTCTCCAAGTGTGAGTTTTGGTTGGATAATCTCATCTTCCTTGGTCATGTGATATCCGCGATGGTGTGGCTGTCATTCCTGACAAGATTCAGTCCATTCTGGATTGGAAAACTCCAATGTCAGTCAAGGACATTCGTAGCTTTCTCGGATTGGCGGGTTACTACCGCCGATTCATCGAAGGTTTCTCCAAGATAGCCAAGGCCCTGACTGACCTTCTCAAGAAGGATAAAAAGTTTGTATGGTCGGCCGAAGCTGAAGAGAGTTTCCAAACACTGAAAGCCAAGCTCACGTCCGCTCCTGTGCTTGTCCTGCCGGACACAAGCAAGGATTTCGTCGTCTTCTGTGACGCCTCTCTACAAGGCTTGGGTTGTGTACTGATGCAAGATGGCCATGTGGTGGCTATGCTTCTCGCCAACTTAAGCCGCATGAGCTCAACTACCCAACTCATGATCTAGAACTTGCCGCTGTGGTCTATGCTTTGAAGCAATGGAGACCATACTGTTTGGTAACCGTTGCGAGATCTTCTCGGATCACAAGAGTCTGAAGTACCTCTTCACCCAGCCGGATTTAAATCTCAGGCAAAGGCGTTGGTTGGAGTTAATCACGGACTATAATGTGAGTCTGAACTATCAACCCGGCAAAGCAAACGTCGTGGCTGACGCGCTAAGTCGGAAGTCCTATTGCAACAATCTGATGATTGAGAAGGCTCAACCTGCCCTCTATGAAGAGTTTGCCCGTTTGAACCTGGAAATTGTTCCCTCCGGCTACCTTGCAAATCTGGAGATCAAAGCTACTCTTGTAGACCAGATTAAGGATGCTCAGAAGCTGGATGAGGGTATCCGAATATCAAGAAGAACATTGCTAGTGGCAAGGCCAAATGTTTCTCGGAAGATGAATCCGGAGTTGTTTACTTTGGTGACCGCTTGGTGGTGCCAAAGAACAAAATTTGAGGGAGCTCATTCTCCAAGAAGCTCATGAATCACCTCTCTCTATTCATCCCGGTAGTACCAAGATGTACCAAGACCTTCGACCACAATTCTGGTGGACTCGTATGAAACGAGAAATTGCCAAGTATGTTGCTGAATGCGACACATGTCGACGGGTAAAGGCTGAACATCAAAGGCCTGCCGGCACTCTTCGCCCTATTACTACTCCCGAGTGGAAATGGGATGAAATTGGTATGGACTTCATTACTGGTCTGCCGAAGTCTCCAAAGGGAAATGATGCCATTTGGGTCATCATTGATCGACTATCAAAAGTGGCTCACTTCCTCCCCGTTCGCGTTGACATTACAGCTGCCAGGTTGGCAGACCTGTATGTTTCTCGGATCGTTGTACTTCACGGTATTCCAAGAAGATAATTTCTGATCGTGGAAGCCTTTTCACCTCTAAGTTTTGGGCTAGTTTCCAAGCTGCTATGGGAACTCGTCTCAACTTCAGCACCGCGTTCCATCCTCAACTGATGGACAGACCGAAAGAGTGAACCAAGTTTGGAAGACATGCTTCGGGCATGTGTAATCTCTTTTGGCAAGGGTTGGGAAAAGTACCTTTCTTTCGCGGAATTCTCCTACAACAATAGCTATCAAGCTAGTCTGGGCATGGCTCCATTTGAGGTTCTCTATGGAAGAAAATGCCGCACTCCTCTAAATTGGTCCGAGACCGGAGAGAGAGCACTCTTTGGTCCAGATATCATCAATGAAGCTGAGGAGAAGGTTAGAATCATAAGAGAGAATCTGAAGATTGCTCAGTCTAGGCAGAAGAGCTACTATGACAAGCACCATCAGGAAATTCACTATGAAATTGGTGATAAAGCTTACTTCGTGTCTCTCCCTTCGTGGCGTTCGCCGCTTCGGAATAAAGGGAAATTGGCACCTCGCTATGTTGGCCCTTTCACCGTTCTGGCGAAGCGAGGAGATCTTTCTTATAAGTTGGAGTTACCAGTCAAATTCCCAAATGTACATGATGTGTTTCATGTCTCCCAACTTCGCCGGTGTTTCAAGGATCCTATCCATGGGGTCAATCATGAAGAGCTAGACCTCCAGGAAGATCTCACCTATCGCGAGCATCCTATTCGTGTTCTGGTTGAAGCCGAAAGAAAGACTCGTAACAAGACCACCAAGTTTCTCAAAATTCAGTGGTCTCACCATTCCGAGGAAGAAGCGACTTGGGAACGAGAGTCTAGTCTTCGTGAGGAGTATCCCGACTTCTTTCCTCAACCTTAGAATCTCGGGACGAGATTCCTGTAAGGGGGGTAGAATTGTAACAGCCCGAAGTTGTGAACCTCAAAAACCTGTGTAAAATTTTCACTTTTGCTTCATACATGCCTCATTGCATCATAGCATCCTTGTGGCATTGCTAAACAACACACAAGAAATGGGTTTGGTAACATTGAGGAACACAATGTTGAACTTGTCTCAACAAATTCTCCAAACAAAGAAGAGCACTCAATCTGGTGCAACAAAAGTTTCTTGACATGTTATATTTGTCAAGGAAGTTCCAAGAGTTCACAATATCATTTTGCTCTTGCTCCAAAATATTAAAGTAGCAACATTTGGAAATTGAGCAAAATACCATAACCCAACTTTATGCACAAATGTTGTCCAAACTAATTCATTCTGAGACACCAAAATTCGTGGAGTTTCTGCAGGCTAAGGGGAGCCTCCACAAATATTTTCATAATTTTTGGAGAAGTTTTGGTGCCCCAATTAAATCTCTGAAAGTGATGCTGATTTAAAATTAAAAGAAGCAAGGACCTATCCGTGATGGCAGCAAATTCTCCAGGGGGCAAAGTGTAAGATCGCCTTCTTCCATCTTCCTCTGTAGCGACCGTGCGTGCAGCGAGGTTGCGCCGGACCATCTCGACGCTATGCACGCCAACGGGCCCCCTCTCCTCTGCCTCTCACTGCGAGGAGCAAGCCCCACGAGGCCGCACCATCTCACTCCCCCGAGTTCTCCCCGTTCCCTCTGCCCTCGTTCTCCCTCTCGCTCGCGACATGGCCGCCGAGGTCGCCGTGTTCGTCCCCGCCGTCTGAGCGCACCCCGACCAAATCAAGAGGCACCAGCGGCTCCGCCGTGGTCCGCTCGACCACCACGCCAGAGGAATCGGCTAGAGACGCTCAGAATCGACGCCGCCATCGCCTTCTTCCTCGCGGCCGTCCGACCACCGCCGCTGCTCCCCCGCAAGGTTTCGTCGCCGTCGACCTCCCTCCTTCTTCCCCGACCTCTTCCCCGCGTTCGTGGTGAGCCTCCCGTGCAGTAGCACCTCTTTCCCTCTCCCCTCCCGCCGTAGTTTCGCCGGGATGCTCGCCGTGCGGCCGCCGTCGCCGAAGTTCTTCCTCGTCGCGCGCTGCCCGGCCGTGCAAACGGCCTAGGCCGGATGGAGGGCCGTTGCCCTCTGTAACCAGGCCGGCCTGCCAGCCGGCCCAAACTGGCCAGGAGGCCGGTGGCCTCTGTATCCTGGCCGGCCCGTCAGCCAGCCCAGGCCGGGTGGGAGGCTGGCCCGTTTCTTTTTTTTAGTTGTTTCTTTTTCTGTTTTCCTCTCCCTTCGGCGCATGATTCCGGCTACTCCCTCGCGCTTTAGGGATGTCGAACACTGATGATTCAACTACTTCCTCCATCTCTCTCGAATCCGAGGAAATAACTTTTAATAGTTGTTGAAAATAAAATAATTAAAAGCAAATATCTAAAAAGAGGAAATTCTAAAATTGATAACTTTCTATCGGGACCTCCGAAAAAGGTGTTCGGTATACCGAAATGTTTAGAAAAACATGAGTAATCCAGAATCATCATCATCATGCATATTTGATCACAATTACAGTAATGTGCTCTAGAAGTAATTATAATCAGTAAGTTTTAATATGGGGTTAGTCCAAATAATGCAAATAGTATAATGGGGACCCCATTTAACCGGTTGATCATGATAAATGCTTTTAGGGTGCATTTAAATTGTCATGCCATCATGTGATTGCGCATTGCATTTGTTGAAACATGTGTGGTGATTGATTGCTTCCCCGTTGTTATGTTTCGATAGATCAAGCAGCCGGGGTTACTCCGCAATACCCCGAAGATCCGTACTACCAGCACGTTGATCAAGGCAAGCGTAATTCCCCCTTTGAGCATGTCTTATCCTATATTTCCGCAAATATTTTCTCCACTATAATATTGCATGCGGTTCCAAATGTCAATTTTATTGGATTAGAGTATCCTATAGTTGCATTAAGATTCCGATGCCAATACCTGTTTTCCCTCCTATTATCCATAGGTTTGTATTGTTGGCCCGAGATATCTATCAATGCTTTGTTGATGCTTAGCCATGCTTAGTTGAATGCATAGTTGGACGATGGTTACTCCAGGTTGGAAACAGGTGATGAGATGTGGTTGATGGTGGAGAAATTGTGGAGACAAGTGATAAAATGCTTAAAGGTGGGGATGAGAGGCCACGTGGGATGTGGTGGGTTGTCTCGTTCTCGCCGCCTAAGTGCGAGTTCTTGCGTACGAGCCAAGTTGAGCGTGCAACCATGCATGGGCATATGGAACCTCGTCGACCGACTAACTTGTGGCGGACTAGCCGAGGGTCCTCTAGTTTGGCTTCCCATTTGCGCGTGCGTTGAGTTGGTGGCCAAGACGGAGATGAGGACTGTGGTGTTAGGAAAATGAGTGGCCGTGGGGCGGGGTGTTGTGATCCTGGCTGTCCTACCGCCACTGATGATCCTTGGTTAGTCTTAAGCGAGGTAAAGGTCATAGCCGCTCCCACCCAGCCGGCTTTCCCCGGAAGAGAGCTAAGAGCTAGGCAATGGGCCGGACGGTACGCATGGATAAGGAGCTGGGAGATCCCTCGGGAACCTGGCGACTTTCACATTGTACACCCCTGCAGGGATAAATCTTTTCAAAAAGCCGTGTCCGCGGTTATGGATGACTTGGTGACGGATTCAGAGATCATAGAATAACTTTAACAGAATGATTAAAAACTGGGTACTAGAGGTACCACTCACGATTGTAAGGTGAGCTTCCTCGAGGGTGATTCGGGGAGGTGCCTTTGATGAACAGGTACAATGGTTGACAATGTTTGTTGGTGAGTAAGGTGATGAAAGAAAGAGTTACTCCTTACCTCTTTTGAAAATATTCTGATTAGTCGATGCCTTTGAGTTATGTCTTTCAAAATAAAATCAGCTTTATGCAAAACAGCCATAAAACCTTGAAAGCTAATCATCGAGCATATATTAGCTCTTAATCTTGCGAGTTCGTCGAACTCAACGTCGTTTGTTTTGTTTCAGAGGAGGACTTCACCGATCTCGAAGGTGGGTTCTTTGTGGACATCGACGAGTAGTCTGGGGTTCCCAGGTGGCAGCTTGGGACATCCTGGAACAGCTGGCGTTGTGATGTTTATCTGTAGGCCTCTTAGGCCATATTTTGGTTCTTGTTGTTTAGAACAACTTAATTCGCTTCCGCTTGTTGTAATGTTGGGTCTGTGACCTCTGGTTGTCATTTGCTATATTTCTCTACTATAAGAGTTGAACTACTATGATTTTTGTGTTGTAGAGTCTGTGATGTGCCAGTTGTTCCACAAGTCTTGATCTCTCTATTATACATTGAGGGTTGTGCCTGTGTTAAGGCATCAATCGGGGAGTTGCGTTGCCGATGATCCATTCCAAGCAACGTCTGCCAAAGGTTTTGGCCGGGGATTGGTAAATCCGTAACCTCCGGTTGTATCGCTTAACCGGTGACACACAGCATCACTGTATAACAGTCGAGTCGGGGCGCCACAATAAGATAACTTCCCTACTCATGATATGACTCTATTGAAAGGTAAAAGGTAAAGATAATGGTGTGATACCGCGGCACTCCCCCAAGCGTGGAACAAGCCAAGGGGATGCCAATACCAATGATGAATTACTCCTTTGGCGGTGATGGTGGGACGACCTGGAGCGGAGTGCGGAACCGTTCCAGCATTCGGCGGAGCTTGATGTTCTCATCTTGGAGTATTTCCACCTCCATCCTCAGGACTCGATACTGATCACAGAACTCATCTGTCACACGAAGGGCTTCAGTTACCGTCGGGAAAGAGCTAAAATCTGGAACAGGAGGTGTTGCTCCCTGCAAGTTACGAGAAAAAACACGTTGAGTGTTAACCGATCCCACAAAAGTGGGCCTGCTAGCCTTTAATCCTGCAGCTGGGTGTTCTCTTTTGTTTGATGACATCTTCTTCACTTCCTTCTTGATGCTCTCATCCGTGTCCTTGCGCCTCGCCGTGACTCTTTCCTCTTCCACCCATCCGACGACGGTTCCTTGATCAAGATCTCGGAGGAGCTCACGTTTACGACGCAGCGCGTAGTCTTCTGAGGATGAACCCTGGGACGACATCTGGACAGGAACAGATCGAAAAGAAAACTCGACGAAAAGACGATATACGAACCTCGGGGGATCCGGGGGATTATATAGCAAAAAGTTTCGCAACAAAAGGAAGGTACAAGAGGAAACCTGGTCGGAGACGGGCTCCGAGGCACCCTCACCACGTGGCGGCGCGGCCAGGGTGGGCCCGCGCCACGGCATGGTGAGGTGCCCTCGGGCACCGTTTCCCACCCGGCTTAGTCTCTTATTTTTTCATATTTAAAATAAATAACAAAAATAACTCTTGGGAAGTTAAACGCGAACTTTTTCTTACCAAAACTGTTACCTATTCGAAAACAGACTTTGCAGTCCCCTGAATTTGCTTTTCAATAAAACTTCTGGGGTCACCACTTGAATAGTGTCAACATCTTCATTATAAGAATCTCCAGAATATAATGTTTGAGTCTTTGTCCATTCAGCACTTGTGTAGAGTTTCTTTAAGTGAAGCAATCTTTATTGCACCTGAACGATATACCTCTACAATAACAAAAGGTCCTTCCCATTTTGAGAGTAATTTTCCTGCAAAAAATCTGAGACGAGACCTATACAATAGAACTTTCTCACCAACATTAAACTCTCTTTTAAGAATTCTCCTATCATGCCATTTCTTAACTTTCTCTTTAAAAAGTCTAGCATTTTCATAAGCTTCACTTCTCCATTCATCTAAAGAACTCAAGTGAAGCAACCTCTTTTCACCAGCAAGTTTAAAGTCTCTATTAAGTTCCCTCACTGCCCAATAAGCTTTGTGTTCTAATTCTAGAGGCAAGTGACAAGCTTTACCATAAACCATTTTATAAGGAGACATACCCATAGGGTTTTTATAAGCAGTTCTATAAGCCCATAAAGCATCATTTAACTTACTAGCCCAATTCTTTCTAGATTTATTAACAGTCTTTTGCAAGATAGATTTAATCTCTCTATTTGATAATTCTACTTGCCCACTAGTTTGGGGATGATAAGCTGAAGCAATTCTATGATTAACACCATATTTAGCAAGGGTCTTTCTAAAACCACCATGAATAAAATGAGAACCTCCATCAGTCATAAGATATCTAGGCACACCAAACCTAGGAAAAATAACATCTTGAAGCATTTTTAAAGAGGTCTCACCATCAGCACTTTTGTAGGTATAGCTTCTACCCATTTAGTAACATAATCAACAGCAACAAGTATATGAGTATTACCTTCTGAAGGAGGAAAAGGACCCATAAAGTCGAATCCCCAACAGTCAAATGGTTCAATAACAAGAGAATAATTCATAGGCATTTCATTACGTCTAGAGATATTACCAACTCTTTGACATTCATCACAAGATAAAATAAACTTTCTTGCATCTTTAAAAGGGTAGGCCAATAAAAACCTGATTGTAGAACCTTTTGTGCGGTTCTATCTCCAGCATGATGTCCTCCATAAGCACTACCATGGCATTTTCTCAATATCTCTTGTTGTTCATGTTCTGGAACACATCTTCGCATAATGCCATCTACTCCTTCTTTATATAAGTGTGGGTCATCCCAAAAATAATGCCTCAAGTCATAAAAGAATTTCCTTCTTTGCTGAGCTGAAAAGGTTGGAGGCAAGTACTTGGAAACAATAAAGTTAGCATAATCAGCATACCAAGGACTATCTCGCGAACTTACCCTTATTGCAGCCAACTGTTCATTTGGAAAACTATCATTAACAGGAATAGGATCATAAGCAATGTTTTCCAATCTAGACAAATTATCAGCAACAGGATTTTCAGCACCTTTCCTATCTACAATATGTAAATCAAACTCTTGCAAAAGAAGCACCCATCTAATAAGCCTAGGCTTAGCATCTTTCTTTTCCATAAGGTACCTAATAGCAGCATGATCAGTATGAATAGTGACTTTTGAATCAACAATATAAGGTCTAAATTTGTCACAAGCAAATACTACAGCTAGGAACTCTTTTTCAGTAGTTGCATAATTCTTTTGAGCAGAATCAAGAGTCTTACTAGCATAATGAATAACATTCAACTTCTTATCTATCCTCTGTCCAAGAACAACACCAACAGCAAAATCACTAGCATCACACATAATTTCAAAAGGTAACGTCCAATCAGGTGGTTGAACAATAGGAGCAGTAATTAAAGCCTTCTTTAGAGTTTCAAAAGCTTCCTTACAATCATCATCAAAAACAAAAGGTACATCTTTTTGGAGAAGATTAGTAAGAGGCTTTGAAATTTTAGAGAAATCTTTAATAAACCTCCTATAGAAACCAGCATGACCAAGAATACTACGAATACCTTTGACATCTTGGGGCAAGGCATTTTCTCATTGCCTCAACTTTAGCTCGATCAACTTCAATGCCTCTTTCAGAGATTTTATGTCCAAGAACAATTCCTTCATTGACCATAAAGTGGCATTTCTCCCAATTAAGAACAAGATTAGTTTCTTCACATCTCTGCAAAACTTTATCAAGATTGTGCAAGCAATTATCAAAAGAAGTTCCATAGACGGAGAAATCGTCCATGAAGACTTCCACAATTTCCTCACAAAAACCATGAAAAATAGCAGACATGCATCTTTGAAAAGTAGCAGGAGCATTACACAAACCAAAAGGCATACGTCTATAAGCATAAGTTCCATAAGGACAAGTAAAAGTAGTTTTCTCTTGATCTTGCTTTCTCACAGCAATTTGAGAAAACCCAGAATAACCATCAAGGAAACAAAAATGAGTCTTCTTAGACAACCTCTCTAACATTTGATCAATAAAAGGTAAAGGATAATGATCCTTCTTAGTAACTTTGTTAACCTTTCTAAAATCAATGCACATTCTATAACCAACTACTACTCTTTGAGGAATAAGTTCATCATTTTCATTAGGCACAACAGTAATTCCTCCTTTCTTAGGAACACAATGCACAGGACTTACCCATCTACTATCAGCAATAGGATAAATAATACCAGCTTCAAGAAGTTTCAATACCTCATTTCTTACCACTTCCTTCATCTTGGGTATTAAACGACGTTGATGTTCAACAACTGGCTTTGCATCAGGTTCCATATTAATAGCATGTTGACAAATAGCAGGGGAATCCCTTTCAAATCATCAAGAGTATAGCCCATAGCTCCACGTGTTTCTTCAACACTTCCAATAACCTTTCTTCTTCCTGAAAGTTTAGAACTAATAATAACAGGATATATTTCTTATCATCAATATAAGCATATTTAAGATTATCAGGTAAAGGTTTTAAATCAAAAACAGGATCCTCCTTGGGGTGGCGTGGTACCCAAATCTTCCACCGGTAAGTTATGTTTAAGTATAGGTTGACGAAGGAATATTTCGTCAAGCTCATTCCTTTCTTCCATAAAGACCTCACTTTCGTGGTCCTCCATATGTTGCTGCAAAGCATTGTTAGGAGCAAGAGCAATAGAGGCAAGCTGAGCAACTTTAAAATCTTCATTAGGCAATTCGGTTTCATAAGGAGCTTTAGCAAATTTAGAGAAATTGAACTCATAAGATTCACCAGCAAATTTAGTAAAGATTTTCTCTTTCTTACAATCTATAACAGCACCACAAGTATTCAGAAAAGGTCTACCAAAAATGATAGGACAAGTTTACTAGCAGCTGAACCAAGTACTAGAAAATCAGCAGGATATTTAGTCTTACCACATAAAACTTCCACATCTCTAACAATACCAATTGGAGAGATAGTTTCTCTATTAGCAAGCTGAATAACCACATCAATTTCTTCAAGTTCACAAGAACCAATTTCATGCATAATTTCCCTGTAAAGCTCATAAGGAATAGCACTGAACTTGCACCAATATCACATAAACCATAATAGCAATGATCACCTATCCTAACAGAAAGCACAGGAACACTAGTTTTCCTAGAGCTTTTAGGATGTGAAACAATATTAGAAGCATCTTCACAAAAGATAATATGCCATCTTCTATATTTTCAGTGACAAGGTCCTTAACCATTGCTACAGCAGGTTCAACAGTTATTTGTTCATCAGGTTCTATAGCTTTCTTTGTACTTTTGTTAACAACACTAGCTATAATAGAGTGTTCCTTTATTTTAGCAGGAAAAGGAACTTTTTCAATATAAGGTTCAGGAATAATGTGATCAACGGTGTTAACTTCAATAGTTCTAGTCATAGGAGAAACAAGTTTATCTTTATAAGGTTCATGATAATTCTTAAAACCCTCCTTAGGCATACCGAAATAAGAGGCAAAGCTTTAAAGTAATTTGCAACAACTTGAGAGTCAAGGCCATAAAGTACTAACATTTCGAAAATCATCAGTATTCATGAAAGTTTTAATATTCGAAATCATATTTTATACCTGACTCTCTACCTTTGTCGTTCTCCATCCTTCAGTGTTCTCCTGAATCCGATCAAGAAGGTCCCATTTAAACTCTTCTTTATTACGAGTGAATGATCCAGAACAAGCAGTATCCAATAGAGTTTTATCCTGAAAGGAAAGCCTTGCATAGAAGTTATCAATAACAACATTACCAGGAAGCTCATGAATGGGGCATTTGAGCATTAATGACTTCAATCCCCCACGCTTGGGCAATACTTTCTCCATCATGAGGCCAAAAATTATATATGAGGTTCCGGTCTTTGTGAATCTCACTTGGAGGATAGAATTTAGAATAAAAGAGAGGTACTATTTCCTCCCAACCAAGACAACGCCCATTCTTTAGCAGTTTATACCATTGTGCAGCTCTACCAGGTAGCGATATAGAGAATAGTTTCTTCTTAACTTCATCCATTGAAATACATGCACACTTGAATAACTCGCATAATTCATGTAAAAATAGCAAATGATGACCAGGATGGACAGTTCCATCCCCTTCATAGTGGTTATTCGTAACACGTCCAACAATTTTCATAGGTATTTTGAATGGGATTACCTGCTGATGGCCCTTGAATACAAGTTGATCTACGACGCCAGAAAACACTTTGCTTGATCTCCGGTGCGTAGTTACCTGCGTCGAAAGTAAATGGGTTAGGTTGAGACTCCAAGTGCAGAGTGTGTAGTAGTGGAAGACGTGTTTTCCCCACGAGGGTGATTCGAGGGTTTAATATCGAACTCTCGGGGAATCAGTAGTCAAGATATATCTTCTTATCCTTCTTTTGGTTACCTACAAAACAAAGTTAAATGTTTTGGTCCTCAACCTCACCTGTGGTTGTCAAGCATAAGGTGTAAGAATGATATCAAGATAGTTATGCAATACAAACAAGAAAAAATATGCAATGGTGGTGGATGCAATGGTAAATGATATTTTTGGGTTTTTTAATGATGTATGCAAGATGAAAAGTATTTTTGTATTTTCGGATTTAATGATGGCTGAAAATGAAAAGTGGTATATGGTGTTGGAAAGGTGTTTCTTATGATTAAAAATGGACCGGGGTTCATGGTTTCACAAATGCACTCTCTCTTTATAAAGTGGCAGATAATGGAACACACACAGAGTTAACATATGAGATTGCAACACAAAGTTTGATAACAAGTTACTTAGATATATGGGCATCACGTCCTAACATAGAGACCTTTTGGTTATTAGTCTCTCTTATACTCCACCAAGATGCGAACCAAATCATAACACCTCAGTAATTAAGATGACTCAGAGTATAGCAATAAGTTTCATGACATGAAGTGAAAATAAGAACATGCTGGATCTAGTCACAGGAAGAAGCTTGGTCACCCTCAACCCTTGCAGCATGGTATTTTTGTTTATCCCTAGTGAGGTAACAAAGTAAGGTAAACACCCAAGTGGATCGCGATATTAAGTTGTCAGCTTACCGCACTCACCACTCCCCGTTACTCCAACTAATGCACACATCACCCCACACACGCTCTCATAAACATGCTTGATCATAACAAGTAGACAAGAACGGGGTACATAATATGCATCTATACTCATAACTGAAACAAACATTGCAATCTCAAACATATATTAACTCATAGAAAGATCCACCACATAGGTATTACAACGGTGACCGTAATCATGTTCAGCAGCTCATACGGTACTAATTAGTGAAGCTCAAGAGAGGAGAGATACATAAGTTACTTCCACAAACCCATAGTCCAGAGGTGGACTACTCCCTCTTCATCATGGAGACGGCGGAGAAGTCGATGGAGAAGATGGAGACCACACCGGCAGCGCCCCGCCGGAGTTTTCCCCCTCCAATCTGCAGCTCCTGATCTCCGTTTCGGTGTTTCTGTGTTTGTGCGGCGCTCCTTCCAGAGAACGTCGGGGGACCTTTTTTATAGGCGTTTTTAGGTCAAGACGGAGTCGGTGGACGAAAGATCGACGGCAACGGAGCCACGAGGGCCAAAAGTGGGCCCCACGCGGCCACAGTACCTGGCCGCGTGGGCCACCCCCTTTTGCCTTGCGCTCCGTTTGCTTGATTCCTTCGCTCCTACGTCTTCTTCCTTCCAAAATAACGACCTCTGTATTTTTCCAGAATTTTATGACGACGTTTGGGTCCCTGAAAGAAATAGGGTTTTCTGCCTGCGCAGGGTTAATTCCATAAAAATAGGAAATAATTGATTTATTTCCTAAAATCATTAAATAACAGTAATATAACCCTTATATGATGCAAATATGATTGGAATATGTGTGATATAGTGCAAAGTTCATGTATGCATTTTACATGCATCAACATCCCCAAGCTTAACCAATACTCGTCCTCGAGTATGAAGGTGATAAAACTAACATGGACTTTGCAATATAGCACTAACAATGGATATCAAAGATGATTGCTACTGCTACATAGAGTCAAATGATTCATTCTTCAAAGGAGTAGCAATATGCAAAACAGTTTATGAAGTGATATCAAGTATTCAATGCAAGGATGTTCAATGATAGTTCACAAAGTGTAACATAACAGATAGTAGTATGGACATTCTTACTTTTGCATACATGTGGTCCATAGTGTGATGATGAAAATCTGAATATATTTGGTGGACACTTTGGAAAGATGAATAAGTGAGTAGAGGTAAAGCATGCATAAGTTTCATCTAACTTCCAAACTCTCCTACTTAAGTTAATGATTGCAATGTGGTAATACTTGGTGTCAAGCTCTCATTCCCCTATCATAGCATCTTGAATGATTATAGTTTAATGTGAGAGCAAATATGAGTAGTGTGCTTGACAAAGTAAAGGTTGGATGTCTCATGCCCCTTGAATACAAGTACCTACACCATGAGTTACTCAACTTGGGAAAAGCAAGTTCAAGTTATCTATCATTGTAAGTAATAATAGTATCATCAAGAGCGTCAACTGGGTACCTCTTGTCCCAGGATATGGAACAAGCCCATATCAAAATGACAAGACAAACAAACAAGATGAACCACCTCAACACCCTTTTTATTTACCATTGGAATAGCTTTTTATTGTAAGGTGTGTCATAGATAATTCACCATAGCATGTAAGTAAATTTCCACCATGAATAATGCATGGCTTAGATTAGCGGCCCAGGCGTCTCTCTAACCATTTATACAAACTCATTCAAACTAAATCTTTTCCCTTATTTCACCATGATAGGCATCCATAGACAAAAGCACATGATATCAACTAAATGGAGCATGTTGAAAGCTTTGCATGTGACAGCACATATGGGCTAACTCCCAACCTCGGACATTTATCAAGCCACTAGCATCATAATCTTAATCACAATGGGTCATTTTTATTTATAGCAATGATAGTAAAAATGTGCATCAAGTTCATGAGAGCTATATAACCAAATTTTCCCATGGCAATCAATAACATAATCATTTTCATTCAGAGGTATAGATAACACAAATATCATGATGAACATACTCGGAATAGCATATAGCTAGTAGGTAGATATGGTGGACTCACTGGAATAACTTTGGTTGAAGGTGTTGGAAACAAGTTTTGACTTGTTGGAATGTTTGGGCTAGCAAAAGGGAGAAAGTTGACCATCTAGATGCATGCATGAGTGTCCATAGAACTAACTAATCCATGTTAAACCAAGTAAAATAACAATCAGCACCAAAACATGAATAAGTTATAGCTCTTCAAAAAGGATTTGCAAACTATTACTCATAAACAAGCTCATGAATCATGCAACTATATGTATCATTAAAAATCAACTCAAACATCCCTTTTCCCAATCTTATAAAAGCATCCAACATATTTCAACCCATATTTCCAGTAGCTCTCCCATATATAAATGATAGTGTGGTGGTCTCTCAAAAAAATCAAACCAAAACAAACAAAAAGACGCTCCAAGTTTATGCGATAAAGTGTTTCGATCGAAAAACAGAAGTTGGACGTGTGCAAACCGAGAGTGTGTAGGTCCAGTGGGGTTGTCTTCACATCCCCAAGCTTATGGTCTTCACCATCCTTGGATAGCTCTTGGTGCATCTCCTCCAATCCCTGTGAAAAAACTTCAAAACACCGTTTCTCCCATTTCTTTTCTGTGGGGTGCATTAATAGTGATAAACAAATAGGTTTCTTGCTGCATATAATCCTTGAAAAAAATTCATATGAGATGTCCAGAAAGTGTATAATGTTGTATGCCTACTCATAAACTCAATTGGATCAAAAAGATTCAACTTAAAAGCTCAAAGCATGCATCAAACAAAATGGGACAGAATCTGTCCAGAAAAACAGCAGCAGCAAAACGTATTTTTCTACCCTACCAAACTTTCTCGAAAAATTCCGAAAAAATTCATGCATACAGAGGATGAAAAGTTGCAACTACAGTTCAAATATGAGCTCATTCGGAGTTACAGAATAAGAATTAAAAATCATACCGTGCACTGATTCGTGCAGGAATAAAATCTCCGAACGCTATAAGCAACTTTTTCAAACCAAAAAGGGTAAAACTTGGCACTTTATTGAAAATTCCAGAACCTAAACTATAACAAAGTCTCTTGTTACAGCAAGAGGACACAAAAAAATCACACAAAAAATAACCGGGTTGCCTCCCGCAAAGCGCTTTCTTTATAGCCATATAGCTAGGCTTCTTACTTGTTGTTTATTGTGGACGAAGCTCATGAGGGAGCTTGAACTTTGGTGGTTCCCTCTTCCTTGGGAAGTGTTCCATGCACTTCTTGTGTGGAACTGAAACTTCACATTCCCTTCCTTTGAATCAATGATGCACCTGTGGTACGAAGAAAAGGTCTTCCAAGAATAATAGGACTAGAGGTTTTATTCCCCATATCCATGATTAGAAAATCCACAGGCACAAAAGTCATATGTAACTCCACCATAACATCACTTACTTTTCCTAAAGCATGTTTAATAGAGTCATCAGCAAGTGCAAGTTCAATGGAGCATTTTTCAAGATTTTTCAATTCAAGCACTTCATATAGTTCTTTAGATAAAACAGAGACACTAGATCCTAGATCAAGTATAGCATGGTGTGTCTCTTTTCCAATAGTTACTAGTACCTTAGGAATCCACATATCCCCAAGCTTAGGTGGTATCATAGCCTCTTGGTTGTACCTAGCAATCTTTTCTTTCAAGACATGATTAGCAATATAAGAACCAAAGCCAGCTTGATTAGTGTTGATGGAAGGATCACTTGCAAGTTTTTGTAAGATAGATATTAATTCATGCAAGCTACAATTTTCTAAGTCAAGCAAAGGATCCTTGACTTCACTAAGCATTTTAACTTCCTCAACTTTCTTTTCCTTTTTCACCCAAACTTGTTGCTTATTAGGAACTTCTTTCATATGTTTAGATGATGAATCTTTCTTCAATGAATCACTAACTCGAACCAACCTTTCCTCAATATTGTTCAAGTAAACATCTTTCTGAAGAAATTCTTTCTCACATATTCTTAACTTATGCATAACATTAACCAACTCATTGTTTATTTTTGGAATAATGTTTTCAGAATAAGAAACTAGTTGTTCAAAATCTTCCTTACTAGGTACTCCCTCCGTTCCAAAATAGATGATTTCCTTTTGTCCAAAAGTAGATGTATCTAGACACGTTATATATCTAGATACATCCACTTTTTTACAAATGAAAGTCATCTATTTCAGAACGGAGGGAGTAGCTTTTCTAACTTAGTTTCAAATTTATCCTTTGATGAAGCAAGTGCTATTGTGGTGTCCTCCAACTTTTTCTTGCTACCCACAAAGCTACCAAAAATTCTTCTAAGAGTCATGGCTGCACAAGGTGGAGTTGACAAGACAAAACTTCCACCTGTAGCCCCATCTAAAGCATTTTGATACCATGGGTCTATCCCATAATAGAAATAGAGATTTAGCTTTTCATCTTCACAAGGTTTAGGATCTTCATAGTGCATCCTATTAATTCTTACCCAAGCATCTTTTAATGTTTCTCCATGATATTGTTTAAAACTAGAAACCGAATTCCCTAGAGAACTCCCTCCTTGTTTGTTTCCAAGAACCATGATAGCAAGTTTTTATGTATTTTTTATTTTTCTATGCAAAACTGAAAATAAATATGCAAGCGGAATTTGATATGCAATGACACTAACAAAACAAATAAATTGCTTTGTAAGTAAAGATGGATAAGATGGTGCTCACGTAGGTGCAACCTCCCCAAGCTTAGGTGTTAGCACAAGTTGGTAAAGTTGACTTCGTTGTGAGATGAATGCGATGATGCACACCCTTGGATAAATCTCTCAGCTATGATTCCCCGGCAACGGCGCCAGAAAACAGTCTTGATGGCCCTTGAATACAAGTTGATCTACGACGCCAGAAAACACTTTGCTTGATCTCCGGTGCGTAGTTACCTGCGTCAAAAGTAAATGGGTTAGGTTGAGACTCCAAGTGCAGAGTGTGTAGTAGTGGAAGACGTGTTTTCCCCACGAGGGTGACTCGAGGGTTTAATATCGAACTGTCGGGGAATCAGTAGTGAAGATGTATCTTCTTATCCTTCTTTTGGTTACCTGCAAAACAAAGTTAAATGTTTTGGTCCTCAACCTAACCTGTGGTTGTCAAGCACAAGGTGTAAGAATGATATCAAGATAGTTATGCAATGCAAACAGGAAATAAATATGCAATGGTGGTGGATGCAATGGTAAATGATATTTTTGGGTTTTTTAATGATGTATGCAAGATGAAAAGTATTTTTGTATTTTCGGATTTAATGATGGCTGAAAATGGAAAAGTGGTATATGGTGTTGGAAAGGTGTTTCTTATGATTAAAAATGGACCGGGGTTCATGGTTTCACAAATGCACTCTCTCTTTATAAAGTGGCAGATAATGGAACACACACAGAGTTAACATATGAGATTGCAACACAAAGTTTGATAACAAGTTACTTAGATATATGGGCATCACGTCCTAACATAGAGACCTTTTGGTTATTAGTCTCTCTTATACTCCACCAAGATGCGAACCAAATCATAACACCTCAGTAATTAAGATGACTCAGAGTATAGCAATAAGTTTCATGACATGAAGTGAAAATAAGAACATGCTGGATCTAGTCACAGGAAGAAGCTTGGTCACCCTCAACCCTTGCAGCATGGTATTTTTGTTTATCCCTAGTGAGGTAACAAAGTAAGGTAAACACCCAAGTGGATCGCGATATTAAGTTGTCAGCTTACCGCACTCACCACTCCCCGTTACTCCAACTAATGCACACATCACCCCACACACGCTCTCATAAACATGCTTGATCATAACAAGTAGACAAGAACGGGGTACATAATATGCATCTATACTCATAACTGAAACAAACATTGTAATCTCAAACATATATTAACTCATAGAAAGATCCACCACATAGGTATTATAACGGTGACCGTAATCATATTCAGCAGCTCATACGGTACTAATTAGTGAAGCTCAATAGAGGAGAGATACATAAGTTACTTCCACAAACCCATAGTCCAGAGGTGGACTACTCCCTCTTCATCATGGAGACGGCGGAGAAGTCGATGGAGAAGATGGAGACCACACCGGCAGCGCCCCGCCGGAGTTTTCCCCCTCCAATCTGCAGCTCCTGATCTCTGTTTCTGTGTTTGTGCGGCGCTCCTTCCAGAGAACGTCGGGGGACCTTTTTTATAGGCGTTTTTAGATCAAGACGGAGTCGGTGGACGAAAGATCGACGGCAACGGAGCCACGAGGGCCAAACGAGTGGGCCCCACGCGGCCACAGTACCTGGCCGCGTGGACCACCCCATTTTTGCCTTGCGCGCTCCGTTTGCTTGATTCCTTCGCTCCTACGTCTTCTTCCTTCCAAAATAACGACCTCTGTATTTTTCCAGAATTTTATGACGACGTTTGGGTCCCTGAAACATAAAAGGAAAGAAATAGGGTTTTCTGCCTGCGCAGAGTTAATTCCATAAAAATAGGAAACAATTGATTTATTTCCTAAAATCATTAAATAACAGTAATATAACCCTTATATGATGCAAATATGATTGGAATATGTGTGATATAGTGCAAAGTTCATGTATGCATTTTACATGCATCACCTGCACAGGTGGCGTCTCCTCTACTACCTTAGCAGTGGTAGTGGTTTTTCCAAATAGGAATTCAAGAGAAGATCTCTCCATGATAAAATATAGCAGCAGACAGAAATAAAAACTGCACGTACAGTAAGAGTTTTCCTTACCAATTCCACTTACCAATAGCGCTTCACTCCCCGGCAACGGCGCCAGAAAATATTCTTGATGACCCACAAGTATAGGGGGTGTATCGTAGTACTTTCGATAAATAAGAGTGTCGAACCCAACGAGGAGCAGAAGGTGTTGACAAGCAGTTTTGCTCAGGAATTCACTGCAAATACTAGCAGACAAGTTTTTAGGGGTTTTTGATATAACAGGTAAATAAAGTATAAGTAAATAAAATGCAGTAATAATAATTGCAGCGAGTGGCCCAATCCTTTCTACAGCAAAGGACAAGCCGGTATGTTTACTTATGATGACCAAACGTTCTTGAGGACACACGAGAATTTCGTCAAGTACTTTCGCTTCATATAATTGATTAATCTTTATTGTTTTGATAAGTGTTGTGTGGGTGAACCTATGATAATGCACCACCCTTCCTAGGACTAATACCTACTTGTGATTATACCCCTTGCAAGCATCCGCAAATACAAGAGAGTAATTAAGATAAATCTAACCACAGCCTTAAACTCTGAGATCCTGCTATCCCTCATGCATCGATATACCAACGGGGGTTTAGGTTTCTATCACTCCGGCAACCCCACAATTGGCAACCGAAAACACAATGCATTCCCCTAGGCCCATAAAGGTGAAGTGTCATGTAGTCGACGTTCACAAGACACCACTAGAAGAATAACACCACAACTTAAGCATCAAACCATTAAATATTACTCAACATAATTCACAACTAACATCGAGACTTCTGCCATGTCCTCAAGAACTAAACGAACTAATCACAAGACATCATATGGAACATGATTAGAGTGATATAATGATGAATAACAATCTGGATATAAACATTAATTCAACGGTTTCACTCAATAGCATCAACCACAAGGAGTAATTAACACCGGGAAAGCTTCCCCTATGAACTAGACAAGATTCAACCCTAGATGTTACAGCGGAACGGAGTGGAGCGGTGGAGATGGTGGTGCTGGCGGTGGAGATGGTGATGATGATGATACTGATGAAGTTCAGCTCGATGACGGTGACAATGGCGACGATTTCCCCCCCTTCGGGAAGGAATTCCCCCGGCAGATTTCTCCCTGCCGGAGAGCTTTTCTCTCTCTGGTGTTTTCCGCCTCGTGGAGGCGGCGGAATATTTCCTCGATGACCCCCCTAGGCTTAGGGTTTCCTGGGGATGATGTACGCGAAGGGGCGCTGGCAGAGGTGGGCCAGGGCCTCCTCACCACATGGCGACGCGCCAGCTAGGTAGGCCGCGCCACGACATGGTGAGGACCCATGGTGGCCCACCTTGGCCTCCCCTTTTGGCTACCTCAGCCATATGACAAAATAGGATTTCGTGATATTTTCCTCGAATTGTTGATCTTCAGAAATATGGTGTCTTGACGGTCCTTTTCCAGCAGAAATCTGACTTCGGTGGTTAATTCTCCAATAATCATCAAACATGCAAAATAGGTAAAATAACATAAGTATCATCTCTAAATATGAAATATATCAATGAATAACAGTAGATTATGATATAAAATAGTGATGCAAAATGGACGTATCAGTAATCGTGGGCGACCGTGGCGACCGTGGGCGAGATGAGCTCGCCGCACGATTTTGACGCGCCGCCACCGTCCTCACCGTATCGGTGAGGCAAGCCTCTGGAGCGGCGGTCGAAGGAAGGCGGCCATCCTCTGTACGATGAGTTCCCGCTGCCCCTCCTCTGTTTTTGGTTTTCCTCTGTAACGGTGGCGGCGGCACGTCGGCGCCGGAGATGGAGATGGTGGTCTAGGTCATGTAGGGTTCGAATCACATGTGGTTCCTCTTTCTCTGTGTCGCCGCCGTAGGGCTCTGAATTTGGGGGTTAGGGTAGGGTTTATGATTTGGGGGGTCGGGTTGGCTCTGAAATTGGGGATTGGGGGTGAATTCACATGGTATTGTTGATAGATTTGTATTGTGATTGTTCTACTGTCAGTAATCTTTCCGAAAGCTACATGCTTTACTGAATTTTATGTACTGTCAGTAATATGTCCGAAAGATGCATGCTTTACCGCAAGATACTGAATTTTGTGATGTTCTATGTAGGTAAACAAAGCCAACATTTCTTTGTGGTGATTCATCATGGAGGTCATTTCTGTTGCACTGGGAAGAATAGGTATTACAGTGGTGGTGCTGGTGGAAGTGTGTGGTTTGATCACTATGACAGGGATAATTGGACACCATATGTTATTGAAGATTTGGTAGAGGAGCTGGGCTATGAGTGTGAAGGCAGGATCAGAATATACCGGTGTGTGCCTGGACTGATAGTGTACAAGAATGGGCTCAGAGAGATCAAGAAAGGTGATAAGACAATGACACAGAACATGTTGTCACATGTGGGAAATGGCAACCTTTTTCAGGAGCTATATCTTGATCATGATGACAATATCATTTCACATGTTTCACATGTTATTGTTCATTCATCTGATGAGGAAGAGCTGCCCTTGGTGAAGTGGAGTGGCCCATTGAAGATTGACTATGATGATGTGGTCAGGTTTCCAATTGCCTCACTACCACCTGTTATTAGTCCAATCAGGCCATTGATGACCATTCCAGCAGCAGAAGATGTGGTTCAGTTTCCAGAAGCAGCTGCAGAGATACATGGGCAAGAGGAGGTACAGATAGATGAAGAAATAGATGGACAAATGGCTGAATCAGATTCTGACAGTGATGAACCTTACATAGAATCACCACCTTAGCCAGGACAGTACCACATAAGACATGAGTTCAGAGGTAGCAAAGCTTGCAAGGCCTTGGACATGAATGCAGCTGACAAACCTGGACCATTTGATGAACCAGAAGATTTTGAGAAAGATAAGGATTACACTCCTGAGCTGTGTGACTCTGATTTTGATATGGAGCTGTATCTGCCTGCCGTACGTCGCACGGGTTCTTCATCCATGCCTCGACAGAGAGGAACCAGCTGTCCGTCGGGACCAGCATCTTCTTCAGGTGGCCGCCCAGCCGGTTCACGAACTAGCCAACAGGGTCCGGCTCCCACGCCTGTCGCGGGTACCTCTCGAAGGTGAGCTTCGTCGGGAACGGAAGCTCGGACTCCTCCGCACCGCTTGCAGGGTGCCAGCGGGAGAGCTGCAGCGGCGCGCCGGAGATGTACATGTCCCAGGACTTGTACACCACGCGTGAGCAATCATCCTCGTAGCGGAAGCGGATGAAGAAATCAGCAGGCGGAGCAGCTACATCCACCTTCACGTCGATGCGTTCCACTCCGCACTCTGATTTCAGCGCAGCCACAACGTCCTCCTACGAGTTGGGAGGACGACGACCTGCAACAGTAGCCACCAGCGCCCGCCCCCTCCACTTGCGCTCCAGTTTGAGCATGGCGCGCGTCGGGGTGAGAACCCAACGGCCCTGCTCAGCCCCGGCTCGCTGTTGCGCCAAAGCTCGAATGGGAACTTGCGGCGGCTATCCATCGGCGGCGGCGGCGGTCTCGATTTGGGGAGCAGAGGATGCGGGGTGGGGAATTTTTGTTTGGATTTGTCGAGCACGACAGAAGGTAGGGTTCGGGTCCTGGTTTTATTACATGTCTTTTGCAAAACAAAAAAAAACTCTGCCTCGTCCACGCTGGATTAAGAAGCCACGCTGTCCACACAGTCAACACACGCGTGGCAAAATACGTATCGCGTAGCGTACAGAAACGGCGGCGGTGACCATTCTGACCCCCTACGCAGGTAAGTGACCGTAAGCAGGGTATTCGGAATCTCAGTGACCAAAGTGAGCCCCCAGCTCGAACTCAGTGACTAATGGTGAATTTTTCTCGTGTTTAATTGTTGTTATCGCAACGTTGTTTAGTTTCTATTCTTACATCCTTATGTAAAAGTAAAAGTTAGAATCCAGTACGATTCATGTTTCTGTTCTGGCCGATCTAATCTCATACCAGATAATCAGTATACAACTTATCTAGTATTTGCTAGAGTCACTCTTACACAGTATTGCTCGTCTACAGAGCTCTGGCGAAAAGAAAAAAAAAAGTACACCAGGATGCTTTATTCGGACGCTGACCAGTCGTGACACTGACAAGCATCCAACGTTCTACAGTATCTACGAGAACATCTGGTGAGGTTTTTTTCTAGTTGGTTGTCGTACTTGGTGGCGAAGGTATTGCGACCATGACGCATGGAATGAATATTCTTGGACAGAGTTTTCCGTTCCATCCATCTGAGAAATCTTCTCGTCGCGAATGCAGCGTGAACACACAAGCCAAATCGTCCTCGTTATGCATGATTGCTGCAGACCTGCAGTTAGTTACTTCTAATTTAGAAGTAACTACCTTAAAGAAATACCAAAAGATTTCATAGACTTAAGAAATACCTTAAAGAGACCCAAACCAGAAGTGTCATCCACCTTCAGGAACCCCAAAAAGTACTCCTCAACTTTTATCTTCCCATGAGACAAGTCAACACATCGAACTAATAAAGTCATTTGTTCTTGATGACTAACATCAGGGGTGCAATCTAGGATAATAGAGAAATACCTTGCCTCTTTAACAACCTTTATGATAGACCGTGTGATGTCAGAAGCCAAAAGAGATATCAACTCATTCTGAATTTTATGACTAAGATAATGATAATGAATTTCTTTGTTTTCAATACGCCTAAGGTGGTCTTGCATTACCATGTCAAATTCTGCAACCATCTCAACACAAGCTAAGAAATTACCATTATCATCCTGGTAAAGCTTCTCACTGTTCCCTCGGAACGCCAAGTTACGTTTACCAAGATATTTCACAACGGCTATTATTCTGAACAAAACTTGCCTCACCCGTTCTTTCTCCTTTGTGATTTGGTGCTGCAATTCTTTGTCAATAGTTTCCTCCTTCCGTAGTCTAACTCTGAGTTCATTCCACTTGTTCATGTTATTGATATGCTCGACACTTCTTTCATGCTCTTTAAGCTTGTCTGAAATATGCTTCCAATTCCAAAATCCACCATGTGCTAATGAACTCTGAGTCCTGCTAGTGTTAGACTTGAAAATCTTACAACAAAAGCAGAAAACTTTGTCAACATCCTTTGAATAAACAAGCCATTTTATGTCATATTTCTCTCCATTCCTTAATTTCCTATAATAATGATCAGCTGAAAAATGCCTGTTTTCATCACCTAGAGGATATTCCATTATTTCCTCTCTCATAGGTCCATTCTCAACTAAGATATATCTTGCTTTATTATCAAGATTATCCCAATTTCGTGGATCATAAATATCAGAACTATGAACTGGTTGTTCATCAACACTAGCAGATTGGGTTTGTGCATCAGAGCCACTTACATTGTCATTGCCAATGTTGGTGTCAACATTTTGTTCTTGCTGATCTGATTCAGAATTCACATTAGCCTGAGTTGGTTGCTCTTCCTCCACAGCAACAATCGCCCACTCATCTGGATTTTTCGAAGCACTAGAATTACTCTTGAAAAATTTAAGAATATCCCCTCTCTGTGATTGAACCAAATCATCCACACGTTTTGCTCTTTTCCTTTTAGCGCTACCAGATTCTTGCTTTCTTGTTGACATGATCCCACACAATACTGGAAATTAAGTTAAATTAATCTTTAGATTTCTGCTATGGAGAGATTACAGAAACAGGCGAACACGAAAAGAAAAGCACAGAAGTCTGAACTCTGAAGATTTACCTTGGCGGCGGCGCGCCGGCGAGTGGCGACGGGCGGGCGGGCGGGCGGACGGGCGGGCGGCGCGCCGGCGAGTGGCGACGGACGAACGGTCTGCTGGGTGTCTGGGTCGCTGGACGCTCCGACGCTGGGATGAGAGATCGCAACGGGGAGGAGCCGAGGCAACACGGTCACACGGACGAAGAATAGACGCAAACCGATCGTTCCAGCGATCGTTCGTATGCCTGTGTGCAGACTTGGGCCACATTCTTTGATTCATTTACCTCCATGGGCCTTAACTTCTATAGTGTTGCTGGCCCATTTTATTTTTTTCTGGTAAATATATTATATATATATACTAAAACATATCCTGGATGGTGCCCCTGGATTTCGGGTGCCCGGGCGGCCGCCCACCCTGCCACCCTCCAGGGCCGGCCCTGTTCTAAATTAACACAGAAGAAAACCGCAGACCCTCATCCCCCTCGCGTCGCCTCCCTCCCAGGCGACCGAGGGGAACCCTAGCCGCCCCGCGCGCCGCCACCCCCTCCACTCGCCTCCCTCCCCTCGTCGCCCCCCGAGGCGGCTGCCGGAAAAGGCCGTGCAGCGCCGGTGACGGGGGCGGCGGGGATCTGCGCCCTCGGTCCCCTTTCTTGCAGCTTGGAGGTAAGCTGCTCGGATGGGGCCCCTCGCCGGCGGCGGCGACCCGTCGGCACGCGCCTGCTCCTGCGGGCGTCCTCCCTCCTCGCGCCCTCTCCGGCGCGGCTGCGGCGGCCCGGTGGTGACCCTCCATCGACTTCCACCCTCCCGCGTCGCCTCTGAAGAATGCCGTCGAGCTTGTCCGGCCGTGGACAGCGCCGGCGCGGGCCATCTCCTGCGTGCTGCAGCGGATCCCCCACCGCCCCTGCAGTCCGCCCCTCGCGTCCCCGAGCTTGCCTCCGTCGCCTCCGTGCTCTGTCCCACTTCGGGGAGGTACGGCTGCTCTCCTCCGCCTCCCCCTGGTCTGGTCTTGGCCTGCTTCTTCAGCTGTGTGGACTGGTGGTGCTGTGTGCTGCTATGCTTCGGGCGAAAGCCCTCTGTCGGTTCTTGCCGGCGCCGACAACGGCGGCGCCTTTCTGGGCGCCGTATTCCTCGTGGAGGCGCTGTCGGGAAGTCTCTGCATCCACCCACCCATTTGAGCCCCGGGCGAAAGCCTAGAGCCAGTTCTTGGTTCGGACTCGGCGGCGTCTCGTCTGTGACGTCGCTTCCCCTTTCTTGGGCGATGTCTTGGTGTGCCAAGTCCCTGCTGGATTTCTCGGTGCTGCCAGCGCCGCTCTCCATCGAGGTCTGCAGATTCCTCTTGTTGTTCGTCCAAGCTTTGGAGGTGCTGATGTTTTTATCGGAAGCCGGGTTAGCGGGAGTTTGATCCATCTTTGGATCCTCCCGTTCCTGTGGATGCCCCTCCCTCTATGGGAGTGGTGTCGGTAGGTGGCGACCAGACAACCAGCGGCCATGGCGCTGGTTAGATGAAGATGGAAAATGAAGCCCGCCGGTGTCTTTGCCTATTGCTCAAGATGTTGATGAAGACCTCTTTCCATTTTTCACCCTGTTGTCTCTTCTCGGCTAGCCTTCGCGTGGTCTCGGTCTCGTGATGCGCTTGCCCAAGAGCCTCTCTTGTTTGCCGTCGCGGTGTGGAGAGCTTCCGGCTCTTGGTGGCGTCTCGGCTCGCCTTTGTTCAATGACGACGCAACTGATGCCCCGTTCTTGTTAATCGTCTCGACCTCCGTGGCGGAGCTCCCTGTCTAGGTTAGTGCTAGGTGCTAGGCTTGACACTCACCGATGATGGTGGTGGTGCTCCTCAGTTGTGCCTGGGGTTCAAGTCGCACGCTCGTGTGGTGTGCTAGGCAGTTGGTCGAGACTTGGCATTGTGATCCCTTGCTGCACCCCTCGCCGCTTGTGCCTCTCATAGTGGCTCTTGCCGTTCTTTTCTAGTTGTATTTTTTTCTTGTATTTCGTTGTTTCTCTTCCTCTGTATCCCCTGTAAACCTGCTATTCTGTTGTAAGAACATGCCCCGCCAGGCTACTTTCGGTGAATGAAACAAGCGGTGGGGATTTATTCCCCCCGTTATTCTCGAAAAAAAAATTTAACACAGAAGCCAAATCTCACGTGCGCTCTAGCCTGGCCCTGCATTCTAGTAACGGAGTAGGCGTATCAGCTTTCACCTCACTTGCGCCACCGCTGCATTTTCCACGGTGACTCAGGCGAGCAGCCAAGGTTGACTGCCCAAGTTAAGCAAGCGTTGACGGTTCTCGTACCTCGTAGCCAAGGTATCTCCAACGAGGACGACAGTGAGAATGAACTAATTGCTAGATTTGGACAAGTCGACACCGGAATCGAGTCTTGGTTGCAGCAGAGTAGTGTCACCTAGCTTAGCTACGCGAACCTGGCCTAACCGCGACTTCTCTTCGCAAAGCTGCTTCCTCGAACGAACGAACGAACGAGCTCGAGCGCTAGCTCCATCGACATCGGCGGTGGCGGCGACGGAGGAAACTCTTGATCGAAGCAAACGCTGGAGTCCAAAAGAGTGGGACACGACGTGCACCACTGCTCAAAATAAATCATTTGCTTTGTCATCACGTACGTACGTGGAATCCTTTTTGAAAAGGGAGGGTAGGAGTGAAAGAGGTGTTTTGTAGGACGGGCTACATGTAGCCTGTTTTTCAAAAAAAATAAAAATCACACTTTAAAGTTTCAAAAATTCTGAAAATATTCCTAGATGTAGATAATGATGGCTTACACCGATGTGCAAAATATTAATGCGGAATATTAACCTTAGGGCACATCGTTTTCCATCTGTATGATTTTTTCGGATTTTTTGGAAACTTAAAATATTTATTTCAGAAAAAAAACTGAAAAACTGGACTACATGTAGCCCGGCCTACAGAGGGACTTTTCGGGGTAGGAGAACACATGTATCGGAACTCATGCATGGTGTCGTGCCCGTCGGGTCAGTGGCAACGGCCAAGTATGTATCTTAAAGTTGTTTGTGTGTGGAAAGAAAGACATGTATCTTAAAGTTGTTTTAGTTTCGTTTTCGCTTTTGCAGCTGTTAGATTAGCTCTTGCTTTGTACATGTCTTTGTGCACTTTTTATTCCTCCTACTATTAATGAAACAGCAGGCCAGACTGCTCTTTCCGTCGTAAGAAAGCCCAAAGGCTTGCCTCAATCCATTGAATAAGGAAGAGATTGAGACAAAGTTTTGAAGTTACAAATGAAAAATGACCAGCACAACAAGCTAAAGCCTACTCTCCCGGAATTATGCAGAGTTTTTAATTCAAAGAACCAAGGTTAGATTTGACATACTGCTTACACAAATGTTTTTATGTTCTCTGTTGTATTTTAAATGTTGATTTGCAACACCGGGAAACAAAAGTCACTTGCAAAAAAGCACCACTTTTAAACGAGGATATTCGGAAGAATGTACTAAGGGCAATGTGGTGTGGCTGACATCGATTAAGGAGTTCTGAAAAAAGACGAGTAGATGGTCAAACCATGTACGTACTACACATTCTACAATATTTCGGCAATACAACTCGAGAATGTTATTTTTGTAACTTATTCAATAAAGGGTTGAATCTGTGCTAAGACAATTTTTCAGTAAGAACATGTATCTTATTTTTTAATGAGAACAATAAAAAAAGATAATAGAAGGAGCAACTAGTAGGTAACATGAAGTTCCAGAATGTTGAAACCGAATCTGACTCCCTAGAAATGATCAATTTTGTGTTGGCCAAGAACAATGGTGGGATCCGGCTGGAGTTAATTTTGCTTCCTGCATTGACGAAGCAGCTTGGATAGGGAAGGTTGGTTTTATGCACTTTTTGTGTGACGCCAATGGTGTCGCTCATGAGCTAGCAGCTTATAGTTTTACAATAAACAGTGATGGTAATTGGATAGATCGATGCTCCACCTGACCTTATGGTGGACAAACTACTAAACGATGTACTCGGGTTTTGATATTAATAAAGCTAGCCATGATGGACTTTCCGAAAAAAGGGAGAAAATAAATAGAATAAAAAATAATCAAAACTATAGAACCGAATATAAAATGTATAACGGAAAAATAAGACAGGAGAAAGAAAAAACACAAATAAACGAAGCAGAAATATCTCCTACTGGGCCGGCCCACTGCGCCTGGGGAGAGGCGCATGTGACTTGTGAGGAATCCCGTCCCCAGTATGCGGCAAATAGGTTTTGTCGCAACAGCCCTGACCAGCGTCAGGCCGTCAATTTGAAAGCCTACCAAACTAGTCGCATGGAACGCATTACTCTGCATTTGCATATTCGCATTTTTTTTGTCATATTCGTATTCGCACGGCCGGACGGACTCTATTCCTGATCGCTTTGCTGCCATCAAGTTGAAGTACAACGAGGTCATCCGGTCCTTCAGCCTCGATCAAGACCTCGAAGCGGCTGCAAAGTAAGGTTATCCACAGATGTCGACTACTCCGGCAGCGGTCATTTTGCCAAAATAGAGAAACATTGTACCTTGGCACTCGACATGCAGGTTTATCTTTTTTTTTCTGAACAAGCATAGGCGCCAGGGGCGCCGATTTCATTCCAGCCCAACTGCACCAGGCAGCAGTGATTACAACGTCCTGTAGATTTACATTTTGTACGTCTGTAGATAGGCTGATTTAGGCTGAACCTAATAGCCTGTGTTGCACATAAGTGAGCCTCTCCATTTAGTTTCCTAGATATGTGGTAAACCTGCGGGGAAACACTGAATGTAGTCCTGAAAAATTGGGCTAAACATTCTCTAGCATTCCAGCGTAGGAGAGGATGGTCGATTCTTCTTGCCGCTGCAATCTTCGCTAGAACCTGATTATCTGTCAAAATAGAGAAACATTGTACCTTGGCACTCGACATACAGGTTTATATGAGCCTGCTATTATGGAAGCAATAGCGACACCTTTGCACTGGGTGAGGACCTGCATTGCAGCCAGTTCGTGTTGCCTCGGATGCGAAGAAGGTAGTAGCTGATATTTTCATGTGAATGGGAGGGCGATATAGCTTGATCCTCGAGGAAACCAACAAAACAAAGACAAACTGCGTCGAGTGCATTTTTGTTCTCAAAGGAGGCGTCTCGAACTATGGACCTCAGGATCTAGCAAACTTCCTTTTATCTTTAGGTCCTAGACGCCGCTAATGGCTGGATCAACCCCATGATGGAAATTGTATTCCTACGTGCACAAACATTGATTAACAAAGGTGGGGTATGATTATAAATAAGCAATCTACTATAGGTTTTGACTAAATTCATTGAGGTCAATTGTCCCTAACTCTTAACAATGACCTTCGGCCTTAGACTAGTCCCAATGGGTGGTAACATAGGAGTAACATGCATGCTACGTAGGCAAAAAATCTGATGTGGCGAATAATTAATGAGGAGATTGGAGTAACATAGCTAATTACCGTAACATCACACATTTCGAGGCAAAATGTGTGTGCAACCTAATAAATAGACTTATGCATGCCACTACACACATGTTACTCCCCATTGTGGAGGTAGTAACTTAGAGTAGTAACATATGCACGTTACTAGTCTAAATTACTCTCCATTGTGACTAGTCTTAACTTCGCCTAGTCCTCGTAACGACTTGTGGCTAGGTGCACGTGTCTTTGTGACCCACCATGCTTCACCCACCCTGCTTCTTCCACCCCAAGGTTGTAGCCACTTCACTTAAGGGGTCGAGGAGAATACCCTCACACAACCTCACTTGTGACTGAGAGACGAGGACACACCGCCTCTGATCCACTCCACGTAGCGACTCTTAGCGACATCGTCTCTTTGCTTCGTTTATGGTTACCCAATCTTTTCCAAGTTTCGTTGCCCTCTCGCGACCTTGAAAGTAAGGGTTTGACCTCCTTCCTCCGAGCTCCACCATGCGTCAAAAACTCATGTCCCCTATGACAAAGCCGACGGTCAAACGAACATATTTCTCTCATTTTCTTATGTCAGTTTCTGTTTACCTTATTTCGTACTTCACTACGTGTGAACACAAAACATATACCTTTTGCTCATATGGTTTTTCCTTGTTTTATTATTAAGATGAATATAAGTTCAAATATTTATACTCCTTCTGATCCGGTATAAGTGTCGGAGAAAGTCAGCTGGTTAAGTAGAAATTCATAGCAGTACTCACGACACTCTTTTAGAATCGGAGTGAGTATAAAGAAAAACGTACATATGTTAATGAGCCGCACAAAATGCGGCAAGTTTCACGCCCAAGAGGACGTGTTACTGTATTTCCTTCCCTCCTCAAACGTGCCCTGCATGCTCGTATTTTTTGCTGAGTGGGCACAACTTCTCCACCATGTATCAGTCGGAGTATCGCATTCTTCTTGGATTCTATTTCCCCCCAGTCCGGCCGTAAGAAATTGTCTTACCACGACCGGCGTGAAAACATCAGAGGATGATCAAGGGAATATTGACCTAGGCATGTCGAAGCAATCCATGAGACATGCGTCCATGTGCACTCAGGTTTTGCGAATGTAGATGTGAAATTATTCTCCTCGAGATCCCTAAACGTACGCTGTCAAGAATTTCAAGGTAGGATTGACCGACTATAGTACAGTCCAAGTGGGCAAGTAGTAGCAGCCGTCTCATGCTCAGTATGACATTCTTAATCTTCTCATCAGAATAGGCTTTTGACTAACCAAATTGATCCGTTAAGCATTTTATCATGCATCATGCATGAGAACACGTTGCCATCACATGCCAACATGTAGCCGAATTAAGGCCTGCAATAGGTCACTAAGCAAGGATAAACATTCTCTACCTGATTGTGCGGTAGTACCACTCGTACTCATGATATGCAGGCAGGTTATATACTACTATTTGCTTGCTGTCGTATAGTAACATATGCGGAGCAACTATCCTTCCAGTCCTACTTGCTTTTGAAGGATATATGAATTATTAACAAGTGGTTTTTACGACTCAAAACACTAGTAATCTCGAAACATGCTTTCGCCCCGCTTTATAAATAAAGCAACATGCCAAGCAAGTCCATACAAAGTAACAAGCACAAAGAGCTAGAACAGTTTGCTGGGGCAGCAGCACAAGTACGCCCAAAAGCAAGAAGCAAGGGAGGAAGAAAGAGGGGGGGGGGGGGGGGGGGGGCGAGAAAGAAGAGGTGGGAGAAGAACAAAAGGCGAGCCCCTCCGGCGCTAGCTGGAAGAAGAGGAGAGACGTCGAGCGCTCTCCACGAGGCTAACGATCATGTCATCCAGCTGCCCCCTGTCGCGCTGCCTAGACAGCGGCTGCCACTGTTGCAAGAAAGACAGAAATTTAAACATCGAGTCAGAAGCACAGCGAATAAAGACCCGCTCAATCACCATCTTATTACGAATCGTCCAAAGTGTCCACGTCAACGCGGCAAACACCAACCAGAATAGGCGTCGCCTCCCTCCGGTACGGTTTGCCTGGAACTCTATGAACTCACCAAGGTCTGAGGCTTGCCAAGCAGGCCCAAGCGCCTCATGGACGAAGTTCCATAGGAACCTGGCAGCAGGACAGGTGAACAGAATGTGGGTTCCCTTCTCCGGGATCCCACACATGGGGCAAAGGCCATCCCCCGGTCCCTGTCGCTTACGGACCTCCACCCCTGAAGGGAGACGATCCCTAAGAAGCTGCCACACGAAGATTTTTATCTTTAAGGGAAGAGGGGCCTTCCACATCGGAGAAGACCAAGCGCTAACTGGACTACTGAAGAGACTCCGGTAGGCCGACTTCACGGAGAAAGTCCCAGAGGGCGCCAGGTGCCAAGACACGAGGTCTTGGCCACCCGGCAGCGCCTCCGGGAGTAAACTCCGTAATTCCGCCCAGGCTGTGGCCTCGGTAATACCAAATGTTCGTCGGAACGAGATGTTCCAAGTCCCACCGTGCATCGCCGAGCCCACCAGCTGCAACGGGTCCGCACAAATCGCAAAAAGCGACGGGAATCTATGCTGTAACGGGCTTGCATCAAGCCACGGGTCCAGCCAAAAAAGGGTGCCTTCTCCATTACCCACGGAGAAGCGGGCACCCTTCCTAATCTCATGCTTGATGGTTTGGATGGATCGCCAAAACTGAGATCCATCCCGGCGGTCACAAGAGAGGAGGGGGCGGCCCTGCAAGTATTTCGCTTTGATAAGTTGCAACCAGAGCCCCCCTTCCTCTCTAAGTATCCGCCATACCCATCGAAGCATGAGCGCGACGTTCATCTTACGGGACGATAAAATACCTATGCCCCCCATGTCCTTGGGGGCGCACACATCCGCCCATTTGACCATGTGGTACTTCTGGCGCCCATTGGCCGCTGCCAGAAGAAACGCGAGAGTTCCCTGTCAAAAGTGACATGCGTGCCTTCTGGGAAACTGTAGACTCCCATCATGTACATAGGTAAGCTAGACAGGCAGGCGTCAATGAGGATTGTTTTGCTCCCCTTGGAGGTAAAACGCCCCTGCCAAGGCTCTGCCTTGGCTCTGACACGCTGGGTAACCGGCTCAAGATCCTTAATAAGGATCCTCGAGTCACTAATAGGCATCCCAAGGTAAGTCATAGGGAAGGCAGCCAGCTTGCAATTCAGTTTGTCCGCTATCCTCTGTTGCTCCTCAAGGGAATACCCCATGATCATGACTTCGCTCTTGTCGAAGTTAATCTTGAGGCCTGACATGGCCTCAAAGCAGAGGAGAAGGAACTTGAGATTAACAATGTCAAGATCCGACCCCTCCACCATGATCATGGTGTCATCCGCATACTGGAGGTGGGAGACTCCACCTCCAGGAATAAGGTGCCCAACCACACCAGAGATGTGGCCGGCCGTCTTGGCTTTATCTAGGATATCTGCCAAGACGTCAACGGCTAGGTCAAAGAGGAGGGGAGATCGGATCCCCTTGTCTCACCCCACACGATGACCTAAAATAGGCACCAATGTCCCCGTTAATGTTTATCGCCGTGTGCCCAGACATGACAATCTGCATAATCCAGCATATGAAGCGATCATCAAACCCACGACGTTCGAGGACCTGGCGGAGAAAGGCCCAGTCCAAACGATCATATGCCTTCTGGAAATCTAGCTTAAGGAAGACACCCTTATGATGTCTAACCTTGACTTCATGAACAATCTCATGAAGTGCCAGAACTCCGTCATGGATAAATCGTCCCTTGAGAAAGGCGAACTGATGTGGGTGTGCGAGTCGCTCCACAACTGGCGCCAAGCGTGATGCACACACTTTAGCAAGCAGTCGCTGGATGACGTTGATCACCGTGATCGGTCTAAACTGGCGTATCTCCGTGGCCCCCACTACTTTGGGGATCAAGGTAATAACCCCAAAATTGAGGCGAGACATAACCAGGGTCCCAGTATAAAACTCCTGGAACAGCGGCATAATCACCGCCTCAATAGTCTCCCAGAATTTCTGGAAGAAGGAGACAGGAAGGCCATCCGGGCCCGGGGCCGAGTTGGCCTTCATCCCCATAATGGCCCGACGAACCTCCTCAGGGCTGAATGGGAGTGTCAACTCCACATTCTCGACGTCCGAGACTAAGGCCCCTAAGGGCCAAAAGTCCGTGGCTAAAGCCACCCCCGTGCGGGGACCCTCCGTAAAAAGCTCCTTATAAAAGGAGTAAATGTGGCTGGAGAGGTCCTGGGCCTCCTCTAATAGAAGGCCATCCGCCCAAAGACACGGGATAGAACATCTCCGACGGCGCCCGTTAGCAATGGCGTGGAAGTACGCAGTATTAGCATCCCCACGGAGAATCCAATTCTGGCGACTGCGTTGTCGCCAAAATATCTCCTCGCCTTTATAGATCTCCATAAGGGAGGTCTCCAAGGCATACCGCTGAAGCCACTCATCAGCGGTCAGGCCTACCGAGTCAGCCGCCACGTCAAGCGTATGAATCTGGCCGAGGATGTCCGCCTTATTTTTTCGCACCTCTGCTCCTAAGTTCGCGCCCCACCCACGCATAAATTGCCGCACGACTTTAGCACAGTGATGCCAAATGTCAACCGCATTATAAGCACGAGTAGGAGCTGTGACCGCGGAGTTCCACTTCAGTCGAACCGCTTCCACAAAGCCCGGCTGCCCAAGCCAGAACTCCTCAAAGTGGAAGCGGTTCGGCCTCGGCGCCCCCCCTCCGGTGGACAGGAGCAGGGGGGAATGGTCCGAGCCAATCCTAGTGACCGCACGAAGCGAGCAAAGAGGAAAGGCCACTTCCCATTCTACCGAAACTAAAACCCGATCCAGCACACTACGGATCGGGTCGGCCTGGTTGTTTGACCAAGTATAGCGCGCCCCTACTCGTGAAATCTCTCGTAGCGCAAGATCAGCAATCCATTCGTTGAACATGCGCATCCTCGGTAGGTCCACATTATCTGAGCTCTTGTCATCAGGGGAGCGAATAAGGTTAAAATCTCCCGCCAGCACCACAGGGGTGGGGCAACGCTCCACCTTTGACCTGAGCTCAGCTAGAAACTCTGGAGACCTCCGATGATCCGCCGGGCCATAGACAATAATCACCTCCCAGCGAAGGTGAGACCGTCTATGGGTGAGCGACATGCTCACAAAGAACTCCCCACGATCCATATCCTCTACCTCAAAGGTATCCTCCTTGACACCAAGAAGAATACCCCCTGAGTGTCCCGTCGCCGGGAGCCAATGCCACAAGAACTTGTGGCGACTAAGACTCTCCAGCTCTGGGATCGAGAAATCCTGTCGAATCGTCTCTTGCAATCCCACAATGTCCACATCCTCATCTCTAAGGTAATCGATTAGTTGGCGACGGCGGCCCTCCTGCCCGAAACCCCTCATGTTCCAAATAAATGTGCGGACATTCATTGGGAAACACTGTCGGGGTTGGTCCCCTTACGGGGGACCGATCGGGCCCTACCAGAGGTCGAGGGCCGGGACGTTGCCTTAGGGGGCCTCCCGCGCCTCTTCCCAGGTTGGGAAGCTGGCGCGGTAACTGTGGCCCTATCAGGCCTAGGAGGGGCTCCGCTACCGGACCCTTGTGCCTCCTGCACAGGTCCAGCGGGAGCCGGGGGCCCCTGCCGCTCATGCTCCGCCTGAGCACGAGCTGCCGCTAGGGCCCCCTCATAGACCTCCTTAGCCTTGATAGCCGCAATCTGCTCAAGGCGAGGCCCCCGCTCTCCACGGAAGATAATGTCGCAGTTTGTCGCAACCTGGGCTAGATGAGCCAACGGGACTGTATCGAGAACCGAGAAACGAGAACCAGAGGGGGGAGAAGGAGGGGGAGGGGGAGGGGTAGGAGTAGGTTGTGACGTACCAGTCCCACGGTCGAGCGCCTCGCGCCGGCGTGACGCCACCACCGCAACAGTAGGCTCCACCACCTCCCCGCCAGTCCGAGCACGCGCCAAGCGCGCACTCTGACGACGAGTGTCAGTAGCAGGAGGGGAGGACCGGTGGCGTCGAGGGCGACCCCTGGTGCCAGCCACAGGAGTGTCGGGGAAGACTGAGACTGGCTCCAGGGTCGGGGCGGCAGGGGTACCCGGGGACCGGGTGTAGCAGACCACGCCCGGTGAGCGCGGGGAGTCGGGGGCCATGACCTCCAATCCCACACTCGTCGAGTCCTCCGCATCCTCCACCTCCGCCTGAGGAGAGGACTGGAGCCCCAGTGCGGCCGAGACAAGGCCAGAGAGGTCCAAGGATCCCGGCCCCTCACAGAGGTTGGAGCCGTACTGTGAGAGTGGGAACCCAAAGGACAGCGGTGGGACAGGGCGGGAAGGGCGAGCGTCGTCGGGCCTCCCCAGCTTCGCCGGCGCACTCTGAGGAAGAGGGCCGACGCAGGAGGAGGCTGGCTAGGCAAAGATGCCTGAACCTGGGCGTCAGCGTGGGAGGCTGCTCCTGGCGGGGGAGGAGCTGCAGAGGTCGGAGCTGTGGGCGCAGGCGGCTGGAGGAGGTTCCCACCGAGGAGATCGTCCCCGTCAGACTGGTCATCCCCCAGAGGATCCTCCTCCCCGTCGGACGGGGTGGGGTGGGGGGAGGATGAGCGTCGGGTCGGGGGGGAGGTGGACCTCGGCCGATCCCCCTCAGGCTCCAACTCAACCACCAAAGTCCTGGGCGCCCCGTCGAAGTAGAAGGTGGGGAGAGTGATGTTCAGCTTGGCAGGATCCGGGGCCAAGACCCGAAGACGGACGGGGCCATCCCCCGGGAGGGAGCTCGCGTCCACCTCCACGAAGCGACCAACTGCCTGGGAAATAAGCGCCACAAAAGTCACCTCCTTTCTCAGCTCAGAGGGGATCCCATGGATACGAACCCACACCGAGGCCAAGGGAGGCGGCGCGTCAGGGTCGGAGTCAGAAGGCCTGATGGAGACGCGGATGTTGTGAACCGGGAGGGTGATGGTAGGACTCCAGGACACATGGGCGAGGAGCTGAGCAGAGGGGAAGGCCACCGCAAACTCGGTCGCGGAGAGCTCCCGCACCACCCAGGTCCACCCACCATCCAGGCTCGCAAGCTCGGACCGAATGGTCTCAGCTGAAACCTCCACGGACGAGGGGAAGGCCTGCTCGGGCAGCACGGTAATCACTGCCCTGTGAGCCGGGGTGGCCAGCTTGATGCCTCCAGTATCGATATAGTAGAAGCCGGCATCAATCCCATGACCCAAGAACTCGAGCACGGGTGGCACACGGGAAGGACCCATGAGCAGATTCCCGGCCCTGTTGCACCGGCCAGGGCCTCACCAGCAGCCGGAGGCGCCGCCGCGGACGGGGCAGCCTTCTTCTTCTTATTTGGCTTCTTCTTTTTGGCTGCCTGAGTCGGGCCAGTAGGCAGTGGGAGCACCGCGTCCTGGTGTGGAGACGACCGACCCCTGCCCTCACGCCACGATCCAACCGCCGGCGGGGCCCTGCCGCCCTCCCGCTGGAAAGGGAGGCGCTGGTTGAGCTCGGACCGCAGCGCGGCCTCCCTTCGCTGGCCAGCAGGCGAAGCACCATGGCGAGGTGGAGACCTCGGCCGAGCACGGACCGCCGGCGAGCGCGAGCGGCGGGGGGGAGAGCGTCGTGGCGACGACCTCCGGCCCGGGGAGCGCCGTGGCGGCGGTAGACCGCAGGCGGGGCACGGGAGGGCGAGGCCGCACGGGGCGGAGAAGCAGGGCGGGCACCACGGCGTGGCGGGGACGGACTCCGGCGCCTCTTCATCAGCGCGTCGGCGAAGGAGTGCTTGAGGGGCGGCGGCGAACGGTGGAGACGAATGCGACACGCACGAGCTCCGTGCTTGGCAATCTGTTCCTGCGTGGCGGCGGCTGCTAGGGATAGGTCAAAGGCACCTCGGTGGATCCAGAGCCAGCCCGACGTTGGCTTGATGGGCTGCTCCGATCCACAGCCTCCAGCCGGCCCACGCCGCCCTGAAGTCCTGGGAGCGCCACGGGATAAGAGGCCTTGGGCCAAGAATCCCACTAGTGGGCCTTGCCCTAGGGTTTGCGGGCACAGTCGGCCCAGGGCCCAGCAGGGATGGCATCGCAGCGTCGCACAGCGCCGCCACAGACCCCAGAGGCGCCGCCACCGTGCCGTCGGTCGCCTGCACCGGTACCGGCTGGAGCGCCGCCGCAGAGCACCTCTCTGCAGCAACCTCTCCGGCCATACCAGCACGAGCAGGTCCCGAGGGGGACCCACCAGCAACCAATGGGAGGGACGGCGGCGCGCTATGCGGGATTGGACGGCGCGCCGGCGAGCTTCGGCCGCCACGCCTAGGAGCTGGGCCGCGCCGCCTGGGTGGAGTCGCAAGCGCCAGGAACTCACCGAGCGTCGGCAGGGCCGGCGGCGAGCACCACCGCGTGAGCTCCACGCTTTCTGCCTCCGCCGCCTCGACCTCGTCGGCGACGTCCGCCCAGCTGCGGCCACGCAAGGACTCCGGGTCCCCCCCTACCACGGGGGACACCGCATCACAAGGCGCAGCCATGGCCAGCGCGGAGGAGGCAGGGGGACGGCGGCGCTCACCGGCCGGGACCACCGCCAGGGCTTCGCACGGGAGTCGCCATCTTCATCGCCTTTCCGCGCTTTCAAAATTCGCCTGTGTCGTTTGTCATCTCCCTTCGTCAGGCAACACTAGTAATCTCTCTCCCCACGGGAAGTCCTTTCTTCCAGACTACAACTATGTCTTCGTCAACTGCAATATTCTGAAGAAACTGATTTACACTTTTCATATAACTGCCCTTAGTTTGTCTCTAGAATGCTGGGACTCAATCCTTCCTTATAAAAAGAGGGGTGCCTCGGTGATTGATGAAATGATGTTTAGCTATAGAGGCTCTGTCCAAAAAAAATTGATTTAGACATTATTATCACGGGGGATTGGAATATTTGGATGCAGAAAAGTGCAAAAAATCATTCATGAGGTTCGACCTAGTGTGGCATCCTCGAGAGTTCTGCTTAAATAAAATCTTGTAATCCTAGGATACCGAATCAACAGAAAATATGCAGATGATGTGAAGTGCTGGGTTGACTCAGTTTTTCCTTGATTAGTTTGCATCTTTGTTTTCATCCATGTTAGAAAACACTGGACTTTTCGTTAGACCTTTTGGTCTTGTCTTGTTGTGTAAATAGCTTGCATATACAAATGAAACTTTCATATATATGGGATCGCATTGAATGATGGTGTTGCTAGGCAGATTATTTTCTGCGTATAGATTACATGTACACGCATATATACATGTGCAGAGATCTACCCTGGATAAACAGACAGATAGATCTGAACATACACAAATACATATGTGCAGAGAGATCTCAACATAGACAAATACATTACATATATTTATCTGAGAGATGAATGGATCTCCGCAGATCGATCGCTACCCATACCTGAAGATGCATCGAATTACAAGAAACCTTATACATACTCACGTATTGGACAAAGATAAATCGATCTGCTCCAAACAAAACTAATTAATCACGGACGGGCAACAAAAACATCAACGATCTAGTAGTATCAGCGAGTCGCTAGACCTGCATGCAGGCTTGCTCCGGGCATGCCATCATCGCGCAAGCAGCTGCCGGGACGTCGACGGCCTCGCCGACGCACCCACCGCCGCCGCCTGCTTTCGCCGGCGCCGGATCCGGAACGGCCCTCTTGCAGGGCGGCGCGGCCGTCTGCACGAGGGGGATGACGGGGAGGTTGTCGCACGTGCAGACCTCGATCATGAAGCCGTCGGGGTCGTGGAAGAAGAGCTGGTCGACGTTGATCCCGCCCTCCTCCACGCGCCGCTGCACGTACCGGATGCCCATCTCCTTGAGCCGCCGCTGCACCACCTCCAGGCTCTCGCACTGCACAACAGTACATATTTCACGTCACCTCACGATCAAACCAGCCGCAACCATCACATCATGGATTGAAAGTTTGAAACGGATGTGCTTGAAAGTTTGTACTGTGTCTGTGTACATGGATCAAGGCAGACACTTCTCAAGTATCACTACTTGTGAAATCAAGGTTGGACATGAGTAGTGCATCGCGCGCCATGATCGTGCATGGGTGCATGCACTGGTATTTTAAAATTATAGATCTCGAAATTACTACTATATGTTGTGGTAGACTATTTGTTTATTTAGTTTGAGCTGGAATGATCCATTGATCTAGATCTAGTTGCAAACATAGATGCAAGCAAGATACAACTACGCGTTTCATTTCATCCACCTTGGAATGGATTTTTTTAATCTGAGATTTTGGAATGGATGATTAAGAGAAGGTACCACCGTAGCACTACTGCGTACAGCGTACAGCCTAGGTATTATATTTCTAATCATGGATGTCTGCCGTCTGTTGCTGCATTCTCAACCTGACGACCAAGGTGGATCAGGAGAAGGTGGAAAAGGAGACAGCTAGCTAGCTGTGTACTCCGGCGAAGTGCTGTCACTAGCGGACAATCAACGGGAACTCTAGCCGTCTTCTTCTGTACCCGTCCAATGCAAATTTAGGATGACTTCCAGTTTACTCCCAATCGATCGAGCAGCATGTGCCCAGGTTTCTAACTCACATGGATTTTATAGAGAACAGAAAACCTTACTCACATGGATGGACGATCTGTTTCTGAAAGGTTTCATTACTTACGCTCGATCGAGCTAGCTAGAATATATGTGAGCGACATGGGACTATGGGAGGGTGTGGCCAATCTGCCAGTACCATGTCCATTTCTCTTCGTTCTGACGACACTTGCAACCACTTTCAGAAACTATATGCACGAGGCATATGATTCTGTTAAATCTAAGAACTAAGTCACCCGACATCTTGGCATTGACATTCACGCAGCAGGGAATGAGGAAAATTAAGATTAGATCACACCGCTAGCACCATAGACTTAGGCGCGGGGGATGTGAGCGTACCGTGAATGAAATGTGGTTGTCCTTGGGGTCGATCTCCGTCTTCTTGGGTGGCATGCTCCCCGGTTCCTCCGCCTGAAGCAGATGCACGCCGATGCCGAAGTTGAACAGCCTGCAAAATCGTTACTTAGCAAATCACATCATTTGCATCCGCACGCGATTGATCAATCGATCATCAAGTGACGCCATGATCCATGGGTGTTTCTGCGCACGTACCATGCGCCGTCGAAGTCGAAGGATCCGGGGCGGCGGATGGGGACGAAGCCCAGGACGTTGCGGTAGAATGCCAGCGAGCTCTCCAGCGACCGGCACACCACCGAGATGTGGTTCAGCGCCGTCAGCCCCAGCCCCCCACCGCCGCCACCCTGAGCCGCCGCCGCCTTGTTCACGCCCGCCGCCGTCGTGCTCACCATATCTCCGGCCGGAATGTACCTGCTTCTTTCTTTGTGGTCTTCTTCCCCGAGGAGGCGATCGAGGGCGACGGCTTCGCCGACGTGCAAACCTCTCTTCTTGAGATCTGCTAGCTCACTTCAAGCACGTGCCTACTCGCCGCAGACCGAGTAAGCAGCACGACGGCGTCGCCGAGATGTGTCTGGCCGGGAGTGGGATACGATCGAGAATGTATAGGCGCGAGCTAGAGGTAGTTGTGGCTCTGAGCCTGTGAGCTGCAAGATGCCTCGACGAAGGTTTATATAGTGAGCTAGGAAGCTCGCGAGTGGCAAGCGCGCGCACATGTGAACTTAATTTCTTGGTAGGGTTTCCAACAGGTTCCATACTTCCAACTTCATATGACTAGGCTGAGATAAGTGCACTCTTCTACAGGCCAAACCGGCGAGCTGCGTGCCTGCCTATAAAATATACAGTTAATTTTCGATCAAAACTTGGTCGTAACGACGAAACAAAATATGTCTTGTATAGTTTAAAACCAAGGGATTATACCACACGACACACATGATAGATGTATCAGTGTATCTGAATCTGTATATATATGTCATCACGTATATAAATGTATATAGGTACGCTTGACGGGACATAAGAGTATTTTCTACACTCCAAAGCATTCCAAAAGGAGGTTCGGACCAAAAGATCAGCCACAACGTAAACCCATTAGGTGTTCACAGTGTTCTGGACATGAAAAAATTTGCGGCACCTCTGAGGACTCCAAGTTAGGAGGTTTTTTCAGAGGTGTCTTGACCCACATGTCAATTCTAGCACGCATAAAGACAGACGAGCAATCCACTGGTAGGATATTTTGTGCCAGCACGTACGTGTATGGACGGAGTGAGTGGATCGAGTGGCCACATAATATATCTGTTGATCGAGTGGTTTGGCATCGTTTTTTTTTTGCGAAACACAGTACAACGCAGACGCTCACATACACGTGCACACACTCACCCCTATGAACGCACGCACACCCTACCCTATGAGCACCTCCGAAAGACTGAGCCGGCGGTTGAGTCTTGAGATTGACGAAGTCACCACAGACGCCTCGCTGTCGACGGGAACGTCGCCTCCCACTGAAGAATATTCCGCCTAAATGAGAAACACCAATGTCAAATCTAGGATTTGAACTCTGGTGGGCTGAGGGTACAACCACCCTCCTAATCATCTTGCCAGAGGCAAGTTCTCTGGTTTGGCATCGTTAAGAGATCCACTTACTCTACCTACGCACACACAGCGTGACGTATTTTTAACCGGCTATAAAAAATCCGATAATCCGGCACTTGTCCGATTTGTTCGGCGTACGCCGCCAGGTGCAACACCCTCATCGTGTCGGACCCCAAAATTAAAATATAAATCAGTATACCGATATCATTGAGGAAGTAAAGTGTCGCTGTCAAGTTCTGCCTCCCACGCCGAACGAACGCGTAAGTATGTAGGGAGTTGGCTCCGTGGTGACTGGATTGCATCATGACAGCACACGTTTTTGTCGTGGGGGCTACCCTCTACGTGAATCACGTGGAAGCCTTATCGCCGCCTCGTCAGCTCCCATCCATGCATGCATGGCTGCCAATGCACAGAGCTCGATCAAATGACTACTCCCTCTGTTCCAAATTACTTGTCTCAACTTTGTCCAAATTTGCATGTATCTAGATATATTTTGGCAAGTAGCACTTGAAAGTCAATCGTTGCACAACTGTTTGGGATCCCTGAGGGGTTGGGGCTCCAACTGTCCCAAAAATGGACTTTTTGTTTGAAAAGAAGATAGAGCTTGGTGTAAAATATTTAGTAATTCTCTAGCAAGAAAAAAATAATGTTGGTCCTCTCTCTTCCATGTGGTCCCGCCCTTATCTGTTTGGTCTGTAGACTGGCCTTCATTTTCAAAAGCTAGAAAGATTTTTGCCAATTTCTAAAATTACCTACCACACACATGTAGTTTAGTTTTGACCTTTTTTTTTGGAAAATTGGCCAAATTTTATTTAAATAAGCGAAAGAAGAAGAAAAGTTAGAAAACTAAAATATTTGGACAAATAGCCATCAAATATGGTCTACGTTATGTGCCAATTAAAGATGTGCTAATTTATACCATATCCTTTGTACCTGCTTCGCAAAATACTTCTTTTAGCATTTAGAAAAAGGAAAAACAATTTTAACAAAGTTGATTTTTTTTGGCATGGTTAGAGACACCTTAGTGCCAAAAAATGATTAATTTATCATGAAAAATAAAACAGCATGTTATAAAAATATCAGAGTGTCTAAAAATTTCAGAAAATGTCATACACCTAGGCCTATCCTCAGCCTAAAAAATAAAATTCTAAGTCATTTGAGATAAGCCATTTTATATGTAGTCTTAGACTCAAAACGTGTAAGAATCTCGGGATACGTCATCTGATATGGTGTACACTGAGAGGCTCTATGACTGAAAAACGTCATATAGAATGGCTTATCCTGAATGACTTAGATTTTTTTCTGGGCTAGGATAAACCAAAGTATATGGCGTTTTCTGAAATTTCAAGAGTTTCTCAGATTTCTAGACGCCTAAGCTGAGAAGGGCCATATGTGGCTGAAAGTTATTCGAAGGGTCACCGTTAGGTGAAGACTAGGAATTGGACTGTTTAGTAAAAAAGATATTACATCCACTGTTCGTTCGTGCATGCTCATATGCATATGCATTGGTATCGGATCAGCTAGTGCGCGATAATTTTGTAGTACTTGCAAGGAAGGCATGAATATGCATACTTGCAAGGAAGTTAGCAAGGCATGCATTTTGTACAATGTTGTCGATCTGCATGCTACCGTCCAAGATCGATCATACCCTCCGTTTCATTTTTCTACAATGATGTCGCACATAAAACATGCGCATCCCATACACACAGAAGTCACGCACACTCACACGAGTACCATGTGCGTGAAATGTGAAAATGGTTATTCAAACCCTGATGGTGGAGTCATCGTTCGGTTCAGTGGCAGGGATCCATAAATTATTCTAATTGAAAGGGATATGTGATTGGATGTTTTTTTGAATTTTGGTTGTTGTCTTCTGTAAAGAAAAAGGTACTCCCTCTGATCCCAAAAAAACCAAATAAGTGTCGTAAGTTGCACTATGATTTGTGCCTAGTTACTTCATTGTTCACGACATTTGAAATGGACCGGAGGGAGTAAAAGTACTTTTGCGAGTCTTTTGGCACTTGGCACTCCCTCGTACCGTGAAAAAATAATGATAAATTAAACTTCCTAAAAGGAAAGAACCTCTTATTGGTACGAGCGTTATTATCAAGCCTTTTAAGCGACCATCACGTCAATGTGGGGTAGTACAAGTAACACCCTCCTGTCATGGCGTCCCTCCTTGTGATGCTGCGTAATTATTTTGGGAGATTTGAACACAGTGCATGCTTAAACCATAACAGTCTAGTACTTTTTTTTTCTTGACAAGTGTTATTTCTTCCCACTATTGTCATGAAAATTTTGTGCTACTCCTTTCAACTACGTTCCTCGTTTTAAACTACGTCCTTCAAGTGTGTTTCTCCTTCAGAATAAAACTTTGTCACAAGTATAGGCAAAACCTACAAACCCTTCATTTTGGAAAGACTTTATGTGATTAAAGAAGAGTTCTTTAACCGAGTTTTTTTTAAATCGGTATGGTTTGAGAACTAAATTTAAGGAGGTGTTTTGTTAGGTGATACGTCTCGAGACCAACAATACCATCATTGTACACCATAGTACAACAAAAAGATGTATACATCGCTCATGTTTCTCTCATGTCCTTTTGCGTGTGCATTATGTGGAGAATAGTGCATGTGACTTATAACTTTCCTCATCCAACCAATATCAACAATATGCTTGGATAGTTTGACTGAATGGAATCCACAAGAAACCAAGGCCGGATTCATATCGAAGTGTCAGCTTTATGTTGGTCGATATGGACAAGAATGAAATTATATTCAACAAGATTAAATCTTTCGATGTTTTATAGATTATTCATGGCCACACATTGGATTGAGTTATGGTCCTTTCTTCTTGCGTAAGATCAGTGGGAGCTTATGGCTTCTACATGCAACCATCCAATGACATTTGCTCCGGATATTTTCAGATGGCCTAGTTGGCATCATCTTAATAAACTACATGATGCCTATCTGCTACAGATGGTTGATTCATGTATCAATCTTATGTTATCCTTGAGTTGTAATGCTTTGAATGATGAATATTTCAATAAACATGGTTGTATGCGTCAATTTATGCAGAGGGTGGGGTTTCACTCCCCTTTTCGAATAAAGAATACTTATGTTTCGCTTTCTTAGTTACCTCATATTAGTTGTGTTTCTCCTTTTGAACCACTTCATTTAAACAACACCTTTCCTTCTCAATTGTGTCATTTCAACTGATTTTTTCTTCTCAACTGTGTATCTCCTTATTTTTGTCCTTTTTCCCAAGTTTGTTCCTCCTTCTCAATGAATCCTTTCAACCGTGTGATTTTTCCTTCTCAACGGAGTCTTTCAACTGTTTTTTCCTCTTTTCCGCACAGTTTCTTTGTCCTTTTAACTATGTTTCTATGTTTTTATTTGTGTTTTAATTGTCTTATTTGTTGTGTCCTATTAATTATGTTTTTTCTTTCTCTGTTAGTCTATATTATGTTTCTTCTTCTTCTCTATTTCATTCCTATCAATTGTGTCTCATTCTCAACTGCAGTTCGCTTCTCAACTATGCTCTTTGAACTGCGGTAACAAGCTCTCGTTGACTTTAAAGCTTGTATCGTAGTGTAATCCTATCTTTCTTGGCAATGTGGGTTCAAATAGTCGGTGGGGTGGTCACTCGAGGTGCTTACCCTACTATGTCAAGTTTGTACACTTAATTAGAGGGCACAAAGGCAAAATTTACTCTTTCGATAATTAATTGCATATGCGCAATTAGTACAGTGGCTTTTTCCGTGTGCGTGAGCGCGAGAGTCCCAATTAACAAGCTTTCTCATTTTTAAACCAATTTTGACAAGAGGTTAAAATTTACAAGTAAGCACGTACAGTAGCCGTAATTAAAACCGAGAATGACCTGTTTCGAAATAAAATACCGAGAAGGACGTAACACAGCGCGTTCGGTTCTACGTATCGATCTGCCGCAGTGTTTACGCCGGTCAAGCTACATGCGTTCTCGATCGTGTCCCATGGCATGACAGAGGCCAGTGCTGGATGTACAGTGATACAAGTAGACAACGTATAGCGCAGTGTGCATCTCACATTCTCACTGGCTCTCTCTCCATTATCAACTGATCGTCATTCAGTACCGGTCGATCCGCCAACTAGAACGCCAGCCAATTGTATAATCTTAAGCACTGCTAGCTTGTCGCTGATAAGTTGTACTAGGTGACATGGACGCATGCTGGATCGATATAGGCGACCGGGAATTTGTGAGTCATGTGATATGCCAACCGTGGTGATGTACAAGTACAACCCTGAGTTATACTATGTAGCTGGACTTGCAGCTGTGATATGTTTTTCTAGTCTATATATGGTGCTACTCTTCTCGGGATCGAGATCACTGTAGCTGAATATAAAAAATGGCAAACTCATTAAAGCTCTTGGAAAATATCAATCTTTGTGTCACAGCTGAGTTGGAAAATATCTATGCCACAAGCTCAAAATGAGCTTTTGCCAAAATGTATGTGGTATATTCAGCCGGTCTCTTCGACTGGTGCGTGGCATGTCCACATCGATCAAACAAGTTAGAGCTCCTTTGACACTCCTCATTTCGTTTAGTATAAATAAAATGAAATGACACTATTGACATAATTTCATTTATCCACTTTCAGTTCCACAACGAAATAATTTTCAGAAGAAGGACATGTTAAGAGAAAAGAATTGACTCAAAGAAGGTTCAAATTCATGACGGACAAACTTTTTGTGTATGGGATCTCGACTGAATTCCACAGTTCTAGCCTGAATGGTGTATGTCTAAAGAGTTCTAGTTAGTCACACATGGCATGACAGAGTGAATTCGTTCGGTGTCGATGCATGAGGGCATTGAACAAGTAGATGTGAACCTTCAGATCTAGGAGAGGAGAAGGGGTGAAGTCGGATACAATTGTTAATACCCTATTAAGACCCGATGGTAATAGTGCAAATAGTTGCTAGTGCACGCCACGTCTTTTAGGTTATCCATTTGTAGACCGACGAGTTCAGCCCCTTAAATGTTGTGTGCACCTAGATTGCAAGTAACTCAACAAGGAAAAAACAGAATATGACATAGTATCTGCTAGTCATGACATCCTATCTGTTTTATCTTGGTATGAAACATCTTTTAGTATTTAGCAAAATAAATGCGCAGTCCATCTCTGATAATCTTTCGTTCAAAGTTGCATGGTATATATCAGATACCTTTCAATTCCAATTGAACCCTTTGTGAAGAAATTGTGAAAGGTATTAGCGGGAAAGTGAAATATGTTTCCCTTCACCATGCTGCTCCATTAATTTTGAACATGTGTGAAAACTCAATGAAATATTTTTATGAAACTCAGGTGATATGGAGTGCGAGTTAATAGTCCTTAAAATAAATATGTTCAGTCATTCAAGATAACAAACATGATCAATATCTCTTGCCTCGCTTGTAAAGGCAGTCAAACGTTCTGCTTTACCCAACCATAACCGTGTCCATGCTAACCCATAATAAAAGTATAGTTCAAATCGCCGATACATGATTGCCATCTTGACAGACCAATATGAGAGCAATCCGTCAATTAGCTCTTTAATTGATGGAAATAGTTCAACCGTCCTTTGTTTTTAGTCTATATATGGTGCTACTCTTCTCGGGATATCACTATAGCTGAATATAGAAGTTGGCAAACTAATTAAGTTTCTTGAAAAATATCTATCTTTGTGTCACGACTGAGTTGGAAAGTATCTATCTATGCCGCAAGCTCAAAATGAGATTTTGCCAAAAAGAAAATGTATGTGGTATATTAAGTGGATCTCTTCGGTTGGAGCGGGGCATGTCCACATCGAACAAAAAGTTAGACTTTGTTTGACACTCCTCATTTTGTTTAGTATAAATAAAATGAAAGGACACTAATGATATCCTTTCGTTTATCCAATTTCAGTTCCACAATCAAAAAATCATGTCCGACTCACGGAATAATTTTCATAAGCTAGAAGGACAGGGTTAGAGACAAGAATTGACTCAAAGAAGGTTCAAAATTCATGACAGACAAACTTTTTGGATATGGGAACACGACTGAATAAAGTGAACGAATTCTTTGACACTTTTTGGGTATGTGACAAACTTTATTGATTAAATATAATCATTACAAAGAGTGTCACAGATGCAACATGATTAATAAAGTGACTGAATTATGTCCAAAGAAAATTCTTTGTAATGATTTGACTTTGCTTACATTTATGATGATGTACATACAAGTCACATGTCCATTTGTCTTGCTAGTGCACACCACATCTTTTAGGTTATCCAAGTGTAGACCGGCGAGTTCAGCCCCTTAAATGTGACAACAGTGCACCTAGTATGCAAGAGTAACTAAATCACGAAAAAACAGAATATGAGGATAGTATCTGCTAGTCATGACATCCTATCTGTTTTATCTTGGTGTGATTTTTTTTAGTATTTCTCAAATCAGTGTGCAGTCCATCTCCAATAATCTTTCGTTCAAAGTTGCATGGTATATATGAAATGCCTTTCACTTTCCAGTGAACCCTTTGTGAAGAAATTGTGAAAGGTATTAGCGGGAAAGTGAAATATGTTTCACTTTTCATGCTGCTACATTAATTTGAAAATGTGTGAAAACTCAATAAAACATTTTTATGAAACTCAAATGAGACGGAGTGTGAGTTAGTAGTCCTTAAAGTAAATATGTTCAACCATTCAAGACAACAAACATGATCAACATCTCCTGCTTCGACTGAAAATGTAGTCAAACGTTCTGCTTCACCCAACCATCACCGTGCCCAAGCTAACCCATAATAAAAGTATAGTTCAAATTGCCGATACATGATTACCATGTTGATAGCCCAATATGAGAGCAATCCGAGAATTAGCTCTTTATTTGATAGACATAGTTCAACTGTGCTCTATTTTTTAACTTTATATGTGGTGTTACTCTTCCCGGGAGATCACTGTAGTTGAATAGAGGTTGGCAAATTCATTAAGTTTCTTGGAAAATATCTCTTCTTGTGTCACAGCTGAGTTGGAAAGTATATATCTATGTCGCAAGCTCAAAATGAGATTTTGCCAAAAATGTATGTGGTATATTGAGTGGATCTCTTCGATTGGTCCGTGGCATGTCCACATCGATCAAAATAAGTTAGAATTCGTTTGACACTCATCATTTTGTTTAGTATAAATAAAATGAAAAGACACAAATGACATCATTTTGGTTATCCAATATCGGTTCCACAATCTAAAAATCATGTCCGGCTCACGAAAAAAAATCAGAAGAACGGGTTAGAGATAAGAGTTGACTTAAAGAAGGTTCAAAATTCATGAAGACAAACTTTTTGGGTATGTGATCTCGAGTGAATAAAAGTGACCGAATTTTTTCACACTTTTTGGGTATGGGACAAACTTTATTGATTAAATCAAATCATTACAAAGAGTACTGTCACAGATGCAACGTTGCTAACATGATCAATAAAGTGACTGAATTGTGTCCAAACAAAACTCTCTGTAATTATTGATTTGATCAATAAGGTGGATGAATTTTGTCCCAAAAAAACATCGACATCCCAACGTAACCAACGTGAAGAGTAGTATATCGACACATCCGGTGCACCGAATCCCTACTCGTGATGCGCATGTTATTTATATGTACTCCCTCTGTTTTAAAATATAAAACTTTCTAAACTTTTTTGCTTTCATTTGATCCATATGTTTATATACATGCATGTTTTATGTTTCAGTATCTTGATTCACTCATTCAGATATGAATCAGGACAAAGCTAAAAAGAGTAGCGTGTATTATATTTAGAAACGGAGTACAGAACATGTGTGAGCACCAATAGCGTTGACCTTGGACAACTAATCAGTTAGTATTAGTAGCGGCGCAGGAGACAAAGCACAGTCACGCATGTGATTGTGAGAGCGATAGTAGTTCATTCAAGAAGTAGTCCCGGCGTTCTTGCCAATTTCGCTGTCGTTTCTCCGCCGAATTGAAAGCGATTTTATATCTCCATTCATTTTATTGATTAAGTACTCCCGGAGTAGTCCCGGAGTAGGTGGCATGCACTCGATCATCAATATCAGATGTGCTACAGTAGGAGCACCAAAGAGCGGATCGAGTTTTCCATATTTTAGCTAGCGCGTAATTGTCATAGAGGATTGAAGATTGAAAGCTTATTGCAGAAAAATCAAGTATACTGTATGCATGCCGTGTCAAGGCGATCATGCATGCAAGCACGCAGCTGCGCATGTGTGCTGGAAAAGAGGTACTACCTCTGAAACTAAATATGTAAGGGAACGGGATCCTCTGACGTACAGAGAACTACTGCAGAGGGAAGTCGTTCTCTCCTGTTCGTTCGATGCGCATCCAACGACACCAGCTCGAACTAGTTGAAACACAGTGGAACACTCGGCCCAGAGCCCAGGTCAACAAAGGGAAAGCAGTGCTCAGCTTAGAAAAAAAAAATTCCCGTCCGCTCGCCGACAGGCCTAGCTCCGCCTGCCTGGCCTCCGTCGCCGCCGCCTCCGCTGCCGCGGCAGTGCCGAATTTGAAGGTTTACCGCGACCAAGCGGACGAGCAGAAGCCCGTGTCGTCTTGGTCCCTGGCGCATGACGTCCGTGTACTCGAAGAGGAGGAGAAGGAGTCCGTATCCTCCTGGTCGCTGCGCTGATTCTCTGTGTTGCCGTCGCCGTTGAGCATGCTGGCCGCGCCCTCCAGTTCCTGTTGTTGTCACTGAATAAACACTTCGGTTGCTGAATAAACACTGAACCTGCCAACCTGGTGCCAATTGTTGCTTTTTTGCATGAGCAGAATGGTACATAACTGATAGCATGAATTCTGACTTTAATCAAAACAAATGATTGTCCAAAAACAAAAATATTTGGACAAAAGTGTATGTTCAGAATTCTGAACTAATCTGAATGCCAAATGTTGCTCCAAACTTATCTGAAACAAATAGCATTACCATAGGTTGCCTTCTGTTTGTATACCTTTTTCTAACCTCAATTCCTTTTTGCGCACTGTAGGTAAGTAAGCCAAAATGCCCAAGCCTCATCTGAATTTCTAAATTCCATGGCAACATGAGGTACCAAACAAGGCGATACAACTCTGTAATGTAAGAAACGTGAATATTATACTTGTGCAAGTCAAGTGCATATAAATATTGGGACTCAAAGTATTGAAATTTGGACTCTGTACAGTACTGTCTCCCACTAAAATATGATAATCTATGCCAAGAGTCCTCCCTTTCCCCTTCCCCTCGCGTCGCACCACCGGCGGCGCTAGGGGCTCCCCTCGAAAAGCGCCCGCCCGCCCTCAGTTGGCCATCCCTGCCGTCGCCGGCCCCGGCGGTGGCGGCGCCCCCACGCTGCCAAAAGGTGGCTGGGGGAGGCTCTCTCGTGCAGGTGGTTTGATCGGCCCGGGTGGGCGGCGGCGGTCGCAGGCGGTGGAAGCCGAGCCGGCGGGCTCGGGCAGAGGCAGCGGTCGGCGCGTGGGAGGCGCTGGTGGCAGCGGCGCCGCCCCCTGTGGCCATGGTGAGCGGCGAGCGCCAGATGGGCTTGGCGGGCCCGATCTGGGCCCGCCAGGCCTGGTGTTTGGACGCACTGCACGTCCTCGTCGTCGTCTCCCCGTCGCCAGGTTCTTCGAGTGTGGCGGTGGATGGTGCTGGAGGCCGGCAATCGTGCCGGCGAGGTTGGTCTTCTCCGTGTTGGTGAGAAGGCCGGGGGCTGCGTCGACTGTTGGGGCGCAAGGAGCAGAGGCGTGGAGGCTATGTCGGCCAGGGTCAGGTCCGGCAGTGTGCCGATGATGCGCGGCGTTGGCTCGGGCCGGGGTGCGGAAGGCACACTGAGCCGTGGCGGCGTGCGGCCAGGGTTCTTGCGGGAGGCATCTTTGCCTCCCGCCGGTGTTCGGGTGGTCGATTTGGTGGTGGTGATGCTTGGCTGATCCGGGTGAAAACTCGTCTCCAATTCGGTGGTGGGAGACACGAAGGGGGCCGAGAAGGCGGCATAACCACGTGGCGGTGCGGCCCCACCTTCTGCCGCGCCGTGACGTGGTGTGTGCCCCTCGGGTCTCCACCGACGTCGCCCTTCGCCTATAAATTGATGTTTTTGGGAAAACCCTAAATACCCGAGTCATATTCCACGAAAAGTTTCAGAGCCGCCGCCACCGTCAACCCTAACTCGGGAGGGTTCTGAATCTCTTCCCGACACCCTGCCGAAGAGGGGAATCATCACCGAAGGGCTCTACGTCGCCATGCCTGCCTCCGGAGTGATGTGTCAGTAGTTCATTCTTGGACTATGGGTCCATAGCAGTAGCTAGATGGTTGTCTTCTCCTCTCGTGCCATCATGTTTAGATCTTGTGAGTTGCCTATCATGATCAAGATCATCTTATTGTAATGCTACATGTTGTGTTTGCTGGGATCCGATGAATATTAATATTATGTCAAGTTGAATATTGAATTATCATGTCTATGTTATTTATGATCTTGCATGCTCTCCGTCGCTTGTTGATACTCTGGCCAAGTTGATGCTTGTGACTTCAAGAGGGAGTATTTATGCTAGATAGTGGGTTCATGCTTCCATTTAATCTGGGATAGTGACAGAAAGTTCTAAGATTGTGAATGTGTTGTTGCCACTAGGGGTAAAACAGCGATAATTTGTCTAAAGATAATTGTGTTGCTTACATTATGCACCTTACTTAATGCAATAGTCTGTTGCTTGCAACTCAATATTGAAAGGGGTACGGATGTTAACCTGAAGGTGGACTATTTAGGCATAGATGCATGCTGGATAGCGGTCTGTGTACTTTGTCGTAATGCCCAAATGAATCTCATAGTAGACACTACTTGCACATGCATTGTTATTATGCACTTTCAATATTGTCAATTGCCCCGCTGTAATTTGTTTACCCAGCATGTTAGTTATTTTTATGGAGAGACACCACTAGTGAACTGTGGACCCTGGTCCATTCTTTTACATCTGATAATACAACCTACTGCAATCATTGTTCTCTTTCGTTCTCTGTAAACAAACATCATTTTCCACACCACACTTTTAATCTTTTGTTTTCAGCAAGCCAGTGAGATTGACACCCTCACTGATTCGTTGGGACAAAGTAACTTGATTGTCTTGTGTGCAGGTTCCACGTTGGCAACGGAATCCCTGGTATTGCGCCGCGCCACATTTCGCCACCAACAACCTTCAGAAGTGACTTTGATCTCCTACTGGTCCGATTAAACCTTGGTTTCATACTGAGGGAAAACTTGTTGCTGCACTCATCATACCTTCCTCTTGGGGTTCCCAACGAACGTGTGACTTTCACGTCATCAGCTGCCTCCTCCTCGACGCTTTGGGTTGACTGTTTGGCATAGGCCGACATGGTTTATGGCGTCGGCTACGGCGAGGGTTTCGTCGGTGGTCGTCGAAGGCGAAGTCGGAATCGCTTGCTCGGGGAGGAGTGACGACGGTGACGCTCGGTGATGACCTCGATGGTGTTTTTCTCCTCGGCGGCGTTGTGTTTTCGTGTGGGTAGCCAAGTTGGCCTGGTCTGCCTAGTGTGGTGTTCCATGATCACATTGGTGGACTTGTAACGGTTTTCGGCCGGTTCCCCGTTAATGAACCGGTCAATTGCACTCCTTCTTTTTTAATAAAATGAGGCAATGTTGCCCGTTTTGTTAAAAAAAATGATCTATGCCAAAGAGAATGTGCTTTTGGTAAAAAAGTATACTTATTTGAACTGAATCATGTTGCGTTGTGGTTGCTTCTTCTTCCATCTCTGTGGCTTGCGTTCTGGTTTCTTCTTCCATCTCAGTGCCTTCTTCCATTAGAAAAGGACACTTGATCAAGTTCAACCAGCTGCTTCTTCCAAGTGAAAAAGGGAAAAGCTTGATCATATTCCAAATCAATCTGGCAGTCCTCTCCCGTCTCCAGCGATCTTGTTCCTGCGGCCGTTTCGCGCGTGTTTCTGATCCTCGCGCCTTTTTCCAGGTGAGACAGCGAGAGGGATTGCGAGACTCAGACTGGGCCGTATGGGCCGGTTATTTCTTTTCCAACCCAGCGCAAGAAGAACCAGGCTGCAGCTTTGGCTATCGTTCTCAGATGCGCATCGAACGAACGGGAGAGAACACGTCCCTCTGCAGTAGTTCTCTGTACATCAGTGGATCCCGTTCCTATGTAAGATATACTTGTAGCTAAATTTGAGCTACCAAAACTATATTAAGATACGGAGGGAGTAAATATCATGAGCGATGAGAAATACGTGCATGAATCATGGGCACCTGCTTTAGTTATATTGTGTGCACTTTTTTGTTTCTATAAAAATTGAGCACCTGTTTCATGGAGACTACCCTCCGGACGCATGCTCCATACAGTGCATGAACTGGTTGGTTTGAACTAGGCCTCCCGATACAAGTGACCTGGAGCGTTTTAAAAAACTTATCCTCCCGATACAATGAATGAGCACGACCTTAGTTTTAAAAAACTTACCACATCTCAATCTAAGCGAGATCACAACTCTTCTCTCCCCCGAGGCGGCGGCGCTGCGTCGCCCCCGGGGAGTCCCATCCCCAGCACCCTTAGCCCTCCCCCACATCTCCACCCTCTACCGCCGCCGCCGCTGAGGACGCCGCTGGGCTAAACCCATGTGGTGAGGCGGCGGCGGCGGCGCTGTCCTCGGCCGACGGAAACGCAAGAGGCGGCGGCGCCCGTCCTTTTCCCTTCCAACGGTGGTGCGCAGCGGAGATTTGGCGGCCAAGGGATCTCCGGCGGTCGTCCTCCGCGGAAGACTTGGATCGTGGCTGCGGTGAGATCCAATCTCTAGGGTTTGGATCTCCATCGACCACGTCTAGTCAACTTCGGCAACGGCAAGAGGAGGTACCCTGGGACATCTTCGCGGCATGAGGACGTCCGGGTCTTTTTGGCCCGGGCATGGTGGTGGTGGCTACCTTCTCCACCGAAGGTGGTCGGCCAGGCTGGCGGCGAGTTCGGAGGCGCGGCTGCCGGTGAAAGCTGGCCTTTTGGCGGGCGATGGCAACGTCTCGACGTCGTTACCTTGGTGAAGGCATCGTCCTAGCAGTCCACGTCTTCTTGCTTGCAATGCTCCGGGGGAAACCCTAAGATCTACGGATCGGACGATGGCGGCGCTGTGGTGTCGTGTTCCCTCTTGGGGGCATCGTCTGTGGAGCGGCGCCGGATGTCGATGTCGGTGGGTCTCGGCGGCGTGGCGCTGCGGGGTCTCGACTTCGGGTTGATGGACTCGTGCATGGTGGCGCTGTCTGGCATCGTGGCGATGCCGACGGCAGACCGGTTTTGCAAGGTCATGGTGTTGATCCTTTCTGAAGATGGGTTCATGGAAGACGGCGGCAGCGACTAAAGCGTACATGTCGGTGTGCGTTGAGTGTTTAGCTGAACTGGGTTTTAGATGATGTGCGTTGGTGTTAGTCACCCCCATCATAGTGGTAGCGACCCTTGTTGTCGACAGGTTGATTTCAGTTTTGTGCTCAACATTGTACTCTGTAACTCTGGTTGGAATTAATAAGTGCGTATGGCTGTGTGCATCTCTCGATGCAGAGGCCGGGGAATCGCACCCTCCTTTTCTAAAAAAAAAACAAGTGACCTGGAGACCGGCGACGGTGGCGGGGCTGGTGGCACGCCGGGAGCGGGGATGGGGGAGACGGAATAAAACGAGTCATACCTTGCCGGGTTTGATGGCCATGGGTTCGGACGTCCCCAGACAATTCAATGGGTATGATCCATCCGCAATGATTTCTTTTTTCTGAATTTTATTCTTTTGGTCAGGGGTTTGACAGATTTAGGCTATTACAAAAAAACAAAAGAGGCGAGCTCCCTATCCCTCTTTGTCTTTCCACTTGCCTCGTTCATGAACAAACACTTTGGGCAAATTCTTTTGTGTCCTGGTCCGGTTTGCTTTGATTGACCTTAATTTGAGGTACGTGACCTCCGGCTGGGCCTCCGGCCTTTTACAGTCTTCGTCTCATTGCGTAGTGGGTCCAAATTCATGCCAGGCTTCGGCTGTACCGACTACTGAAGGCCCAAGGCCCGAATCGAGGTAGGGAAACGTGTTGGTCGGCTGGGCCTTCCATCCTGCCCTTTACCTCCGTCATCCTTTCTACGAACACAGCACGCAAACGTGGGGGAGACTAGAACCTAGAAAAAATCCCACCTTTCGATCTGCTTTGCTTTGCGGCGCGGCGAGGAACACAGCTACCGGCGCTCATGGCGGTGGAGGAGATCACGGACGGCGTGAGGGCCCTCAAGGTGGAGGACGGCGACGGCGCGGCCGCCGCACCGGCCGCCGGCGCCGCCGGGGAGGGGCCGATGAGGGGCAACAGCAGCAGCAACCGCATCCAGGTGTCCAACACCAAGAAGCCCCTCTTCTTCTATGTCAACCTCGCCAAGGTAACCATATAATCCCGCCGCCGCCTCCTCCTTCCCCTCGTGCCGCTCTAGATGGTCGATTCCTTCGGTACTGGTCGCCGTTTCTGAAAACGGTTTTCGTTGCAGAGGTATATGCAGCAGCACGGCGACGTGGAGCTCTCCGCGCTCGGGATGGGTGAGTTTTATTCCACTTTTTATCTCGGATTTTATTTTGTGGTGGTAAAAATCCTTTCTTGGTATGGCCGACGCTCTGCTGTTATCTGAGTCTCTGTTTCACTTGTCATCGTAACTAGCCGGTCATAAGACAATGTGCTTGATCCAGTAGTGCACTGCTTTGCATGCGTAGTTCGTCACTCGAGACTTTAGAATTGCTAGATCCCTAAATATAGGTTATGGCCTAAACCCTAACTTTTCCGTTATACCGTGGTGTTGCATTCAGAAACAACGAGCTCCTTTAGTTAGAAGAAACAAAAGTAAAATCCCTGTGACAAGCCAGTTTAGTGACTGAACAATTGTGTATTGAGTTGTGCAAAGTTATCTTGTTATCTGCCAGCTGATCTATTGCATCACGCCCTCCCGGTACATCACGCCATCCGGGTAGTGTGAATAACGGTGTGCGGTCTTTTAATTTAGATGTAGGAAAACACAAGTATTAGTCTGTATGATTATCATCAGGTTTTTTTAAGTAAAATTGATTGCATATGTAAGTTATTGGCTGCCATCTGAACTAACAATGGCACAATCCGCATCTATTTTCTCTTGTAGATTTCTCTGCTGTTTTAGGTCTGCACTAACCAATATCTATTTTCAGCCATTGCTACGGTTGTGACTGTGGCGGAGATTCTGAAAAACAACGGCCTCGCTGTTGAGAAGAGTAAGAACCTTTTTCTTTCCTCGTACAGTAGATTAAATGTCTCATCATCTTATCTCAGTAAGCTTTCCATCAAGATTCACTGTGATTAACTCAGAACTTTCCTCCTTTATCTATGACATGTAGAAATTAGGACATCCACTATGGAAATAAACGACGAATATAGAGGCCGTCCGTTCCAGAAGGCCAAGGTAAGAAGAGATCATGTTTTGAACTTTTTTATGAATTTTTCCTTTCTTTTTTGTATGAAACTCCACTTCACGACAAGGGAATTGACTGGCAATCGATTAACAGATCGAGATCGAGTTGGGAAAGAGTGAGAAATTCGATGAGTTGATGGCCTCAGCTGCGGAAGATGCTGAGGATGGCGAGGAGGAGGCTTAAGGGCAATTTGCAGTAGCAACCACATCCTATCGCTGTACTTTGTTACTGTTGTTGTTTTGTTGTTGAAAACCAAAATGCGTGAGAGGTGTTATGTGTGTTGAACTCATGTTTCCCCATGGCAGTGTGTCTGAACCTGAGTTTCGTAGATGATAATATGTTTGGTGTTTCAAAGGCCTCTCTCATTGTCTGGCATTTGTTTCCTCGAACTGCTGGCTTGTTTTTCATGGCAGTGTGTAAAATTCAGGCTTTGGCTGCTGAAAACCTGTTCCCATTCGTAAACTACTGTTGAGGTGCTGATCTGCCGATTCTCCCGTGTGAATAAGGGCGTATGAATGTTTGATGTCTAATCTACAATAGCTGTTAGTAAAAAATGCTACGAGTAAAAATATCCTTTTCGTTGCAAAATTATCTGTTGCTGGGACGTGCCACGTCGCCTGAGGGTGCGCCATGCGTTCGCGCGAGAAGGAAGCCTCAACAAGTCACTGAACAGAACACCAAGCCGCAGCACATGCAGAGCTGGGGTGGACGAGGATGGCGATTGGCGACCATGGCCGGCCGCTACTGCTGCAACTACTACTCGCCCTCCGTCCTGCCGGTTCAGCCACAGCACCCGCCCAAGCCGCACCGGCGACCCGGAGGAGCGGGACGGGGACGGCTGTCGACGAGCTTGCGGGTGACCGCGTCGGCGGCGGAGCCCGTGCAGGCGGCCACGGACGCCGAGTTCTTCCAGCCCTCCGATACCAGGCCCATCATGCTCTTCGACGGTACTCCTGCGTGCACCCAAACCTTTCTCCTTCCTCTTCCCTTCCACAAGCAAATTCACTTCGAGCGCAGGTCAGTGACCTCTGCTTGTGGTGCACAGGTGTGTGCAACCTCTGCAACGGCGGCGTCCGGTTCGTGCGGGAGCGCGACCCCGGACGGAGCATCAGGTACATCCCTCTCCAGAGCGAGTCCGGGAAGAAGCTGCTGCGGAGGTCAGGGAGGTCCTCCGACGACATCTCCAGCGTCGTCCTCGTCGAGAAGGACAGGTAAAATTACCAACTGAATTTACCTTTCGAGCTCATTGGTCATGGTCGTATCAGGTTTCAGGAGCCCACTCTTGCAGGTCCTACATCAAGTCTGAAGCCGTGCTGAGGATCATGGAGTACCTCAACCTGCCCTTCCCCCAGCTCGCCCTTTTCCTCAAGATTGCCCCTCTGTAAGCTCCCTCCTCTGCCGCCACACATCCATCCACAGCTCAATTCACACGCACACACCATGTTCGATCGATTTACCGGACACGATGGAAGGAGTTTCTTCATGCTGATTCCGCTGTGCTGTGATGGTCAGGTTTCTGAGGGACTTCGCATATGATAATGTCGCAAACAACCGGTACCTGGTGTTTGGCCGCTCAGAGTCGGAAGCATGCGAAATACTCTGAATCGCTGCCCTGACACCTCGATGCTTCGCTTTCCATTGTATGACCATACAGTAAGAAGTTTGTAGACATGAGCATATATATATGAGATGACATTAACCATCAATAGAAGAATCAATCTAATTTCAGTGGTACTCTACTCCTTACATGGCACTCATCTCCCCTTAAGATAGTACCCCCTCAGCTAACCTCAGATCTAACCTAACAGCAAGAGCAAGAATCAAGACCTATCGTAACTTTGCACTGCTCCTCTTTGTCTATCTACACGTGGCATGCGTGTTCACAGCGGGGAGTGCTTGTGATCAAGTGTTCGAGAACCGTACTTGCGGATTCACCATGCCCGCGATGGTACCATGGGCGTTTAGAATAGTGGCTTGTGTTGGGGCACTATGGCGAGTCCACGAGAGGTTAACATTTTTGAGATAGATGTCGCGGCACTGCACACTTTTGCTGCACAAGATTTTTGATGGCCTCCCGCTCCGAGGATGTCCCCTGGATGTTGATGAATCTGGTGTCGGATATGGCCACACCACCGTCCTGCAAACACAACAAAGTTCACGCACATTTATTTCAGCATTTGTCATTGAGGATGTATCTCATTATTCACAAAGTGGCCATTGTGGTGATGGGTTCAGTTACTGAACTTCAATAGATTTCACCTTAGTTGGACAATTTCCCTGGGGACAGTAGAACTGGTCGATGTCGATAGGATACTGGACTGCAGTCATGTTGATGTTCTGGAAAAGGAATCCGTTTGCTGTGCCATTCCCTCCCTGCATTCATAACATCATACTAAATATTAGAGGACATTGCTATATATGCCTACTGTTTGCAGCTAACTTATGATATGCACATGCGCAACCATCAGTAAATATCTTTGAATACATGCAATGTGCAGTTATTCACAAGGCATGTACTAGATGCCGCATCAGTGTTACCTGCCACGATTTGATCCTCACACCAGTAAGTGTTTTATAGAAGCTGCAGTTTGATACTGTGATTCTTTCCACCAGCGCTGTTGTACCACCACCTCCCAGGCTTCCCACACTGCATAAGATCAATAAAACTGCTTAGCTCAATGCTTGCTACTAGAGAAGTTAATTAGTAAGCACTTGGTCAGCACAGGCCTGTGTATGCCTGGTTGTACATTTGTACCTGATGCCATGACCAGGCCCACAAGTGCTGTCAGTGATATTAACATCACTGGTGCCTGATAGAATAGATACACAATCATCTCCTGCATTAATTTTTCAAATGTCAATAGCATTCCAAATACATTTGTGGCCAGAGTGCAATGTACATACATGGACCTAAGGGCTACTGAAAGGGCCGTACCGGTTTGGATAGAGCAAGAAGATATATTCACATGGTCGGTCATCGCCATGTTGATCCCGTCCGTGTTAGGGCTATCGCCCGGGGCCGTGATGGACACGTTGTGCACATGTACCTGGCTGCACCGGAACATGCTCATGTGCTTGTCGGGGCTGTCCTTCAGGTGTATGTTTCTCACCCATAGGTTGTTGCAGCTTGCAAATCCCAGCAACTGATTTTACAAATATATAAGTCTGAGTTTCCAGATACATACACATGTTGTCTACCTGACTAGTTTCAGACTGAAACTGAAAGAGATATATTGTGTGTGTGTGTGTGTGTGTGTGTGTGTTACTTACAATTGGCCGGACACTGCATCGCTGCCAAAATGAGAGGGATGTCAGAATTCAGACTGTCGACAATGAGAAGAGGAAGAAGCAACAGGTTACTGCTGAGCAGCCTACCTTTTGGTGGAAGCAAGTCCACCAGATGGCACCGCGGCCGTCCATCTGGCCGCTCCCGTCCACCGTCAGGTTGTCGACGCGGTAGAAGGTAAGGAGGTTTGCTGCTCCAGTCGTCCAAATGGCGTTAGGCGCCACGATGTTCCCATCCAGCTGCACAAATACGGATTCAGTTATACTACTACTTTTGCAGATGGATGGATGATGCAGGACGGCCGACTGTCGACAGAGGTTACCTGCACAGTGATCGGCGACTGGCAGGGTCCCTCGAGCGTGATCTGGCTCAACAAGAACGTCCTTCCTCCAGGGACAAGCATGACCGGCGAGCTGGCGTCGCCGCAAGCTGCTTTCCATGTCTCCGCGAACGCCTTCCGACAGAGAGGAAGGTGCAAGATGTCTGATCAGCAAAGTGATGGAGAAGCGGCATGGAATCAAGTTGAGAATCGATCGTAGATCAGGTTCACGCTGTTGCTTACCTTTGCATCATCGGTAGTGCCATCCCCAGCAGCGTGGTAGTCCAGTACGCTGTAAGTTTTCCATTGCTGCACCGCGACCGCCGCAGCTGATACGCCGGAGAATACGAGAAGCAGCAGCGCGAGGAGGAGGAAGAAGAAGAAGGTACGTTCTGGTGCAACCCTCTGCTGGTTCGAAGATCCGTCAGACAAAATTAACATGGCCAATAATAAGAACACAGAATCCAGAGCAGATGATCAATGGTGAACTGAGCTAACACATACCATGATTTCCGATCTTGATATATCTCTTGATCGATTCGATCGAGGAAGAGCGCCTGAGGATGATGCTACGATGCAGTGTGCTGCTGTCGAACTACACCTAGTGCCAGGCGACGAGAACACATGCTGGTGAGGCGTGCGTGCAATGGTAGGAGATGATCTGGAATCTCCTGTCCTAGTAATGCAGTGCGATCTCGGAGTGCAGATTGGAATTTATTTATAATCAGGACGGCTGCTCGATCAATGCCAGCGTATCCGCGAGTCCCAGATTGTCATGCGGTTATATCGCCCGGGCGATCCTGCCTAGCTACGTTTGCTCCTGTGCATATATGCACCGACATTTTCAGAGCGGGATCGCGCTCGTTTTGGAAACGAGTTAAAGTTAGAGATACGTTTTTTGTCATTTTTTTTGTTGTATTTGTAGCAGTAATAATAATAGGATTAAACTAGGGATATGTTTCTTCTCTTGCAGAACAAGATTTTCGTTGTGTTCCAAAAATGATTGCTGATTTGTCGCTCGAGGATTTGAACTGTTTCTGTTAGGATCGTCGTGAATCCCGACTTCTGTGATACCTGTCGATGAGTAGATCACGTAGGATCTCTGCAGTTCGTCTCAAATCTTGCAACGAATCCATGAGATTTTCGCGTTTACAAGGTAGGCATGACTCATGAGGTTGGGATTAATGTACGAGGTGCACTCACGTATGCGTGACGGTTCGCACCAGGATTTCAAATGCCGTGAGCTGAAGTCAGCAAGTGGGTCCTATAGCTTCAACTATGAGACACGGGTCTATACATTTTTTTTTTTGAAAGGGAGTTCGTGTACAAGATCAAGCAAAGCAAGAACACAGACGCACGAACACAGGCAAAGAACACGCCGAACACGACGAACACGGCACCACCAAGCACACCTCGCACCGAAGCAGCCAGCTGGACCAACCATGTTGAGATGCCGCAGAAGCCATCCGACGCAAGCACCGGAATCTTGACGCTGAACGAGCATCGGCTCCAAGCCGCCGCCAGACCGCCGTCACCGCCTCGCGCCGGAGACGAAGACGAAGGCGCCACCCATCTTCCACCGCGCCCACCGAGTCCGCCGACGAAGGAGAGCACCCCGCCTGCAAACTCCCAGCGATTTTAAGCAAAAGCACCACCCCGCACGTCGGCGAGGGAAGAACGACCCCGAGAACAAGAGCCGCCACCGCCACCATGGTCGCCGGCTCGGGGGGAAGCACGCCGCGGCTACGGAGAGCAGCGGACATGCCACAGACGGCAGATCTGCCCAGGGCCTCCACCGGAGCGCCAAGGGCAGAGGAGAGGACCGCCGCCTCCAAAAGCTTCTCCGATCGCGCCTCCATCTCCATAGCGCCGCCGGCAAGCAACCCACGCACACCTAAACTATGTACACGACGGGATCCGTCGATTCCCCGTCCTCCCGCCGCCGGAGCGGCCGCGGAGGGCGAGGAATCGAGTGGATCGCCGCCGGCGAGCTGGTCCGCACGGGTTCGCCCAAAAATCGCCTCCTGTTCACTGTAGGTGGGGAACGAGGGGAGAGGTCCAGGTGTTTGGGTCTATACAAAATTATGATCATGAAACTACTCCGTACTGTAATTTCTCCTTTGGTCGAGCAAGAGCATACCCAGTGGGACGCTAATCCTGACCGGTTTGACCAATTCTCATGGTAAAAACATAGTGATTGTCTTAATGTGACTTCCAAACGCGCACACTTTATTCCGAAGCACAAACCGAAAACTTAGGACGACCCTAGCCGCATACGGTTTCCAACAAACCCAAGAATAACAGAAAAAAAAAATCGATGAACTTAAGGGCTAATCACTTTTGCCTCGATGGAATTGTAGATATGTGAACCTCCTTTTATATTCTGTCTGGAGGAATTTGAATTTGGTTGGAGAGAGTGGTATATGTTAATCTTTATAGTGTGCTCAACAGTTAATAGAGGTGGTTTCATGGAGGTTTTCGATAGTGTTGCATCAAAATAAGTTTATTTGGCTACTTTCCCGTTTCATCTTTGGGGATCTTAGTGGTATAACCTTGTGGGGCCTAGCTAGGCCATGTTTCACGATATTGTTGGATCTCACGCCTACCAAGCTTGAGGCATGCCCTCGACCCGTCTGCGGTTGATGGAGGATTTGTGTCACTGATGTAGCGGGATTGATCTAATGGAGTGCTTGGAAAGCAATTCTTTGGTTCATGAACCAGCAGTTTATTCCATTCCGAGTGACGAGGCATGCCCCAGCAAATGGGAGGCAATATCTTTGAAAACTGTACCTTGTGATCATGTACGGGAGAAGGTGAATTACATATTTGAGAAGTGCCTCACGTGACTGCTCGCGTTTGTATCACCAGTCTGTCATCTAAATAGGCTGATGTTGCTTACAAATTGTCTGCAGTTGTAATTATTTCAACCGGTTCTCGCCAATGTTGTCGTCAACAGTGTTATCGTTGCACCAACTCATTTACAACCGATCAATATGTGTGGTTGGCGTTGCTATTTGTCATGGTGGGATCACGGCAGATGCCATAGGATGGCTAAAGATGGGGCCGAACGGACGTTGGGGGATCCGGGGAGGGTTTGCGCACTCAATAAGCACGCATGGAAGAAACCGCAAGAACAACAACAAGAACTCAAGAAACCAAGAACACAAGCAAGAACACAAGCACACCGCGATCTACCCAGGTTCGGGGCCCTCGTGAGGAGGTAAGACCCCTACTCCTGCCCTGCCTCTCTGTATATACCACGGTGAATCACAAGTACAAGGTGCTCCTCGAGTTCTATGGTGCAACAATGGCAAGAACACACGATGAGGAAGAAGCTACAGGGGAAATGAGAGCTAGGGTTCATCCTCTTTCCGTCCTGCTCACGCAGGAGGTGGTGGTGCTCTATATATAGCCTAGCCAGATTACGGTTTTGCCCCTGCCTCCATGTGGTAATGGCACTGCCAAGAGGAAGAGGACAAGCCCCTGCCCCCTGTCAGTCCAACGGCAGCCCTGTCAGTCTCGGACAGGGCTAGCTTTCCTCTTCGGGTGTTGAGATAGTAGCCCACCGCAGTCTAGGCTATAGCCCTTTCCCGAAATGGCCGAGTCAGCGCCTAGGCCCTTGAGCTTCCGGGAAACCCGTGGCTCGACTCCGCTGTCGTCTGAGCCTCGGGGCAGGAACTCTGCAGGACCCGTGAAGTTGCTGCCATCTTATTGATCTTTGTGCCTCCAACCCGGATAAGGCATCCGGATTTCCTCCTTTGATCTGGCAAGGCTTTGCCGGATCTCCGTCGTATCTTCTCAGGACATGGAAATCACAGGAGAGAACCGACACTAAAGTGTCGGCTAAGGTAACTCGGTTATCATGACTCGGCCCAAGTGACCCGGTTGCCATGACCCGGCCCAAGTGACCCGGTCCACTCCTTGCAGCTTTTTACACCATAGCTTTACCCTACCCGGGGGTAGCCCCCCGACAGTAGTCCCCGAAGCTGGTGCGGTCCTACAGCCTCGGATGAAGGGCCGTAGCAGGTTTAAAATAAGACACCTCATTGAACTCTGACTTATCCGAATTGGATATCCCAACACAATCTTGCCTCAGGATTTTCCGGGACACTTGGCAGAGAATTTCTGTCCGGCGCCTCAAAATCCGGATCTCTGATTGACATGCCTCTGACAGCACGCCTCGCTTGCCATACGGGCCCACCATGCATTTGAGTATGTTGACCGTGCGGGTGTCTCCTCCGTTCCGGCGTTGACCGCCACAAAGGATCTCTCAGGGGCGGTTGCGATTCTATGACCCTTACTGTGGCCGATCGTGTGGCCACAACTGCCCTTGCTGCCCACTTGGCCACACACGATTCCACGACGCCCCAAAAACCACGCGGTAGTGCGCCGGTTACCGCAGGCCTAGCCCCTATAAATAAGGGTGCAGGGGTACCTTCTTCTCCTTCCCGCACCTATCGACCTTGCCGCCGCTTGCTTCTCTCGCCGCACCAGCTCCTTGCAGCAGCCTCGCCGCACCGGAGCAACCACGCCTGAGACGTCGGAGACCGTACGCCAGAGACGTTCACCACGCCTTGCGGCGCCGAGCCGCCGTCGAGCCCGCCATCGATCCCGCATCCTCTCCGACGAAACCCGTGAGTTCATCCTTCCGTTCATGGCAACCGCGAGCGAGTTCATCTTTAGCGATGAACTCACTTTTACTCGAAGAACTTCTCCTAGTTCTTCTTCTCACTTCTTGAATACATTGCCTAGATCTCCCCTTTAGACTCCGCACTAGATCATTTTATCTTGCTCATAGCTCCTTGAACGATCTTGCTCCATTACATTGCATTTATTCCCCATTTATGTCGCCGCGGTAGATCTTGCTTACTCAAAGATTCATGCCAACGGCCGTTTGTGATTTCTAGCCGAGTCATGTTTCCGAGGTAAAATAGAAAACCTAAACCGGGATACTTATCTCGGCTTCCGGATCACCTGATTCGGTCTCTGCACTCTATGTCCGAGTCAGTTACACTGCTCTTCCGGGTCATCAATTTCCGAGTCCTTCTAAATTCATGATTCTGAGTCACCTAACTCGGTTACACTTGCAATTTCTTGCAGGTCTGGTCCCGATATGTCACGCCGCAGCACTCCCGACCCGGCCAGGTCAACGGCTGCACCCAGAAACCGAGGTGGCTGGGAGGGATCAGACATCTTGCAAGCGGATCTTGACTGGTTGCGGAAGACCCGGCGTATTTCAAATGAAGTCATATGCCGGCGACCCGGAAAAGAACTCGAACCGGTTGTAGAACCGGGTGAGCGAGTAGTCTTCCTCACGCATTTTAAGCGCGGGTTCGGACTCCCTGCCAGCCTTTTCTTCTGGCAATTCTTCGACTTCTTCGGTCTACAACCTCACCATCTCCCGGCCAACGCCTTTGTATCTCTCTCGGCCTTCACCTCCTTCACCGAGGGGTATCTTGGCCTTTGGCCCACTGTCAACGTCTGGGCTAAATACTTCCGCCTCCGGAAGCAAACTATCCTGAACAAGAACCTGGATATTCCGAAGGAGATGACCGCCTGTGGAGCGGCTAGCATCACTCTGAGGGTGCACTCCATTTTCCCTCAGGTTACTAGCTTGGACACTTGCAAGAAGTGGCAAAGGTCCATTTTCTATGTGAAGAGCCCAGAAGGGAAAGACAACCTGCCGGAGTTCAACATTAACCCGCCTACGGCCGAGTTAAACTGGAGCTTCGACCCGGCTAACACCCTTCCTGAGCTCCAACAGATTCATCAAGTCCTCGAGGGTCTGCTGAAACAGAACTGGGGTGCAGACGATCTCTTCAGGACCTTTGTTATGCGCCGTGTCTGCCCCCTTATGCACCGTGTGCACAAGATTTGCCATATGAGTGGCTTGTTAGACCCTACCCGGGTCAGTAAACATGATCTCACCCATCCCCAAGTCAGGAGACAGGTGAACGCCATCGCCTATACCGAGATGGAAGATAACTGGAAGTGGGGCGTAGAGCCTCACGATCGATCCCGGCTTTCGCCTCAGGTTAGCTCATCGCTTTCGAAGCGATGTAACTCTGCCTTCCGAGTCAATTTGTATCATCGGACTAATCCGGATCTTCTTCGCTTTTCCTGCAACGGTTTACTCGACAAAACACTGAAGATGGGGACCTGACCACCAAGGAGTGGACAAAAGATCGCAGCCCACCGGCCCAGGGGGCAGAAGATCCGGATAACGAGGATTATATGCCGATTCCTCGCGCCAAGACCTCCCGCTCGGGTAAGCGACCCGCTCGTGTCTTCGTTCACAACTTATCAGATAGTGAAGATGATGATTGCCGAGTCTTAGAACCCATCGATGCTATTCCTATTTCATGGTTCACACCTCCTGCTACAGCCAAACCAGGTGCCCAAGCTACATCCCGGAAACGCTCTGGTGCGTCCAAGTCAGCAGCTCCTCCGGCTAAAAAACACAAGCAGCTATTGCCAAAAGTAGGCTTAAGACCCTACCCACCAGCAAGGGGTAAGACAATCTTTGTATAACTTTACTTGCTTCCTTTGTTTCTTTATCCGAGTTAACTTTACTTGCTTTCCTTGCAGCGATGTCATCGACACGGAACAGAGCCATTCTTCCATTCTTTCTCCTATTCCTTCATCACCTCTTCAAGCGACCACCACCAAGACCAGCAGCCCTGATAGGGTAATTTCCTCCTAGTGCACCTTACCGCCACCAATCCTGTGCCACCGAATCTTGACTCGGAGTTGGGAGGAGACCAAGACCTCAAGGGATTCTCGGCTCCTGGCCGGGATCAAACTTCCCAATCCCCTCTCAAGGACCCGGAGACAGAGCGGGCCAAGACTTCGGCTAAGACCTCGTCTAAGTCAGATTCTCGCCTTTCTCCCAAGTCGCAGCACCAGCAGAACCAGCAGCAGCAACAACTGAAGCAAAAATGTAAAGAGAAGGAGCAGGAAAAGTAGAAGCCACATCAAGAGAAGAAGCAGACACTTCAACGAGACAAGTCTCAGATGCCGCTTTCATTTGCGCCAATTCGGCAAGCCTCTGGCCCACCTCCAGTTAAGCAGAATAAACAGATTGTTGTGACTCCAACAGCCAACCGAGCGTACGACGATCTCTCCGCGCTGGTCTCCCGCCCCCGGGTCAACAGCCACGTCCTTCCGAGTCTTCGCACTCCAAGTGGCAACAGCCTCGGCTCGGTAGGACAGTATGTGATGGATTGGAACGCCGCGGATCCCAGTGAAGTCTCCTCTGCTCCGGTGAATCCACATCCGGTTGGCCCCAGCCTAATGACACAATCACTGCACTCTCTGCAGGTCTCGGCCCTTCAAGCTAGCCGGGTTGTTGAGGTAAAGCTCTCCAAACTCCGCATTTATTTTATTATGATCAATAGTCACACTATCCAGTCCCTGAGATTCAGGTTGAATTACTGATACTCATCTGAGTAAAAAGTCATTCGGCTTGAATCTTCAAAAAACTTGCTCATTAAATCCGAGTCATGAAAAACAATGGGACGCCCAGTCCCCGAGTCTCATGTCCAGTTGACCCGGTATCAACTCTCATTAATCTCGGGCCTCCAGTCCCCGAGATTATTTTTAGCTTAACCATGTTAGTAACTTTTATCAGTCTCGGGTTCCAGTCCCCGAGACTCTTTTTATCCCCACTAACATCTTTCCCTTCGGCAGGATTGCACCAATACTCGGAGCCGGATCTTTAAGACTCTAGCTTTGGAGCACCGGGCGCTTAAGCTCTCCTTCCAGAGCCAGCAGGAAGAAATGAAGAAGAAGGACACTGAACACCAGCGTGTTCTTGAAGAAGAACGTTCTGAGGTGACTCGGCTCCAGCGAGAGCTTGACCGGGTCAAGAAAGTGAAGGACGTGCTGAAGAAAGACAGGGATACACTAAAGCAAGCTCTGGAGAAGCATGCCGCTGGTGATAAGAAGATCCAAACACTTGTTTCTAAATGCGAGGCTGAAGCGACCACAGCTAAAACAGAGTTGGATGCTCTCAAGGCAAATAGCACCAAGTGGCCGGCTGAGCTCACCAAGCTCAATGAAGAAATGGACAGTAAGTCTGCCGAATCACCTTCTTTTCCCTTATACTTTTCCGACATGAGATTTTGTGTCTGTGTCTCACTTGATTCGGTGCCAGCTTATCTATTTGCAGGAGAATTCGAGCACTGCTGAATTGCAGCCGCCAATACTGTGAAACGTGTCCGAGCTAAGAGAGCCAAGGAATCCGAGGCTCCGCTACCCGAGGCTTGGGATATTGACGATCACTTGATTGCACTCAGAGCCCGTATTTCTCCCTTGAAGAGTATTGGCCTCGATCTTCTCAATGCTGGTATCCGAGCCTATCATGCCCTGTGGCCCGAATCTCCCGATGCCAAGACTGTGGCCGAGTTGACCAAATGTCTGAATCAAACCGAGACTTGTTTAAGGGAGTGGAGGTCCTCTTCTGCTCACGCTGGTGCTGATACAACCTTGCTCTTTTTGATGTCTTGGTATGAGAAGATCAACGTTGATGCCGTGCGCACTTTACGCGAAGGCTCCGCATGGGCTATTGACCCGGTGTTAATTGCGAAGCGCAAAGAAGCTGCCAACTTCATGGCCAGGTTTGCTAATACTCGAACTCTGGAGCCCGATGTGGTCTACTCGGATGATGAAGAGGAGGAAGAAGCAGGAGATGAATGTTCCGAGCAAGAATACGCCGAGTCTGACGCTGAGTCTGATGACTCCGAATCCACTTCTGACGACTCGGCTAAGACCGCGAAACAGCCTGCTGCCAAGACTCCGGATGAGCCAGCGCCTGACTCGCCTAATCCAAGTGCCATCGACACCTCCTTGAAGACTGCGTCTGATCTCACCGATGCTTCGGCAGACCGCCAGATCGTTGTGCCTGCTTCCGCAACGACCAAGGTTCCTCCCTCAACCAATGTTCCTCCGCCATCCGGGTCTGTCCCCGCAGCCGAGGCTCCTTCTTCAACCGAGGTGCCCCCGTCATCCGGGTCTGTCCCCGCGGCCGAGGTTCCTGCTACCGAGATTCCTTCTGCCTGAAGTGACTTTAAGCAAAAACATTAAATCCCCGATATGCCGGGTGCAGATGTAATAGACTTTAAGTAGTTTGCCTTGCTACCATATTATTTTTTTATCCGAATCATGCTTAAACTTATGTCGAATCCTTTTGGAACGAGTCCCCGAGTTCACTTTCATGTTTACTATACTTTGCATTCTTTGCTCTTGTCTACCATTTTGGCGTTCGACAGTCGAGACACAAGATTGATCTTTATAGCATATAGTACTTAGTAAATTCCGAGGTAAGTTTAAAAATCATTCAACATAAACAGAAAGGAAAAACAGGGGTTAGTAAATGACATATGCCAGATCATTTTTGGACCGAGTCCCCGAGTCCATTTTCATGTTTCCCACATTTTACAATCTTTGCTCTTGACTACCATTTTGGCGTTCGTCAGTCGATTCACAAGGTCAATCACACAGCATACATTACTTGAAGTTTGAGACGAGGTTCGAAATGATCTGGCACATGAACAGTATGGACAAAATAGAAATAAAACACAGGCATATGGCGAGGCAGTCCCAGAGCTTAACCTCGGAGTGCCGACATTTCATTAAGGATAAACCGAGATACATACAATGTGCCCTTCAAGAGTAAAAGGGTCGGAGTAGAGCTACATTCCAGGGTCGTTTGGTCTCTGCTCCGGGCTTGTCCAGCCCATCCTTCCTCGGTTCATGTGTATCAACAAGGTAGTATGAATCGTTGAGCAGAGCTCGGCTCACAATGAATGGTCCCTCCCATGGAGGTGACAGCTTGTGTCGGCCAGCACTACGCTGGACCAACCTCAGTACCAAGTCTCCTTCCTGAAACACTCGAGGACTGACTTTGCGACTGTGATAACGTCGGAGATTCTGCTGGTATATAGCTGACCGAGACAAGGCCAGTTCTCTTGCCTCCTCAAGCAGATCCACTGCATCTTCCCAAGCTTCTTTTGCCTCGGTTTCAGTATACATTGCCACTCTTGGCGCGTCATATTCGATGTCAGTGGGTAGCACTGCCTCTGCCCCATAGACCAGAAAGAATGGCGTATAGCCAGTTGATTGGTTAGGTGTGGTCCTTAGACCCCATAGTACTGCTGGTATTTCATCTATCCAACACCCCGGAGTTCGTACCAGAGGTTCAATTAACCGAGCCTTGATGCTGGCCAACACCAAGGAGTTTGATCTTTCCACTTGCCCATTGTACTCCGGATGTGCCACCGATGCTATGTCTAGCCGGATTCCCTTATCCATACAGAATCGGGCGAACTCTCTAACAGCAAAGTTTGTGCCGTTATCCGAGATGATGCTATGAGGATAACCATATCTCAAAATGATATCCTTCAGAAAGGTTATTGCAGTATGACCGTCCACTTTCTTGGGCATATCCCTCTAGAGCTTCTGCCAGAGCATGGTGCCATGTCGGCATCCCTGCGCAAACCATGGCCTGAGCCTCGATCACCCCTTCACAAGAGTTGTGAATATTGTTCCACCGAGTCAGGTAATCTCGGTCAGTTTCACCAGGCCTCTGCCTACACATGGACAGCAATTGAGGTCGGTTTGGCCTTTTGTACGTGCTGGAGAAGTTGCTAACAAAAGCATCTTCAAAGTCCAGCCAGCTGTTCACACTACCCGCTGGCAGATTGTTCAACCATATCCGGGCTGGACCCTCCAACATGTGCGGAACATACCGCACTGCCCAACGGCGATTTCCACCCGCGATGTGCACAGAACACACATAGTCTATCAGCCAATCCTCTGGCTTGGTGCTGCCATTGTAAGGCTTGGTGTTCCGGCTCAATTGGAACTGAGGCACAGGTGGCTCCCTCATGATTCGGGGTCCGAAGCACGCCGGACCAGGAGGGCCTTCATCCTCCAACCTCTCGGACAGGAAGATTCTATCCAACTTATTACGCACATCACCCGGAGCCAATTGCCGAGCTCCCAGCCGAGGTCCCAATGCACCTTCAACTCTGTGGTATCCGGCTCGCTCCATAGCCGAGTCTCCATCGTCATATCGGTCAGCGCCTTGACCGACATTCGGCAGTTGCTGAACATACTCCGCCTCTTGGTGTCGCTGCTCCTGCGGCCGAGGTTGCTGCTGATGCCCCGGATTCCGAGGTGGCTTACCTTGTCCAGCCGAAGCTGCTGGTCCGACATTTGGATTGCCCTGACCGGAGTTGTCTTTGCCTCGGCTAGTATTGCCTTGGCCCGCCATTTGCTTTCCGGCTAACACCGGATCATACATCTGTAGCTGCTTGTTCTTACCAGAGGTAACACTCCGGGCACGATCTCCTCCTCCTCCGTCATGCGGAGACGAAGCCTGCCCCTTGGACTCCTGGCTAACCGCTCTAGCCGAATGAACTATCTGCGAACCACCAGGTCCGGAATAGGCCTTACGGAAAGCCTCATTCTGCCGGTTTGCCTCCTCAACCAGCTCATTGACTCGCTGATGCTGCCTACACCAAGCATCTCCAGTTAACCCGGATAACTCTGCTCTTGCTGCCTCGGCAGCTCTAAGAGTCTTAGCAGGGAGCTATACTGCGGCTTTTGACCCGACATGCGACTAGCACTTCTACCCGAGGTTGATCTAGCATCTCTAGCTATCTTGGCATTGAGTCCCTTGCCTCTCTTTCGCAGATCAGCTAACTTACTCGGGTGAGTTGCTACCGAGGTAAGGCGATGAGCGGCATTGTACTCACGAAGATCCCGGTCAAACTCCTTTCTTGCCTCGGCCATAGCCTTGGCCTCTCTCTGCAGCTCTAGGCGCTGTGCCTCTAGCTCAGCAGCAGTCAAGACAACATCTACCTCCGGATCTACTGGGGTTGCCAGTTTCTCCATGATGGTCACCAGGGAGGCTGTCTGGGGTGGCAACTCGGACGTACCGGGCTGATCCCTCTCCAGCGTGGGCTTCACAGGCCTCACCGATTTGGTGACAGGCTCGGTAGGCTTGGATTTGCCGGCATCTCCTTTGCCAGTGGCACCAACCGCGCCAGCCATCATCACCTCCACGCAGCTCTCGGGGCGAGTGATACGCCGGCCTCGAGCCGCAAGGGTAGAAGGAGTATCGTCGTCCACGAGCACCTGCGCCGGGTACTCACGAACAACCTCGGTGGCGACGTAGGTGACGAAGCTGCCTAGCATCATGAGGAAGCCATCAGCGGGAAAGGGCTTGTTGGCGAAGCACCCCGCGTTGTCGCTGACGAAGGTGAACTCGCCGATCTTGCAAACGAGCCCGGAGAGGACATGCTCACCAGAACCAGTGACGGAGCCCGTCCGGATGAAAACCCCATCCAACGCCTCAATCTGCCCCACGGTGGGCGCCAACTGTCGTGGTGGAATCACAGCAGATGCCATAGGATGGCTAAAGATGGGGCCGAACGGACGTTGGGGGATCCGGGGAGGGTTTGCGCACACAAGAAGCACGCATGGAAGAAACCGCAAGAACAACAACAAGAACTCAAGAAACCAAGAACACAAGCACACCGCGACCTACCCAGGTTCGGGGCCCTCGTGAGGAGGTAAGACCCCTACTCCTGCCCTGCCTCTCTGTATATACCACGGTGAATCACAAGTACAAGGTGCTCCTCGAGTTGTATGGTGCAACAATGGCAAGGACACACGATGAGGAAGAAGCTACAGGGGGAAATGAGAGCTAGGGTTCATCCTCTTTCCGTCCTGCTCACGCAGGAGGTGGTGGTGCTCTATATATAGCCTAGCCGGATTACGGTTTTGCCCCTGCCTCCATGTGGTAATGGCACTGCCAAGAGGAAGAGGACAAGCCCCTGCCCCCTGTCAGTCCAACGGCAGCCCTGTCAGTCTCGGACAGGGCTAGCTTTCCTCTTCGGGTGATGAGATAGTAGCCCACCGGAGTCTAGGCTATAGCCCTTTCCCGAAATGGCCGAGTCAGCGCCTAGGCCCTTGAGCTTCCGGGAAACCCGTGGCTCGACTCCGCTGTCGTCTGAGCCTCGGGGCAGGAACTCTGCAGGACCCGTGAAGTTGCTGCCATCTTATTGATCTTTGTGCCTCCAACCCGGATAAGGCATCCGGATTTCCTCCTTTGATCTGGCAAGGCTTTGCCGGATCTCCGTCGTATCTTCTCAACACATGGAAATCACAAGAGAGAACCGACACTAAAGTGTCGGCTAAGGTAACTCGGTTATCATGACCCGGCCCAAGTGACCCGGCTGCCATGACCCGGCCCAAGTGACCCGGTCCACTCCTTGCAGCTTTTTACACCATAGCTTTACCCTACCCGGGGTAGCCCCCCGACACTATTGTTCATGTTATGTAATGTATCTAATATGTTTGAGTTCCATATAAAATTCTAATCATGATTTATATTATAAAATTAGTAATGAACTTCTAATTATCCAGCGCAATAGACTGTGGCAGTACAAACATGAATGCTCGGTTTGAAATGGAAGGCAGTTAGGATTCTGTTCATTTTGAGAACTTAGTTTGTGCTAGAATGGTTAGGAGGCTGGTTACCCCTAACCCACCAGAATTCAAATTCGAGGTTTGATGCTGATATTTTTTATTTAGGCAGAATTTATTCAGTGTGAGGCGACGTTCTCATCGACAGCGAGTCACTCGTGGTGATTTCTGAAGACCTGATCCGCCGACTCACTCTTTCGGAGGTGCTCATCGGGGTAGGGTGTGTGTGCGCATTCGTTGTGCTATGTTTCGAAAATAAATATTATGTTCATTTTTTTCTTATCCATGATCATTTGTGTTGTTTTCTTTATTGCCAAAGAAAATATCTACGATAATACTCGATCTCCCAAAAGATTTTTGACTTCCCAGCCGATCCAGATCGATCCTCTTGCCTAACAGCGAGGATCCGTTGACATTCATGAAAGCCTCATACATGCTTTCATCTTTCTTGCATTGAGCAATCATACAAAAAACAGAGAGATCAGAGCGGTCTTATTTGTTGCATACATCTCGACTGGGATTACAGACGCATATTGCAATCGCTCGCAACAAAATTCAGAAGCAATAACTCAAAATGATATCTCTCTTGGCAAACTCGCCGTGCTGGATCCACAAATCATCGTAGTACTATACTCAAAATGGTATGCTCAACAATTAATGGAGAGAGAGAGAGGGAGGGAGGGAGATATGGAAATAATAGTTTCTTTATTGTTGGAGTGGTGGCTTTGATGAGGTTGTCTTTTTGGAGTTGGAGTGGTGGCTTCATGGAAGTTTTCGACATCGTTGCATCAAAATAAGTTATTTTGGCTACTTTCATGTGTCATCTTTTGGGATCTTAGTGGCATAACCTGTGGGCCTAGGTCATGTTTGGATCGCACGTCTGCCAAGCTTGAGGCATGCCCTCGACCCATCTGGGGTCGATGGAGGATTTGTGTCACTAATGTAGCGGTATTTCTAATAGGGTGTTCAAAACCTGCGGGGAGCCGGGAAACAATTTGTTGGTTCATGGACCAGCAGTCTATTCCATTCTAAGTGTAGGCATGCACCAGCAAATGGGAGAGAATGTCTTTGAAAACCCTCCGTTGTGATCATGTACGGGAGAAGGTGGATGAATTATATTTTGACAAGTGCCTCACGGATTGCTCGCTTTTTTTTCACGAGTTTGCCGTCTAAGTAGGCCGATGTTGCTTACTATTGTCTTCAGTTGCGTTTATTTCAACCGGTTTTCGCCAATGTTGTCGTCAACGGTGGTATCGCTGCACCAACTCATCTACAACAGATCAACATGTGTGTTTGATGTTGCTATTGTTCATGTTATGTGATGTATCTAATATGTTCGAGTTTCATATAACAATAGTTGTTCTGAACTTGTAATCATGATTTATATTATAAAATTAATCATTAACTTCTAATTATCCAGCACAGTTAGACGGTGGCAGCACGGACACGAATGCTCGGGTCGAAAAGGAAGGCAATTAGGATTATGTTCATTTTGTTTCGATCCATGATCATTCGTATTGTTTTCTTTATTGCCAAAGAAAATATCTACGATAATACTCTCCCAAGAGATTGTTGACTTCCCAGCGGATCCAGATCGATCCTCTGGCATAACACTGTGGATCCGTTGACATTCATGAAAGCCTCATGCCTGCTTTCATCTCTCTTGCATTGAGCAATCATACAAAAAACAGAGAGATCAGGGCGGTTTTATTTGTTGCATTCATCTCGACTAGGATTACAGACGCATATTGCAATGATCAGGGCGGTTTTATTTGTTGCATTCATCTCGACTAGGATTACAGACGCATATTGCAATCGCTCGCAACAAAATTCAGAAGCAATAACTAAAATGATGCGGAGTATCTCTCTTGGCGAACTCGCCGGGCTGGATCCACAAATCATCGTAGTACTATACATACAAGTGGTAGCAGTCCGTAGCACCACGATCGTCTGCTCCGACCATGGCTACATCGCCTGGACAGCAGCGGCGTCGGCAGAGGAGGAAGCAGAGGCGGCGACGCGGTGCGGGCAGCGGTCGAAGCCGTACCAGACGTTGTTGGGTAGCGGGTCGCCGTAGCGGAAGGTGGAGGGCGCGCTGGGGGCGGTGGGCTCGTAGACCCTGACCCAGTCGGGCGTCCACCCGGAGCGTCCGGCGCGGCGGAGGTAGAGGTAGCAGACGCCGTACCCGCAGGGCCCCCCGATCTTGAACGTGTCCGTGGCGCACCGGTCGAACGCGCCGCCGGCGTCGCCCAGGCTCGCCGCGTACACCTCGTCCTTGTACACGTCCCCGAACGCCAGGCTGATGGTGTCCTTCGTGTGCGCCGGCGACGCGCAGCTCGTCTTGATCTGCACCGTGTACCAGCACGTCCGCCCGCCCAGGCCGCCCGTGCTCGTGGTGGTGGTCGTCTGTGGGACGTCGCTGTCGTCGGGGCGTGGCTGCGGCCAGAACGACGTAGCCGCCGAGGCCAGGCTCAGGCAGGAGACGACGGCGAGCAGGAGGAGCAGAGGCGACTGGGTCGTGCACGCCATGGCGAGACCGACCGTGCCGGCGAGAGCTGGCCGGCTGCAGTGGACTGGAGAGATTGTGGTTGGCTGCCTATTGGCCGAACTGAAATTTATATGTGGCACTGCGAGCCTGATCCGATCTGTCAAGGTTTAAGAAATGAAGAGTGGGGCCCCGGTAGATGTTGCGGTGGCTGGCAGTGGGGCCTACACGTGTGCCTCGTGTGATTATGTAATAGGTGACTGGACACACACGATTATGGTTCTCCATGAACCACGAGCATGGCATCGTTGTCTTCATTAAAACACACATCAAGTTCTTGGTAGGGTGGCCGTGTCGTGTCCTCTAGGTCGATAGTTACACAAGGAGAATGAAAAACTACTCCTACACGATTTGTTCATGTGAAATCTTAACTACCGAATGTTCGCTCTTTAGTCTTGGGATCTGCGTGGGATGAGGAAGAAGAGAAAGACCCCTAGGGCTCTGAGCAACACAAGTTTATTTTATACTCTTGAGCCCAGTATCTGCTAGCCCACATAGTATCAGAACAGTGAATTTCTAGAGCCCAGTATCTGCTAGCCCACGATATCACCCTGCTTAGCCTATTATCCCACTACCAACATCCAGCCTGGAAACAAAACATTCCTCCAAATTAGAAAAGAATGAATGAGCAATGTACAGTAAATAAAGGACACAAAAAAACCACCATGTTTCACATACAAAACCGCTACGTTTCACATGCACAATCTTTGAAATTGAGAGAACTTAAACTAAACGCGGAAACAGTTGGACCGACCGCGCGCGTGGTAGTATATGGAAATTCATTTCAGAGACAAAACACATTCCATTTCAAAACAAAACCTTCTTCGGTAGGTTTGACAGTGGCGCCAGCGCAGAAACGTCACCGGAGAGGACGTATCTAGGACGAGAAGTTGAGCTCATGGCCATATAAACCGATGATCCAATGACCTCCACACACACTCGCGCCGGCCGTCACGCGTGACGAACTAATGGAGCACAGGGAACATGCATGCACATGATCGATGATGCGCCCGGCTCACCAGATCCACCCAACCAGCCATTAAAAAGACCATATATACTAGGGGCGACTCGGCCCAATCATCGAAGCACTCGACCGATCGGCAATGGCGGAAGCGGCGGCTGAAGCCAGCGAAGCGGCCGGGCTGACGCTGCTGGGGTTCTGGTCGAGCCCGTTCGTGCTCCGCGCGCGGTTCGCGCTGAACCTCAAGGGCATCCCCTACACGTACGTGGAGGAGGACCTGTTCGGCGACGGCACCAAGAGCCGGCTCCTCCTCGCCTCCAACCCGGCGCACGGCGGCAAGGTGCCCGTGCTCGTCCACGCCGGCAGGCCCGTCGCCGAGTCCCTGGTCATCCTGGAGTACGTCGAGGAGGCGTTCCCGGACAGCCACCCGCGCCTGCTCCCCTCCGACCCGCACGGCGCGCGGCGGCCCGGTTCTGGGCCGCCTACGTGGACCAGAAGCTGCTGCCGACGTGGGCCCCGCTCTACGGCGGGAAGACGGCGGAGGAGCGGGTGAGGCGGCGCGGGAGGTCATCGGCGTGCTGGAGACGTTCGAGGGCGTGCTCGGGGAGAAGGAGTTCTTCGGCGGGAGGGGGTGGGGCTGGTGGACGTGACGCTGGGCGGGTTCATCGGGTGGCTGCGCGCGTCGGAGGCCATGTGCGGCGTGCGGACGATCGACCCGGCGAGGACGCCGCTCGTGGCGGCGTGGGCGGAGCGGTTCGGCGCGCTGGAGGGCGTGCGGGAGATCGTGCCGGACGTGCCGAGGCTGGTGGAGTATAACCTCATGAAGCGGGCTCGCCGCGGGCTGCCGTTCCTGCCGCCGCACCAGACGCGGGCGGTGGATCCAGCTGCAACTTCCAAGGCGAGCTGAGCTAGGTGAAGAATGGCGTTTTGTGTCCGAGTACACCGTGATGACACCATGCAGATGTAGATCGATGAGCTCTTCCTGTGTAGCGTCACTACTGTGTATTCTTGCGTCCCCCTGTTGTCTGGTGTCGCTTGCGTTGGAGTAGGGACGAGGTGGACAGCAGTGCGGCATGCACGTCAGATTACTGCTAAGCCCAGTAAATATATTCCCGTAAAGAAAAAAATTTGGGGCATTCCGAGAATTGAACTCGGGACCTCTCGCACCCTAAGCGAGAATCATACCACTAGACCAAATGCCCTTATATGATGTCACTATTCCCGAACATATATTTAACAGCAAATGCACATCGTCTCCTACGGCGCAAGTAACAGTGCATCGCAGTTAAGCAACTCAAGAGCAGAACATTAGCCTCACATACAGAAGAGAAGTGAGAGGAAAAACTAGCAAAGAAAGTCCGAAGTCACCAGGAAATGAAGGATCATATATTGCCAGGAATACATGCTGCCCAGAGATTCAGAGGCATCGCATCTCCCTATCCATCAACTGATCATGGAGCAGAGCACTTCCTCCTGACTCACACAACAAGTTTATTTGGACAAGCATCTCATCACCCTATTCACTCACACGTACAATCTCAGCGACTCTCAGTTGATCCTCGAGCACTTCCTCCTGATCTCACCCTGCCGCCCGGTCTTCACGCCGACGCCGCCCAGGCTCACCATGGCCTTGGGGAACTCGTAGGCGAAACGGAGCCCGAAGAGGCCGCGGACGTTGCCGGCGTACTTCTGCACCACGTCCTGCGTCGAGTCGTCGCCCCACAGCCGCTGGTCCGACTCCAGTACGCCGTTGCCGTCCCTCACGTTCTTGAAGAAGGCTGCGTCGAACGACCCCGCGCCATCCCTGTCCAGCGCCACCCGGCGCGACGGGTCGCCGTTCGGGGGGCACAGCGCGCGAAGCTGCGGTAGGAAGGACGGGCTGATCGAGGGGTCCGCGTTGCCTGTCAACGTGAAGTTGTACAGCCGGTACCGGAACAGCCCGCAGTCTGTCTGCCCGATGGTGTGAGCACCTACAGATTGTCGACAGGTTCGTGTTGTCAGTTGTGAATTTTTATAGCACTTCACCGAGAATATGAAAACTGACACAGTTCACTGAAGATGATGCATGTGTATCAAGGACAAAGGAAAATTACCAACTAGTGTTACAAGGTCATGGTCAGTAAGGCCTTGAGCTGCAAACTTTTGCCTCTGAACTGATACAGAGTCGGCGGGAGACGGCAAGGCCCTTGCATCTGAAGCTGATGAGATTCTCCCATCTCTTCGTCCAAGAGGTACTGGCCAGCTTGGCCCACCGGTCTTACAATCGGTGCAAAATGTGCGATGAGAAAGTCAGATATCACTCTTTAATTATAATGACAAACAGGAAAATCAGTCATCAGACTGTCAAAGAGTGAAGAGCAGCAAAAACCTTGCATAGTTACGGACTCACCAGATCAACAGAATCTCGTGCGGCGAGGGCCAGTATGTCAGCACAAGACACCACCCCACGGCATATGGCTTCCAACTGGGATTTGGCATCATCTATCACTTCAAATCCCCTAAGACCAAAATTCTGTGGGGCAGTCCTTTCAGATGATGCTCCAGAAATCAAAACAGAAGCATCACATCCCTACAAAGCATGCGAACAGAAACATAATGTCAGACATGGAAGCAGAAGGACTCCGGCATTTCCTTCCCAATAGCTTGGGATTCAGAATAAAAACATGAGTACCGAAACATAAAGTAGTAGAGATGGGAGGATTATAGAACTAACTTGGACAAAACAGTCATGGAAGTGCAGCCTGAGCAAGCCTGGGGCAATGGTAGCATCATTGTTGTAATACTTTTCGACAGTAGACCTCACTATATCCTCCGCATCAGGACAGATGGAGTCGTAGAATCCTCTCTGAAGTCCTTGGCTTTGGACCAAAGAACCTCTAAGGAAAACGTTGCATAAAAAGAAAAGAATAACTATTTCTGATGCTACCATGGCCTGAACAAGGGTTATCACCAACAGTTCTAGTTGTGGCAATCTTGTAGCCGTATTGTTCAATATATAGGGTCGAATAGCTTGTTCTATCTCCAATTACTACATTTGTGTCGCGATTTTTTGTTAGTGGAGTAGCAAGTGGATCATGCACTACTGAATGGTGTGGATTACAGCTAAATATCAACCTGCATATTTTATAGTTAATATATGCCTCATCAAATCATGTGAGTTGTTATGTTGTGTAAGATAGCAGCAGCCACTAAGCCCTCAAATTTCTAAGTGGTAGATTGCCAAATTGCACCCACATAACCAAGCCATATGCTGCAGAATAGCAAATCAGTGGTACAATAACTGACTGAATAGCGAATACCCCTTTTGCAATCAGGATAATCAGATGCAGAACATACATGCCTTTGGTTATACGGACAGTACTCTAGAGACTGTTTGGTATTCTCATGTATCATTCATAACACTAGCTCGGGGTTTCATGCTAAAAGGGAGTACGAATACCCCTGATTTACGTGAAAAAGGGATCATCCTGATTTCAGAAAGGTATTCATGCTACTGAGCTAATATTGCTAACGTACAAAATCACATTTATGCCAACCATTTCAGGGTAATCTCTCAGGTCTTAAAGACAGACAGACCCCTGAATGTTTAGCAATCTGAATATCTGATCACAGCAGATTTGAACACTTGGAAGATAAAAATCAGCTGTTCAAGTAGATGCATAATTCAGAGAACGAATTATTGAAGTCCATCTACATGACTACTTCCCATATTTACCATCAAATAGCGAAGAAGTAGTAATTCAGTGGTGCTTCTGGTTCACAAAGAGCATGGGCATTCTGAAGCTACAGGGAAGGCCTGCTAGTATGTATACACTCGTGATGAACATGGAAACAGTTAGTGGAAGGGTTTTTTCACAAGTGGGCTTGACAAGTATGGGCTCCCACCAGTCACTTCGTATTTCACGATGACAAAAACAAAGCATAGCACGAGCTTCTTGCGAATTGATAAGAGAGGCATCAGTGTCCTAGCACTGACGAGCATAGTCTTAACAGATAGACTGTACCTACTATTCTGTGGTGTCATCTTTAGCACCAAATGATGTGGTGTGCTTGAGATTTATGACAGCCAGCTAAGAACAACTAATCAGATTAAAAGTCCCATATAACTCCTGTTTTCACTTTTAGAAACAAGATTAGACTTAATAGGAACACCGGTCCCTTGCCACAAAACCGGAAAATCAGCTACATGCAAATAAAACAGGAAACTAAATAAGAATGCTGACACATAACCACATGGGTACTTAGACTTCGGGTCTGGCTCTTGAGCTTGCCCCACTCTCGTTTGGTACATAACACCCAAAAAAACATGTATTCCTAGTTCAGCAGTATACAAAGAGAAAATAGACAGAGTTTGCTCGTTTTACATAGTTGGAAAATCAGCCGTCATTCTCACAGGTGGGCTTGACAAGTATGGACTCCCATCAGTCATTTAGTGTTTCACGATGACAAAAACAAAGTATAGCACGAGCTTCTTGCAAATTGATAAGAGAGGCATCAGTGTCCTAGCACTGACGAGCGTAGTCTAACAGATAGACTGTACCTACTATTCTAATCTGTGGTGTCATCTTCAGCACAAATAGATGTGTCGTGCTGGAGATTTATGAAGCTAAGAAAAAACCATCAGCTCAATATTCCCATATACTCACGTTTTCACTTTCACAAACAAGATTAGACTAACTGACAGTAGTAGGAACACCGGTCTTGCCACAAAACAGGGAAAATCAGTTACATGGAAATTGAACAGGAAACTAAACAAGGATGCTGACACCTAACACCTGGGTACTTAGACTTCGACCTGGCTCTCTTGAGCTTGCTCTTCACTCTCTTTCAGAGTTTCAGTACATAACACCAAAAACAATTAATCCTAGTTGAGCAGTATACAAGAGCTAATTGACACGGTTTGCTCGCATACGACTGCAAAATCAGGCGTCGACTCCCAAATGAAAACCCACTTTAGCTTCGGAATCGTCCAACTGTATGGAAAAACAAAAGAGAAGTCTACTTGGAGTCCTAACCTGCTTTACTATATCAGTAAAATAAAGTTTTTATCTTTGTAAAAAAGAAAGAGAAGCCACCCACAAAAAAAAAGAACAAAAAAAGAAAGAGAAGCCTACTTGGAGTCTGAACCTGTTTTACTATGTCAGTAAAATAAAGTTTTATCTTAGCAAAAAAAGAAAATCTACTTGGAGTCTGAACCTGTTTTCTCCAACGAAAAGCTGTTGATAACACATGGACAAAGATTAACCCATTCTAGGCCAAGAAGATCCAAACCATAGAAGATATAGATAATTGGCGACTATAACCGGTTCTCCAGCTGGTGCTAGTTCTTGACACGTCAGAAAAGCGACAGTTCCCCGACCTAGCCAGATGGCGCGCGGTGATTCGTCGACAGGGACACACCCGACCACTCGAGCACGATATGCAAGCCCACTAGACACGACTGAAAGTGACAACAGGTTGAGATTGGCCTTGACAGCCGGGAACGTCTGACCTGGATGGCACGGGACGTGCGTGACCATGTATCCAGGCGGGTCATTCGGTCGAACGGCTTGCGTGCAGGGTCGTGGCCGGCCGCGGCTGGGCAGCATCGGGGGCCCGGCCACGCGAGGCGGACGCGGCCAGCTTCGCACGACGTCGGCACGACCGCGGATCACCGGCCACCACACGTTCGCCTTCTCGAAGGTCGAAGCCGGCCAAGTCAATGCCTACGGCTGCTTGCTTCGCTCGCCTCCGAGGCCTTTCGTCGTACACGGAAATGGACGGTACCTTGGCCGGTTTAGTGTCAGAGCTGCTAGAAGGGTTACCCCCCGATCATACCTAAGATATTTCATTTTACAAAAATCATTTCCTAGGAATCATTATTCTCGGCTGGTAAAGATTATATTAGTTGTCGCTGATTTAGTACACAACTATATAACTTTAGTCATACATGAATGCAGTTGAGATAACATTATTTCCTTTAGAAGTGACTTTGTGCAGTTGGTAGATATGTTCAAAAGAAGTAGCAATAGGACAACGACGGATGGATAATAGATTGCCAATAGCATATTCCTCGTGTTCCGAGAAAATAAATGAGGTTTCAAACATGCACACAACCTTCAATTTCCAATGTGCAACTTTAGGCCTTGATCTGTATGAATACTTTATTAAAATGAAGTAATCATAGATTTTACATGACTATACATGCTTGTGGAACATTTGTAATTTTTTATGCATGCATATAATGATTATAAACAATTTAGGAAGGTCTAGAGCATGGACACAATCTCCATTCTAAACGAATACACAAGTTCTGTAAGCGAACATACATTCCAAACCAATACACAAGGTCAGAAATATGGACACAATCTCCATTCTACAATGTGCAACTTCAGAAATTATTTTGTACAAATACTTCGGTAAAACTAAGTAATAATACAATATTTTCCACGACTAGTTGTATATAACTATGTGGACCACTTTATTCCCACCATATCTAAATTAGGAAACTAATGATTTTCTTCTAATCATGCATCTCATACTAATAAAAGGTAACATGCAACTCAACATCAATCATGAGCGGGGAAATGATACATAAATTTAGCCACACTTGAATTAAGTTGAGATATCAATGTGTGCATAGAATTGCGATGCAACTTCGTACAGCTGGAGGATGTGTTTCAAAAGAAGTAGGAGTCACATGAATAATAAATTGATAAATAATATAACTTTCATTCAAAAAATAATTATCTTATGAAAAGTTTGACGATAGTAATCTAGTTTGATCTACTTAGATAACCATTTTGGGTATGGGCAACCGGAGATAAGAGTTTGACCATTACACTTAAAGAATGTCATGTATTTTGGACCAATGTAGTAACTCAGAGTCTTCGAGCGAAGAATGGGGACATCCAACATATATAGTCCAACAGGTGTTGTTACACATCATTTGCAAATATAGATGGGTTAGAGGTAAAAAAAGGGAAATCAATAAATCATACATGTAAGTATGTTACAATTGGACATAGATATGTTTATCTTCTCATGCGGCTTCGAGTCATTTGAAAGCTTAAAGTTTTAAGTCCACATTAATCTGATCCAATCCAAAGAAATGAACAATCACCATATCTATTTGGAGGCAAGAAGAGAATAGCTAATGTAGAGAAAATTAACACATTAACTTGGTCAATTGCCTCAATATGGATGCAAGAAAATAGTAAGAGCAAGGATCACAAGTGGTGCCGAGTTTTATGATCACAAATGCTACTCTGTGCCCCCCCCCCCCCCCCCCGGGTGGATGATTGGATCGTGAGGTGGTGCCATGGATTTAACTCCATTGGTAGGGACGCACTACTCTTCCGATGGATAGGCCATCACATTTTCTAGTTTAGTTTTTAGTTTCCTCTCGAGATCCCCGGTGAGGACACGTAGACAAAATACAGAAGAAAAATAATCCATTGATCCGATGTGGGAACTGAGCATGACAAAATACATAGGTTTAACTCTTTATTTTTCACCGGTTATTCACCGATTACTACATAAGTCGCTATGTCAACAGCTAAGCCGGCTAAGAAAGTAACAAGGGTGAAAATCCAAAATGTTCTCCCTAGCTTCACACCCTTCTTCTTCGTGTTCGCTCCGTTCCATATAGCTCGTGCCAGTTGGCTCAGTCCCACAATTGTGATAGCAACCACGACTATGATGAACGGAAGTCTGTGGCTTCGCCACGCCGACACCCTATTGAGGTTGTTTTTTACGCTGGCAGAGGCTCGCTCATTAGAGAGAACACGATCGCAAGCCACAGTACTTACTATTCTCTCCCCGTGCCCCGAGGAATTGGAGGAGGAGGAAGATTCGAGAACAGAAAGTGTGACATGCGGTGGATAAATGGGATCTTGTGGCTTCAACGTGTGTAGGTTATTTTTTCACCAGCTAAGGGAGAGGGGGGGCCAATGCCCCCCTTCCCATTAACATGGTACATTCATCACTATTGTACACACTTAGGCCTTCTTTGATTGTAGGAAAGGAAATACAAAGGAATAGGAAAGGGATAGGGATGGGAAAGGATGGCTGATACGTCCATTTTGCATCACTATTTTATATCATAATTTGCTGTTATTCATTGATATATTTCATATTTAGAGATGATACTTATGTTATTTTACCTATTTTGCATGTTTCATGATTATTGGAGAATTAACCACCGGAGTCAGATTTCTGCTGGAAAAAGGACCGTCAAGACACCATATTTCTCAAGATCAATAATTCGAGGAAAATATCCTGAAGTTCCTATTTTGTCAGATGACGGAGGCAGCCAAAATGGGAGGCCAAGGTGGGCCACCATGGGCCCTCACCATGCCGTGGCGCGGCCCACCTTGCTGCCGCACCGCCACGTGGTGAGGAGGCCCTGGCCCACCTCAGCCGGTGCCCCTTCGCGTACTTCAGCTCCCAGAAACCCTAAGACACGGGGGGACGTCGAGGAAATATTCCGCCGCCTCCACGAGGCGGAAAACGCCAGAGAGAGAAAAGCTCTCCGGCAGGGTGAAATCTGCCGGGGAAATTCCTTCCCGGAGGGGGGGGGAAATCATCGCCATCGTCACCGTCATCGTGTTGAACTTCATCGGGATCATCATCATCTCCACCGCCAGCACCATCATCTCCGCCGCTCCACTTCGTTCCGCTGTAACATCTAGGGTTGAATCTTGTCTAGTTCATAGGGGAAGCTTTCCCGGTGTTAATTACTCCCTTGTGGTTGATGCTATTGAGTGAAACCGTTGAATTAAGGTTTATGTCCAGATTGTTATTCATCATTATATCACCTATGATCATGTTCCATATGATGTCTTGTGAGTAGTTCGTTTAGTTCTTGAGGACATGGGAGAAGTCTTGATGTTAGTAGTGAATTATGTTGAGTAATATTTAATGGTTTGATGCTTAAGTTGTGGTGTTATTCTTCTAGTAATATTTAATGGTTTGATGCTTAAGTTGTGGTGTTATTCTTCTAGTGGTGTCATGTGAACGTCGACTACATGACACTTCACCTTTATGGGCCTAGGGGAATGCATTGTGTATTCGGTTGCCAATTGTGGGGTTGCCGGAGTGACAGAAATCTAAACCCCCGTTGGTATATCGATGCATGAGGGATAGCAAGATCTCAGAGTTTAAGGTTGTGGTTAGATTTATCTTAATTAATTTCTTGTATTTGCGGATGCTTGCAAGGGGTATAATCACAAGTATGTATTAGTCCTAGAAAGGGCGGTGCATTAGCATAGGTTCACCCACACAACACTTATCAACATAATGAAGATCAATCAACTATATGAAGCGAAAGCACTTGACGAAATTCCCGTGTGTCCTCAAGAACGTTTGGTCATCATAAATAAACCTACCGGCTTGTCCTTTTCTGTAGAAAGGATTGGACCACTTGCTGCAATTATTATTACTGTCTTTTATTTACTTGTATTTTATTTATCTGCTATATCAGAAAACTCATAAAAACTTGTCTGCTATTATTTACAGTGAATTCCTAATCAAAACTGTTTGTCAACACCTTCTTCTTCTCGTTGGGTTCGACACTCTTATTTATCGAAAGTACTACGATATACCCCCTATACTTGTGGGTCATCAATGGCATGTGAAGACTTGTCCTCATTCCTCATGCATAGGAAATGAAAAATAAGATATGAGTGGATTTTTGATCCCTGTACATTTTTCCTTGAAATTGAGAGTGGAAGGAAAAAAATTCGTAGTTTTCCTTTCCACACTTCCTATGAATCAAACGCGTGAACGGTGGCAACTTTGGAAAACTTCCTAAGGATGACTCCAACGGGGCGACGCATCGAGTCCGCGCGCATCCGTTCGTGTCCGCGAGGGCCAAAAAAACGGCCCAACGGGGCGACGCAAACGGACCGCGGTCCGTTTTTTGGTCCGTCGCAACGCATCCCTGACCCAAATTTGGGCCACCGATGCGTCGGCCCCGGACGTGAAACGGAGCTCTTTTGTGTCCTCCCTAGTCCGCTCCTGGCCCGCAAATCAGACCATTTCCACCCCAATCTCCTCCTCCTCCGCCCCTCTCGCCGCCACCCGCCGTCGCGCCCTCGATTTGGCACCGCAGGCCATTCCGGGGACGCCGTCACCGGAGCAGGTGCTTCCCCGCCGTCACCGGAGCAGGTGCTTCCCCACACATGCATCTGGTGGGCGTGATGCATTTTGATGACTACTTCATGTGCAAGCCCGATGCATGTGGTATGAGGGGCCTCTCGTCGTACCAGAAGTGCACCGCCGCCATTCGCATGCTTGCGTATGGGATTGCCGGCGATCTTGTGGACGAGTATGTGCGCATGAGCGAGTCCACGTGCCTGGAAGCCATGTACAAGTTCTGCGCGGCCGTGGTGCAGGTGTTCGGGCCAGAGTACCTGCGGGAGCCCAATGCTGCCGACATGACTCGCCTCCTGGCAATAAACGAGTCAAGAGGCTTCCCTGGGATGCTCGGGAGTATAGACTGTATGCACTGGGAGTGGAGGAACTGCCCATTTGCTTGGCAGGGGCAGTACAAGGGCCATGTTGGGGCCTGCACGGTCATACTTGAGGCCGTGGCATCCCAGGACCTCTGGATTTGGCACTCGTTCTTTGGCATGGCCGGCTCGCACAATGACATCAATGTGCTCCAGCAGTCTCCGGTGTTCAATAGGCTCTCCAATGGCCTGGCACCCCAGGTAACATTTGAGATCAATGGTAACCAATATGCCAAGCCCTATTTCCTTGCTGATGGGATCTACCCCACATGGACAACATTTGTCAAGACAATCTCCAATCCCAATGATGAGAAGAAGAAGAAGAAGAAGAAGAAGAGGTTTGCCAAGGAGCAAGAGAGCGCAAGAAAGGATGTAGAGCGTGCATTCGGTGCTCTACAGTCCCGATGGGCTATTGTGCGCCATCCTGCACGGACATGGGACAAGGACCAGCTGTGGGAGGTGATGACAGCGTGCGTGATCATGCACAACATGATCGTGGAGGACGAACGCGACGAGGGCTTGAATGATCAGGCATGGTAGGGTGAGTTGGGTGAGCCCGAGGGACCGTCCACATTTGCTCAGTTCCTCGACTTCCACCGTGACATTCGTGAGAAGGTCTCCCATGTTCGGCTCCTAAACGATTTGGTGGAGCACGTCTGGCAGCACTACGGCAACCAGGGTGACCAGGGGCAGTAGTTCCATTTGATGAACTACTTGTCTTATTTATTTGGTTCGTAATGCATTGAACAATTTGTTATTTGTGAAACTGTTTGTGTTTGTTTGTGTTTGTTTGAACTATTTGCATTGTAATAATAAGTAGTTGATGAACTATTTGGATTGCTTTTATGAATTGTATTATTTGTGTTATTTGAGCTTATTTATTATGCTTCATAATTTCTTGACTATAATACCGATTCAGATCTCCTGTACGTGCACGAAGCGTTATGTACGAGGCGACGAGGCGCAGCTCCCAGCGGCGATTAGGTCAGCCTCCCGTCGGTCGCCGCCGTTGATCTCCCCGCCTCCGCGGCCTTCGGGCCATGGAGGCGCGGTGGATCTCGGTCCTCGTCGACGGGAGGGCTCCGTTTTCTCGTATTTTTGTCAAGGTTTATTGGGGCGCCGTTCTGATGGCGGCGGCGGCGTCTCTTTCAATAAGGTCTCCCCGACTTCAACCCCATCTCGGCGGTGACGTCGAGAAGTTTGTGGGAGTGGTGTGTTTCTCAAGGGCTTTTTCTGGCGGTGACGATCTCCTGATCGTCATGGAGCTTCATCGGCGGTTCATCCTTCTTCTTCGACACCGGGACGGATGTGGTCTTCTTGACCCGTTCGGCGACTTCCCGTCCGCAACCAACAACGTCAGGCCGACTCAAGGAGGAGCGGCAGCGGCGGCGCGCCGTCGACACGGTCTGGAGGTTGAAGACGAAGGGCATCTCAAAGATCTCGTTGTAATTTTCGTTTTTGTTGAGATGTTTTGTACGGTTCGATGTTTCTTTTAATAGCAGGGTCCTTTTCGCAAAAAATAATTGCTCGACTATATCAATGAAAAACCCTGGCCGTTTGTGGCCCACCTCCCCTATATATCAATGAAAAAATCCCATATAGGGTCTGGTTAGTTGAAAAAAAAATCAAGGCGGACTCGATGCATCGCCCCGTTGGGGGCAGTGGCCGAAAAGGGGCGGATGTGGGCCGGACATGGGTCCTTTTGGTGACGCAAACGGATCAAACGCGGACCAAACGCGCGTCCGTTTGCGTCGCCCCGTTAGAGTCATCCTAACCCCTTACGGTTCCTCTGCATTTCCTTCAAATCAAAGGAGGCCTTCATTTTGGTTGCGTGTTGCTTTCCTAAAATGGAAACGCATCCAGAGACCGTTCATCCGGTCCACATGGTGTATCCAAAGAAACGAACAATCACCATATGTATTTGGAGGCAAGAAAAGAATAGCCAATGTAGAGGAAATTAACACATTAACTTGGTCAAGTGTACTCAACGTGGATACAGTAAGAGCAAGGATCACAAGTGGTGCCGACTGCCGAGTTTTTTAAATCACGAATGCTAATCCATGCCCCCCGGGGCAGATGATTGGATCGGGACGTGGTGCGACGTGCTTAACTCCATTGGTAGCGACGCACCACTCTTCCCGTCTTCCGGATGGAGCCAGATCCTCTGACATTATCCTCTGACATTATCCCTGACTTTGGGTCACCGACAGGCGGCCCCATCTATGGTGGGTCTAACATGTCAGCAACCCAAATTCAGAGTAAGTCAGGATACATAATGTCAGAGGATCTCGTTACCTTCCGGATAGGCCATCCCATTCTCAAGTTTAGTTTAAGTTTCCTCTCGAGATCCGCGGCGGGGGAACCGGCCATCCGGCCCGGATCGCTGCCGCTTCCTCCGTGACGTGCCCACCGCGTGCGTGGCAAACCAAACATACCATCGTCAAAGAAAATTCGCCCCCTCCCTCCCTCTAAAGACCCTACAGCTCCAGTTGTATATCACCGCTCGATCGGATCCGATCCGATCTCCCCTCCTCCCCCGTTCGTCTCCCCTTCCGCTTTTACCAGCCTGCTCCTCCTCCTCCCTCGCCGGACGGACGGTGGTGGTGACTGCCGGTAAGCCTCTCCCTCCGGCTAGCTCGCTCGCCGCTTAAGCTGCTTATTATAGTGGTACTAGCTAGTGCCGTACGCGTCGCTGCTGCGTCTCCCGGCCAGATCCGCCGCGCTTGCCGCTGTCGGTGCGTGCGTTTCTGCTGCTTCCTTTCGTTGCCGCCGTGCTTTACTGTGCCGTAGCGGCTATGGCGAGCTAGCCGCCGCCTTCGTCCGCTGTTGCTTCCGCGCGCTCTCGGTCTGCCTACCGCTAAACTTCTCCCTGTTACTTTGCGTTGTGCAGGCAAGTGAGTGCTAGCTCGTCGGGAGCCGGAAGGCCGCCATGGCTCAGATCCTGCTCCATGGCAACCTCCACGTCACCATCTTCGAGGCCTCCGCGCTCTCCACCGGCCGCGCCAGCGCCGGCGCACCCAAGTTCATCCGCAAGGTACGCGCGCCTCGTATCTTCCTCGGTATTTCTTTCCCTTTCAGTACACAAGCCGGATCGATCGATCCTGGTTGCTACGCCCCACTCGGCGTGCGAGTCCACGCCCACAGTAAATAAACAAACGGTAAATAATCTAGCGAGCGGCAGTCTCAGTAAGCAATCACAATAAGAAGAAACAAATGGCTACATCTGTGATAGTAAGTATTAGTAGTAAAAGGAAGTCAAATGGTATGTTCCTGGAAATGTAAGAGAGTTGCTGCATTTTTTTATCCGGTGTCACTGCTCATGCCATGTGCCTGCCACAGTTGGTAGTTTCCCACTTATTTAAACGCTGTCCTGATCAGGGTGGCTTATTCATTGAGACATTGACTGAATTGTTAGTCCGAGTCCACACTCTGTTGTTACCTGTATGTATAGTGTGTTCTGTAACCATGTCCGCGATGTTCTGACAAGTCGAGCTTATCTTGACAGTTTGTGGAGGGGATCGAGGGCGCCGTGAATGTCGGCAAAGGAGCATCCAAGCTGTACGCCACCATTGACCTGGAGAAGGCCCGTGTCGGGCGTACCAGGATGTTGGCCAATGAGCCCGTCAACCCTCGCTGGTACGAGTCGTTCCACATCTATGCCGCGCACCTTGCTGCCGACGTGATCTTCACCGTCAAGGCCGACAACGCCATCGGGGCGGACCTCATCGGGAGGGCCTACCTGCCTGTCCAGGAGCTTCTGGACGGTGAGGAGATTGATAGGTGGCTCGAGGTCTGTGACAAGGAACGGCAGCCTATTGGTGACAGCAAGATCCATGTGAAGCTTCAGTACTTTGACATCACCAAGGACCGCAACTGGGCCAGAGGTATCCGGAGTGCCAAGTATCCCGGTGTTCCTTACACCTTCTTCTCGCAGAGGCAAGGGTGTAATGTTAGGCTGTACCAGGATGCTCATGTCCCAGACAACTTCATTCCCCAGATTCCGCTTGCGGATGGTAAGAACTATGAGCCTCACAGATGCTGGGAAGATATCTTTGATGCCATAAGCAATGCACAGCATTTGATTTACATCACCGGTTGGTCTGTGAACACTACAATCACCTTGATTAGGGACACCAATCGCCCAAAACCTGGAGGAGATATCACTCTCGGGGAGTTGCTCAAGAAGAAGGCCGGCGAGGGTGTACGGGTCCTTATGCTAGTGTGGGATGATAGGACCTCCGTTGGCTTGCTGAAGAGGGATGGCTTGATGGCCACACATGATGAGGACACTGCAAATTTCTTCAGGGACACTGACGTGCACTGTGTTCTGTGCCCCCGTAACCCTGATGATTCAGGCAGCATCGTTCAGGATCTGCAGATCTCAACCATGTTCACTCACCATCAGAAAATAGTGGTTGTTGACAGTGAAATGCCAAACCAGGGCTCTGAGCAGAGGAGGATACTCAGCTTCGTTGGTGGCATTGACCTCTGCGACGGAAGATATGACACTCAGTACCATTCCTTGTTTAGGACACTTGACACTGTCCACCACGATGACTTCCACCAGCCTAACTTTGCGACTGCATCCATCACCAAGGGTGGACCGAGAGAGCCATGGCATGATATCCATTCACGTCTGGAAGGCCCAATTGCTTGGGATGTTCTGTACAATTTCGAGCAGAGATGGAGAAAGCAGGGTGGCAAAGATATTCTCGTGCAGCTCAGAGATCTTTCTGACATAATTATCCCCCTTCTCCCGTCATGTTCCCAGAGGACAGAGATGGATGGAGTGTTCAGCTATTCAGATCTATTGATGGTGGCGCTGCATTTGGCTTCCCTGATGCCCCCGAGGAGGCTGCAAGAGCGGGGCTTGTAAGTGGAAAGGATCAAATCATTGACAGGAGTATCCAGGATGCATATATAAATGCTATCCGGCGGGCAAAGGACTTCATCTACATTGAGAACCAATACTTCCTTGGAAGTTCCTATGGCTGGAAAGCTGACGATGTCAAGCCTGAAGATATTGGTGCTCTGCATGTGATTCCTAAGGAGCTTTCGCTGAAGATTGTCAGTAAGATTGAAGCTGGGGAACAGTTTACTGTTTATGTCGTGGTGCCAATGTGGCCTGAGGGTGTTCCAGAGAGTGCATCTGTACAAGCAATTCTGGACTGGCAAAGGAGAACAATGGAGATGATGTACACTGACATCACACAGGCTCTCCAAGCAAAGGGAATTGAAGCAAACCCCAAGGATTACCTCACTTTCTTCTGCTTGGGTAACCGCGAGGTGAAGCAGGAAGGGGAATATGAACCCCAAGAGCAACCAGAACCTGACACTGATTATAGCCGTGCTCACGAGGCTAGGAGGTTCATGATCTACGTTCATACCAAAATGATGATAGGTACACCTTCAGTTCTGTCTAATCCTTTGGTTGCATTATATTTCAGTATCAAGGTTTTGAATGGATCGCATGATTTTATTTCTATAAAGCATGCTTGTGTGTTGCATGTCTACATCTGTTCATCTTCACACAGTTCATTGGAAAAACTGATAGCAACTACAGTAATAGTCAGGATCCTTCCATTAAAGATCACAGTCAATTAATTTTTTTTAAATTAGAAATAATCAAATATCTGGAATATACTTGCACAAATCATATTTTCTTTGAAGATTTCATTTTTTATCTTTATTTCTTAAAATGAATCTTGATAAACTATCATTGGTTAGTTACTCCTGTTGGCAACTCATTGAACAACTGATAATGCATTCCCCTTGCGTCGATGGAAAGGATCCAGCTATTCGTCAAGCCAGTAACTTCACTTGCTCTGTTTTTCAGTTGATGATGAGTATATCATCATTGGGTCTGCCAACATCAACCAGAGGTCGATGGACGGATCCCGGGACTCTGAGATCGCCATGGGCGCATACCAGCCGTATCATCTGGCAAACAGGCAGCCTGCCCGGGGCCAGATCCACGGCTTCCGGATGGCGCTGTGGTACGAGCACCTGGGCATGCTGGACGACGTGTTCCAGCACCCGGAGAGCGTTGAGTGCATTCAGAAGGTAAACAAGATCGCGGAGAAGTACTGGGACATCTACTCTAGCGACGACCTGGAGCAGGACCTCCCTGGCCACCTGCTGAGCTACCCCATCGGTGTCACCGGCGACGGCGTGGTGACAGAGCTGCCAGGGATGGAGTTCTTCCCCGACACCCGAGCCCGCATCCTTGGCGCCAAGTCTGACTACCTTCCCCCCATCCTCACCACATAGACTCCTGCCGCGCTTCCCCAGGCTTGTCATGATCGGTTTGGTGGTTCCTTTTGGTGATTTCAGAACTTGTTTCAGAAAATAGCATGTCGTTATAGCTGTGAGAAAGTAATAAGCGCGTGCGCTGTGCAGGGTTTGAGAAAACACGGTAGGACTGTAGGAGGATTTGCTGTGTTGCCACGAACCTTTGTAAGATAAAGACTTGGATATTTGACACGGTTTCTGTTATTTGTACTACTTGTTTAATCAAAATGTTAATTGTTATGCTCGTCATACCTACTTGTATACAGACTAGTAAGTATGCCCGTGCGTTGCACCGGGTGATAAAAATAATAAACTTAAAATCAACTTAGTTTATCATTTTCTAGAACAGATGAGTCGTCTTAGTCGTACCAATAAAATGTGTCAATTAAAAAACGCTTGTTTATCTCTTACGGGATTAAACCGCAAAAGCATTATGACAAAAATAAAAATAAAAATAAAAATAAAACAGGTACCCGTGCATTATAACGGTATTTTTTTTTCTTATACGGTTGCAATGGTGGGTATTTTGTTGCCAAGTATTTTCAATATTAGATGAGGTTTGCTTCATATCAAAGGGAGCCTTCACTAAATTTTCAACCTTTTTATATTTTTTTCTTAGCCTTCTAAATATACCATACTCCTTCTTTTAGTTTTCTGAAAATAATAAAACAAAAGAATAAGCAAATGTTTTAAAGGGGCAGCCAGGCCAGTCTAGGCAAGTACGGCCCAGTCCAGCCCAACTGCCCTAGCCCACTACACACGCGAGACACGCACCTACCTCCATCTTCCTTCCCTGCTTCTTCCAATTGGGCGAGAGCAGGGGCTACTCTCGCCTGCGCCGGGCTCGGGCCAGCGAGCCCGGCCTCGCCGTCGTCCTGTCCAGCATCTAGATCCGGGCTCCCACTCGCCCCGACCCGCTGCTAACCTGGAGCTCGTGCGCCCAACCCAGCTCCCTTCGGTCCATCCATCTCTCTCCTTTCATGGACATCACCTCTGCTTCCGACAAAAATCCGGCGATACGGGGACTCCCCGGGACCGAATCTTCGTGTAAAGGCCTTCCCCGCCGCTGTCCGCATCGATTCCTAACGAAGGCAAGACGTATTCCGGCTGAGAACGGCCGCACGCTGCTGCTGGATACGCCGCCGGATGATCTCCATGGCCTGGACACCTCCGTCGCCATGCCGCCGTCCCAGAGCAACCCCACATCCAAGCCCGGACGGCTCCCAAGCGAGCCGGTGTCCTCCGACAGCCTGCCTTAGTCCATCAGGAGCAGAGGCGATGGAGGGATTTCTCTGTCTTGTGCCAAATGTTATGAACAAAAGGGTACGATGGCATCAGTATGTAATATGTGAATTGGTGGGAGGGTAAAACCGGAAACAAAAATGACGTACCACAAGAAATTTAAATGATTTTATTATTAGATATAGATATCCAAAATGAATTTCGGGACCACATGCCCCCGTCTCCCAGAGTAGTATTCTCTGGCAAATGAGGAAGCAAATTGAACTCCCTGGCAGTAGGTATGCTCTAGAAATGTCTGAAATCTGGACAAGGATAATCTGGCTACCAAAATCAACTAACAATAAGAGAAATCTGGACGCTGATAAAACCTGCTCCATTTGTGGTTCCACTGAGGAGAACAACTCGGACGGAACTATTGCCTGCATCAAAGAGAGAGCTCTTTGTGAAGAGATATGCGTAAAGTCTGGCTCGATTTCCTGAGCATCTCTTCCGCTATACAGGTCGGACCAGCTTCTAGGATGTGCTTCTCTGGCAGGCTTGACACCTGAGATGCAATGTAGCCCATGGCGATGGGAAGCACACTATCAGCAACTCGGTCATGTTCCTCCAAAATTATCTTTACTGTTTGCAGGGTCAAAGATGACAAGAAAAAGTTTGATCCTGAAGGGAAAGGTAAAATCATATGTGTAAATGCAGGTATGCAGATCGCGGACTGCCCCATCGTTTTGGATTCTGATAATTTAACAGTTGTTAACACCATCAATGAATAAAACTATGTTCGTAATAATGAATGAAACACTCTTTCCCTAAAAAGAAGGACTCATACATGCTTAGTATGAGACACAACCGAGGACGGTATGCTTGAATTGGTGATTGCCGACGATGTTCACGGCTGCTAGCTGAAGGGGCGACGAAATGGTGGATTATGGAGAATAAAAATACATCCACGTACCAGAAATTATAGGGTCCAAGATGCGTGACACAGCCACAACGGACAAGGAGAATACGTGGATTGATGTCAATGTGGTACCTGTCTGAGCTGTATTGAAAAAAGTTAAGCAAAAGGATGGTATGGCTTCAAGTTGTTTAAGCCATGCTAACACACAAGTGGTAGGAAGATAACATGGGGACGGCGGAGAGAGCAAGATATGGCATGAGTGAGTGAGGGAGTGGATCTTTAGCAATTTCAAATGAATACACTGGTAATTAAAAGTAACAAATGAAGAAAAGATGTAGGAACTCCTAATAATATGATAAATGCGAATAAAAGTTCAAATCCATGATAATTTGGCTCATTTTACGCCCACCAAAATTTGGCTCATTTTCTCACTAATAATTACATTGCCATAGATGGGTACGCGAAATAGGCAAAGCAACATGAGCATGGTAAAAGAAAATTAGAGTGGTTGGATGAGGATATTTTAAAACAAAGTATAAGCAGCAACAAAAAACCCATTAAATATGCAATAAGATAAATTCAAGTAACTAGCACAAAGAAAATTTGACGATTTTACATGATATAGAGTACTATAATTTAGTTGCCTTGGGTTGATGGTGAAATATTAGTGCACTGGGCATGAAATTTTACGTTTTGAAAAAAAACACAACAACATATAGTCAACGTGAAACCGAGTAGACAAAAAAACTCCTTTGCTCATATGTTGAGCTAACAATATGAAAATTCATTTCTTGGCGAGCAATTCACATTGTTGAAAATGCGTGGATTAGAAAATTCACATTGTTGAAAATATTTCGATTAGAAAATGTGTGGATTTGAAAACCCTTGTCCACAGCGAGTAGCAAACGTCAAATCGACATTGGTCTTCATTTGTCTATACATGCCAACAACTCAATGCACTTAACGAAAACATCCCCATCGAAGTGCCATCATGTTTTCACAAGACATAGATACTGGCTATGTTGTGCACAAGTTTAATACGGTAGGGTAGGGTGGAGGTTTCGCCGGTGGCGCTGTGGAGGAGGTGGTGGTGCCGATGGTTGGTTTGGTGTCGGGGCGGTCTTCTCCGGCGGTGGTGCTCTTCGGGGCTCCCCGTCGCCGCGCCTGACTTGCGGGAGCTCGAGGCCCGGCGTGGTGCTCGAGTTCCTCCGCCTCCCGTCGGATCTGCGCTGGCGGCGGATCTGGCGGGTGGAAATCAGAGACTGGTGAGCTCGGCGGTCTCTCTCTGCGTCGGCGACGAAGTGGGCTGCGGCAAGGTGGTGTAGCTCGAAGGAAAGGGTGCTCGCCGTGTCCGTTTACCGGCACAATCTCCGTCGCTGCGCGGCGGGTGGGCTCTGCGGCGATCTTCAACAAGAAAGGCTCCCTTGGGCGGTGGCTAGAAGGAGGTCAGCGTTCTTCGTCTCCGGCGCCGGTGGTGTCGCTGTGCTCTGCTCTGGATCTGGTTCCCCTACGTATGGGTTGTTGTTCTTCGTATTTGTACTATCTACTTTGTATTCGGTACTATGTTGAATATACGTGGGCTTTTCAAAAAAAAAAGTTTAATACTCATATGAATATGAATAATAGTACCGTACCCGCAAAAAAAAAAGAATAATAGTACCGAATACAACCATACTATATATTACTAGCAAACGTGCCCGTGCGTTGCAACGGGCTAATTTTTAAATTTAAGACCAAAGGGCCTGACAAAGTTTATGAACAGGCAGATTATATAGCAGGCGACAGTTAAAGTTCATACATGGCAGTGGCTAATAGAAAATTCAGAAATAATTTCCTCAGGCTCGCACCAGGATTGAGTGCAGCTCTACAAAGTCATAGATGCATAGAAAACAAAGTAATCAAAATACCGCACATATACCTTCCATAACAGGTGAATCATGTGATATTTTCAATATGTTCTCTGTTTGTGCAATCCAAAGAAAAAATGCAACAGTTAAAGAATAGCCAATTCAGAAATACACATGTTTTCTTACAACTCTACACTATCACAACCGGAATAGACGCACAACAACGCTTCACAAACTAAACTTTGGTAGTGCATCGTGTAGAGTTGAGGAGCAGCAATTGTAGATTGAGTTTTTGATGTAGCTTTTTTGGTATTATTTTCTTTTAGATCCTTCGGATCTTCTCATTCATGTTGGCTTGAATTTTCCTGATACAACTGATGAAATCCAGTACGCCGACAGGCATGTTGTCTTCACATTCATTCTCCTTGAATGCTAGTATCTGTCCCAAAAGATTTTTTCTGACTTCATATCTGTCCTGTACATTTATAATTTTTTTATAAGCTACAAAATAAGCAACACATGTGTAAGTGAAATATTGTTTAAATGCCTATGATATTTACCTTTAAAAATGGCAAATGGACCTGCTCGTCTTCCCATGTTGACATGAATAGTGTGACAAGATAACCAGATAGTTCCCTATGTAAGATATAGATTAGTAATTCAATGTAAAAAAAAAATATGGTGTATATTCAGTACATCAAATACTTATTAGTAAATATTGTTTATCTCTTAAAAAATGTTACCTGTTGTCAACTGGAATATCATGTACTATTTGTTGAGACCATCCCGTGTGTTGCTATGGACCAAAATTAAATTCGTATTATGAACAAGCAAACATCTTACGAAAACAATTGTGATATATTTTTAAGGCATTTAGGGCATGCCATGCCACCCCGCTAAGTTTACTTCTCGCCGCACTAAACCCTGAAGAAATTTCATATGATAATTAATTCCTAACTACATTTCAAAAGTTTCAAAAAATACAAATTCCCAAATGTGAAATAGATTTAATTGTTGATGCACTCAGCTCAGTAATATTACGCTCAACATGGCACCGAAGCGTGCGCAACCGTTACATGATCAAGGCTGGAGAACAGAAATTGAAAGTGGCGTCGCAACCATTACACAATCTTGCCTGATCTAAGCGACCTTCTAGAAAAGAGTCTCCGAGCTCGCCATCTACGCTGTGGACGATGCACAAATGTGAGTAAAGCCAAGGAAGCATTATTTGTGTGGTCACCGCCTACAACATCGAAATGTTGGTGCTCAAAACCCTAACCCTAATAGGTGTGTTCATGCCATGAGCGAGTTGTAGGAGTTCAGGTGGAGAAGAAACTCCCACTCCCAACACACATCGGTGGCACGAGGGACTCTCTTCTAATTTTGTGGTCCATTTCTATTCTACCTATTTTGCCGCACAAAGCCATCATGACTCCCTCTCCATTCGTTCTGGTTGATTTCATTGGTTGGTGGCAAATCCCAAGTTAGATTGTTTTGGTATTTTCTTTGCTCAAATCCAATTTTGAGAATGTTCAATGAATTGCACAACTGGTCGAGCAATTCGAGAAAACAAACTATAATCCTAGGTTGACTTCATTTTAACAAGCATTTTGTACATTGTAAAAACAAAAGATCGATCAGCAAAAAAAAACTAACATAAGAAAACTTTTCACAAATAAGCTCATGCTTTCTCGAGACACTAATCTCCTAAATTAAGCCAAGTAGACAAGCAGACGCATACACGCCTAACATGTTCATCTATTGTTGGAATTAAGCTCAAGAGATACGACAATTGCTGCTGTTCTACTGCACCTGACACATTAGTACTAGTTTAATAGTAATGATCTTCCCATGAAAGAGAAAAGAAATCATATACAACACCACGGGACTGCAAAAGTTACGAGTTTGTTCCTGAGCATCCTAGGTCCAGATAGAAGAGGAGAAACTGACTAAATGTAATCTTGGATTAGACGGGATAGAGAAAAAAAATCATCACGAGACCACGGACTCACGTTTTGCTCTTGTTCACAATTGTGCGCATCAAAAAAATTCAGAATCGAACCGAAAATTCAGGAACAAAAAGAGGAGCAAGCGTTGGATCCAGATCTAGGATAACTCATTTTCCACATACGACATGAACAAAGCCAGTCCGGCGGCAGTGCGGCACCCAGCTCCTCGCCATGATCTTCCGCGCTCCCCAAACGCCTCGAAGGGATGGAAGGGCAGGCATGTCTGGAGGTGATGCCGAGCTCACCCAGCTCCACATCCTCAAGTTCGGTGTGCTAAGCGGAGCTAGCTTCTGTGGGAGTCGAACAAGGGTCTGAGGAGTCAGAACTTGCGGGGGCTGACGACCAGGAGAGGCGCCAACCAGCGGAGGCCGGTTGTCAGCGTCGGGCGACGGCGGCGCGAGCGGCGAGCCGCTGGGGAGAAGAGTATAGGGGAAAGAGAAAGAGTGCGTGAGGTCGGGACGGGATCGGGGCTTTTCTACGGTGGCATAGTCGTAAATTAGTTCAAGTTGAGGGGCAGATACGGACGATGTACGAGCAGAGAGAGCTGGACTGCGGGTTGATTTCGCTATTATCGAGGGACTAAACTGAAAAACAACCACGACGTGCGTACGGTCGTTTACCTATATTATATAGTAGAGATAGAGATAATCCAGATGTGCCGGTCACAATATAGTTACAATAAAATAAAACTAAACAAGAGCACACAACAATTTCAAAATTGGACGAGAACACGCATCTAGTAGTACGAAAAAATAGCTGTATCTCCCTGTTTTGGTGCTAGAGCCTAGAGGGAAGATCGCTTTATCCTCTTTGTGTCGAGGTCGGTCCAATGGGTCGAAGAGACAGGGCGTGAGTCGGCCCGTGCTGGCGATCGCGACGTGGCATGTCCTCCGTGGCCGAAAGCCAGAGTGGCACTGTCGAATCGCATCATCCATCTTCGTCAACCCCACCACCCTCCTCCTTATCCCAAATCCGTCGCCCAATCCGTCGCCGGCCCCGCTCACCCCGCGCATCCCTCCGCGGTCGGCGGCTCGCTCGAGCGCGATCACGCGATCCCGTTCCCATCTGACGCCGGCGTAGCAGGAATCTTGGTTCTCTGCGTCGAGCCGGCGAGCGGAGTGGTGGTAGCCTGGTGGTGGCGTGCGCATGGCGGCGGCGCGCGGTGGGGGTGGATCGGCGGGGAGGGTGGGCGACTGGGACGTCGACCTGGGGGAGAGGTGGGACTGGCGCGCCATCCCGCAGCTGCTCTCCTCCGCCTGCATCTTCATCTGCTCCGGGTGGGCTCGCTTCGCATCACCCTACATGTTCTAGCCCTCTCCTCTCCTCTCCTGTTGGTGTGCCATTTTTCTCCTCGCAGCAATGTCTAGCCCTGGCGATCCCTTGGTACTGTATAAGGGAGCGTGATCTTGTTGTCCTGATTACTGCTTACTCGTTTCTTGCTTAGTTTCTCTCTCAGGTAGCAGTAGCATCGCTACCTGGTACGTACTTAACTAGCTTGCAGTGCCGAGGGGGTATCGTCCTTGATCATTTAGCCTGCTTGTGTTAATTGTTCGAGTGTTACTCCTTCCGTGAGTGATTTTATGCTAATCGTCGTCATGTTCAAACTCCTTGCAAACAGAGCAGAGGCTGTTTGGGATGATGTGAGGAGGCCGTAAAGCAAGTCGGCGAGCTTTGCACGAGGTTGATTACCCACGCCCAAAATCCCACGGTGGGGGAAGAGTTTTGGAGTACAACCACCATTGAGGTCGATCCGGCAGATCTGCGAGAACCGATCCACACATCCTCGTGGGACCTTTTTCAGCATGGTGTCGGAAGCAGCCATAATCTCTCCGAATCTGCTAATCATGGTAATTCATTTTGAAACTATGTTGGCATATATTATTGCTCAAGAGGAGTGTTTTTACTACATTATCAATAGACACGTTTGCAAGCATCAACCCTGATATTGACTTGATCTGCTGTCTCTGGGCACTGGCTGTCTTCAGTCATTTTTGTTGTGGACTAGATTTTCTTCTGTCTGCTTCTAATTATCAAACATTGTAATTTCAGCTGAGAATAATATCAATCTTAGCTTGGTGATGCATTAGAAAGATACATTTACTTGATGTAATAACACTCTTAACATCCAACCGTAGTCAGTTACCTATTATTTTTATCAAGGTTTACGCAATTGGCTTACTATCTTCTAAGCAGGAAAGTTAATTAGGAACTTCAATTTCACACTGTTTGGTTTAGTTGTGTGGAAAACACTTCCATTTTTTGGGTGTGTTCTAGTTCTGACATCAGAAACTTTCAACTCATACTTTGTTTTGCATGCCGTCTTGCAAATCTCCCTACTAAATTTTGCACTATAGTGAATCTGTGCAGGCAAAATACTGTCGTACGTACATTAGGATTTTCTTGCTGAATAATAAGGGGGAAATATAAGTCCAGTAACCATTCATGTGTGAAGGATTAATGGACTGTCACATGTGTGCCTGTGAAGAGTCTTAATTGATATGGTAATCTGACCACGTAAAAAATTCTTTGCAGGTTTTTCTCTTTGGAAACAAACTAGGGATGAGTGGACTGAGAATATAAGGCAACAACAACCTCTGGTGAAGCAGGTCCAGGAACCAGTATTAAGGTATAAATTGAAACGTCCGATCCATAGGTGGAAAAACGATGAAGACACGAAACTTTACATGATTCATCATGATTATGCCTGTACAACCTTTTCTCTGACTCTGAATTATTGTTTGTGGTATCCTTCATACTGCTTAGTTATGCTATTCACACTTTTTTCCGACCAAAGTTCGACCTATGTCGGGTATCGTGAACACCTTGTTTTGATATAGGGGATTCGGATAGTGCTGCCCTTATTGGGTTCCATTTCTCCAGGCTCTCCTTTTTTTTTGAGAGAACGCGAAGCTTATGTCTCGATGCATTGATAGAAGGAATGATAGTTACAAGCCTAAGATTAGGCTCAAACACTCGACCACCCGAGACAAGACCAGTACCAACAGATGTTAAAACACACGATACAATGGACACCGCCAAACTACCCTTGGCCTAGATGCCAACCACATGAGCACATGTTCTTATGGTGCTAGTTTTATAGAATTATTACAACTTCTTTGTTGTCCCATTCTGTACATTGTACTGTAACCCTGCCATGTTCAATCAATAATTCTGTTCCTTGCTAAAATCATGTGTCTAAAGTTAAAAAACAAACTATTGCTTCATATTCTTCTTGATGTCTGATCTATTTTCTCAGTATTGTTGATCTTTGATATGTTATAGAAGCTTAGTTTCTGTCTCTAGAATTCTGTACTCATACAAAAAGACAAGCAAAGTATCTAGCACCAATCAGTGGCAAGTGGCAACTATTAATGTTTCAGAAAAGACAATGAAAACCAGTTGGATATACTTAGATGAAAAGAAGGATGGTTCCTCTTGTTCTTTTGCTTTATTTGCTCAAATCTTTACTAGGTTTGAATTTGAACTTAAGAACGTTCTAAAATAATGCATCAGAGGAAGCTTAGAGTGAACAATAGTAAGGCAAGTGATCTGAATCTCTATGCTCACCCAAACCATTTACTCATGCAGTTGGAATGCAGCATATGAGAGTTTGCTTGGATCAAACAAACCATTTCCTCAACCTATCCCTCTCCATGTAAGATCTAAATCATTTCAATTGATCTAAAAAAAAGTTACCATTCCACATAAGACATGTTGTTAAATCCATATGATGAATTTGCAGGAGATGGTTGATTTCCTCGTGGATATCTGGGAACAAGAGGGGCTTTATGACTAGCGCAAATGCGTTTCAACTTTCACGAGAAGAATAACATAGTTGTAGGTCTGATGTGGTAACGTGTGTGTGTGGCCTGTCATACTTGTTTTTTTTGTGAATGGAGGCATATGTGTGCTTACTGAAATACTCTGATGCGGGTTACAGTGGTTGTATTTGTAGGATGAACGGTCCAGACTTAATCGCTTTGTCGAATTTGTAAAAGAAAGCAGCTGGAGCGAAAGATGCATGCCACCAACGTGTGGACATAAATGTTGTATGTATTGGTCGAGAAGAAGATAATTTTTGGCACTGATGATGTTGATTCTTCACTGTTGAACCGTTCTTTAGATTTCCACGTCTGGCCGACTAACATATTCTGTTTTGAGCTATTGAATTCCGATCGCTTGTACACGATTTTCATGCTTACGCTGGAGACGAGCTTTCTTATTACTATTTCAGATGGCAGAGTTAGAGCATTTCGACCAGTGCTCCCAATAGGCCGTCTGGCAAATATGCCGGACATATGTTAGAGCATCTCCAACAGCAGCGTTATATAAACAGCGCGCCTAAAAACCATCAAAATCCACCAATCTAAAGCGCGCAGGGCTAAAAGCGGTGCTCCAGCAGGAGCTCTATAATCCAGCGCGCTGCGAAATCCGATTTCGCAGCGCGCGCAGTACGAAGCCGAACATTTTGCACAATATATTGTGCGTGACGTGGCATCCAGCACGCTGGACCAAAGTGGAGGCGAGGCGCGAAGCCAGCTACCACGGAAACTTCCTTGTCCGCCACCGGAATCGCGCCTGCCTGCATATTCTACATGGCCGCCGCCTTTAATCGCGCCGCCCATCGCCGCGTCGCCCGGCGCTGGAATTGGGCCGCCGCATCCGCCCGCACCCGCGACGGAGTTAGGCCGCCGCCGTCGGAATTTGGCGCCGGCCGAGCTCGAGCCGCTGCCTCCGTCGCGCCCGCGCGCCCGACACCCATAGCTCGCCCTCCACGGCGCCCAGAGCTCGCCCTCCACGGCCCGTCACCCAGAGCTCGCCCGCCATCGTCGGACCTGGCGGCCGGCGGACACGGAGGCACAACGACGGCCGGGCCGGCGAGCAGCGGAGAGGAACAACGGCGGCCGGGCGGACGCGGAGGCGCTGCGGCCTCGCGCACGGCCTTTCCGGGCGCCGTGGGCAGAGACGGAGTTGACCCCGTGGTGTGCTGCACACAGCAGCTAGCTGCTCCACCAATGATTAGGGGCATGGTTGTTTTTTCTATTTTTGATCAGGGACAGCGCGCTAAAATGACTTTTTGGCGCTGCAAAAAAAAAAAAAAAACTGGCGTCCAGCGCGCTAAAATGACTTTAGACATAGCCGTCCAGCGCTGCTAAATTAAAACAGGCGTCCAACGCGCTAAAATGACTTTTTGGCGCTGCAAAAAAAATTTAGAGCGACGGAGTGTTGGGCGTCTATTGGAGATGCTCTTATTGGCAGCGCTGGCATCCGTTGCTGTCCTCCTGCTCCCCATGGGCGTCTCCCAGTCGAACATTTTTTTTTACAAATATAGACCAAAATAACTAAAGCTAAGCCCTATAAAACTACAACCGCAAAAAAAAAACACTATAAAACTATCGTCATCCTCCTCCTCCGGTGGTGGTGTTGAGTAGGCGTTGCATCCTCCTCCGCTAGGGGTCGAGCAGATCCCGACTGCATGGCTGATGCCGTCGGAGCTATCCATGGTGGTGCAAACCACAGAGGGTTTGTACCGGTCAAACATGACTCCCATTTACCAGTCAAACATGAGTCTCATGGGGACTAAGGTTCCCATGGGGTCCAAGACGGTTGTGGTGAGTTCTCGGCTCGTCCTGCTCCTGCTCAAGATGTGCCCTTTCGGCCTCTTCCATCATCGCGCAAACGAAAATTAAAAATACGGGTGGGGAGATGAGCGGGCATCGCCTTTCCCCATTAACGTCGGCACGCTTTTCCCGAGCGACGCACCGTTGGAAGAGGCAATCGGTAGAATAGACTCGTATGTGCCACTGATGGGCCGGCCCCGCTTGTCAGAAAACGACGTGCCACATGTTGACGCGATTGGCTCACTAAAATAAGAACTAGATCGATTTGAAAATTAATGTCTATGTATAAAAAGTAATGCCCATACATATAATGATACACATGGGATTTTGTTAGTTGAATTTAAAAAATGTACATCTGTTTGAAAATGAAGAACAAAAGAAAAACAAAAAAGGAAAAAAGATAGTTGAAACATAAAAATACGAAAACTATAATAAGAAAAATGTAAATCATAAGAAACATGGATGCAAAAGCGATTGCTCCCATTTGTGCGAAAGTCGTGTGAAGATATTTTTGATTTGGTATTTTTTCTTGTGCTTTTCAACTCAAAAATTCATTTTGTCTCCTAAGCTCATGTGCTCCTTTTATTGTAAAAAACTCAAGCTATATTTATAAGTTTTGGAAAAAAATTAAATATTGCAATTTTTTGTATTATGCTCTACAAAAAAGACAAAATCTTGTCTATTTTGGAGATTGGAAAGTATGTATAGCCAGATTCACAAATTTGACATTTTTGTGCATATCACGATATAAAGCATTTCAATTTGAAAATTTACACGTTTGTGGAATATATTATTGACAACTTACTGTTTTTTTTCCAAAAAAATTAAAAAAACTTGTAAATATGTTTTTGATAAATAAAGAGATCACTGAAAACTCCACTCTTTCCAACTTTCCAATCATGGCAGCAATAGGAATCCAAAGCCCCAAGACCCTAGGGCGTGTTTGGTAGCCTGCAGATGTTGTGGCCAGACCTGCCAGATGCAAAGTCTTGGTGATTGGATGCCTGCAAATGGTGATGGGTCAGGCTTGCGCGCTTCTCAAAGCAGCCTTGGGCCAGGTCCACAGGAACTACCGAATCGGCAGTTGCCTTGGAGCCAGGCTGCGAGCGGCTGACAAATGACTCCCAAGTGCAGGAGATCAATTGTAGTACCTTTCGATTAGAAAAGATTGTCGAACCCACGAGGAGCTGAAGGTATTGGTTAGTAAGATTGATAAATAAAACAATAAAAGATGCAAGTGTTTTTGGTATTTTTGGTTGTATAGTTGCAATGCAGAAAATAAATAGTAGCAAGTGAAAACTCTCAATGAGAGAAAGCCCAATCCTCTTATGTGGCAAGAGGACAAGCTCAAGTGATGTGTAACTTATATGTGGAAAACGTTCCCGAGGGCGGCATGGATATGCTAGGCATAGAGATTTATTAAACAACACGTTGAATATCTTGTCAAGTTTTAATCTTCTTTGGACGGAGCCATAATTCGGTATAGCTAATAAATAAACTACAACCCCTTATGATGGATCATGTGGCCAAGTAAATGACTGCACAAGAATTATTAAGACATAAAGTCCCACCATAGCATTACACTCTAAGGTCCCCGATACTAATACCCTCATAATAAACTTCATGACTCGGTCTCAGGTTTACATGTCCTCCCAAGTCTCCTCAATTCATTATACTACGGTGTTCTCCTATGAGCCCATATAGGTGAAGTGTTGTGCAGTCGACGTTCGCACAACACCATCATAGAATCACATAAAAGATAAACTCTTGAAAATACCAACACATGTTATATATAAATCATTGCCAATTCATCCTATGCCCTCAGGAACATACGGGAACTACTCACAACGTGCAAACATGATGATATTCAGTGGCATAAGTGGTACAACACAATCTGAAATATAACTTCACCACCAAATAATGACAAGTACTCAATCACAAACATGAATAGTAGCACAAGACAAGTATCTAGGGTATAGCAACTCTCAAACTACGAGGGGAACGGAGTGGATCACGGTGATGATGATGGAGATGGTGCTGGTCTTGATGGGGGTGATGATGTAGAGGCCTCCTCCCACGCCAAGGAGGAGAGGTGATGACGATGACGATGATTTCCCCCTTCTCCGGAGCTTCGGAGCAGCAGGATCTGATCCCCCTCGGAGGGATCAGGAGTTTCGCCCCGCCGCGGCCTCGGATGGACTTGGAAAAATTAGGGCGTTACTTTTCGGGCGAGACGAAGGCGTTGCTAAAAAGCCCCAGGCGAGGAGGTGCCCGAGGCCCTTTGGTGGGTCCCACGCGGCCAGGTACATGGCCGCGTGGGCCCCCTTTGGGCCTCGTGGCTCTCCTCTCTTCGGTCTTCTTCCCACTGCCTTTCTCCCGATGAAAAACTGACGTGGTATTTTTCCTTTTATTATTTGGGTCCTGTAGCTCCTGAAACATTAAAACAAGAAAAAGGAGGTTTTCTGCCTCCCAGAAATTAAATACCAAAAATAGGGACTTTGTATGAAAGTCCCCAAAATCATCTAAAACATGTAAAAACAATGATATAACATGCAAATAACATTCTATATGATACTAAAAGTTATAAATGATGATATAAAATGCACGTATCAACTCCCCCAAGCTTAAACCTTTACTCGTCCTCGAGTAAGTAAGGACATAGATCATTACATGCATCAATGGACTTATGGTTGATAAATAAATACGAGCATTGTATCATCATCATATTCAATTGCAAGTAAGATTAATGAACTAAAACTCATACATATGAGGGCAACATAAGTAGAAGCTCTAGCAATCACCCCTTACTTTTGAAAGCAAATAACCATTGTATGTTGGACAATCGAATCATATTATTTTTCACATGCTTTTGCTCTTCATGGCAAGCATTATAATCTTTTATACTTTGCTGAAATTTAAAGACAAGATAAACTCTCATTGGATAACAAGTTCAAAGAAGACAAATGAAAAGATAGATAGATATAAAATTGTTTCACCTTGCTTCACTAGTAACTAGTGCAAACTTTAGTCATGGATATCTCAATCAAGTTCCTATGCTCTACCAACCTTTATCTTACACTTTCCATGGCTAACTGAAATTTCAGGTGCCTTCCTTTCATTCACATTCAAGAGCATAAGTATTGAAATATCCATGATCATTAATTTGCTCAAAAGATACTAGATTAACAAGAGTGTTTTATATCCTTTTCATTATCCTTCTCAACTTTTATCCTACAAGACTATATCTCAACCTAAACTATTAATTCCAAGTCATATTGACTCTTTACTTATTTTATATGAGATAATTCTACAATTGTCCAACACTCAAGTTAATTAATTTCAAGGCAAGATGTGATTGAAACTCTAAATATGCCACGCTCATTTGCATGAGTGTTACCCATCAATCTCCAAACAAGAGAATTATGGATGACACCATACTTTAATATTCATTGATAAACCATAAGATAGGGATACATGATAATGCTCCATGAGCTCACACACGCCTAAGAGATATTGATAACTAAACGATAAAAGCAAAACACACCATGACTAGATAGATATGATAAACTATAAAGATAAAGACTAGGTGGAACTCCCCCAAGCTTGACGTTCTTCCAGACTCTCTTTGCTGCAGCCTCCTCCTTCTCATATTCTTCCTCCCATTCAGCCATCTTCCATGGGAAAGGCCTTCCATCACGGAAAGATGTAGGTGGATCATTATACCTGAGGGTGGCAGCTGCTGCAATCTTCTTGAAGCGTTCTTCATATTCGCAGTTCTGGTTCTCTACATCCCACATGAAGCATTGGAACTTCTCCCACTTGTCGATGACGTCCTTGTACCTATCTTCCAGATCTTCAAGCCTTTCTTGTACTCTTCAACCTTCTTCTCCAGCTCCAGGTTCATGAAGTGGTGAGCATCAAGGCTGCGGTAAACCACAGTGCCATACCTGAAGGTCTTGTCCTCCAACTCATCCAGCCTTTCCTCCACCGTGCCGGTGGCCTTGGGAGCCTTCACCTCCTCCACGAGCATCACGCCCTCCTTGAAGCACACGGTCTTCGGTGCCATCACGGAGTTGAGGTAGCGGTTCACAACACCTTCCTTGGGAGGCTCTCCCCTCTTGGTTGGATCCGGAGCAAGACATGGCTAAAACCTGACAGACAGAAAAGCAGAAAGAAGATCGCTCGAGACGCTCGGTGCGAGATTAGATCGGCAGAGAGGGATATATATTGAGGGTTTTTAGGTCAAGACGAAGCGTCGGGATCGAAAACGAGACGAAAAGGGACTCCGAGGGGAAAAGGAGTGGGCCCACGCGGCCTGTACTGGCCGCGTGGGACCCCCTCTTTCCTTCCTCGGGTCTCCGCTTCGTCAGTTTTCTTGTCCCACACATTAATTTCCATAAAAAATGACTTCCGTAAAATATTATGCAATTCCGAGAAACTTTCCAACACTAAGTTACCTTCTATTGATTTAGGGTTTCTGAACTGCACGGTTTCTCTCAATTACCTCCTCCGGTGTTTGTAAATTCAACTCTTCCACCATTCCGATGAAGCTCTTTCCTGCAATATAAGGTTTAAGGCGTTGTCCATTGACTACATGAGGTTTACCTTTCATGTCACCGTGAAGACGGATAGCTCCTGAACGGTACACCTCCTGTATCACTAATGGTCCCTGCCACTTTGAAGCAACTTCCCTGCAGAAAACTTAAAACGAGAGTTGTATAACAAAACTTGATCACCTACTTTGAATTCCTTCTTCTTGATTTTCTTGTCATGCCAAATTTTAACCTTTTCTTTAAACATTTTAGCATTTTCATAAGCTTCATTCCTCCATTCATCTAGTAAGCTTAAATCTAGAATTCTCTTTTCTCCAGCAGTTTTAAAATCAAAGTTCAATTGTTTAACTGCCCATCTAGCATTATGTTCTAACTCAACAGGTAAATGACAAGCTTTTCCATAAATCATTTTGTAAGGAGACATTCCCATATGATTTTTAAAAGCAGTTCTATAAGCCCATAATGCATCATTAATTTAGTTGGCCATGTTGGAGATATGCCCTAGAGACAATAATAATTAAGTTTATTATTTATCTCCATGTTTAATATTAATGTTTGTATCTTTATGCTACAACTGTATTGCGTACTTGTATAGCAAATACAATGTATGCAAGAGGAAAACCTCCGATACACGTGTAGAGATACGAACGGAAAAGAGTTCCTGGTCTTGTCTCTAAGACTAGCCTATCTTGTTGCTCGATGATCATGTTTTCCTGATCATGGACTTTGTATAAGTCATTCAACTATAGGAGTGGATTATCGGAATGATAATCGCACTGAACCGACCCACCGTATGATCTTGCTATGAGACAAATCGTCGACGATGAAATAGTGATTGATCATCTATTTAGTTATCGTTAGCTAGATCACTATGCTATGAGAATATCTTGTGACCACTTATTCGACATTCGAGATTTGATTTCCATCAAACGTCTTGCAGTAACATGGGACTATGATAGGTGGCTTTTGGGCTTGAACTAGAATATGTATTGGAACAGAGATCGTTCAAGAATGGCACTTACTCCTCTAGACGATAGAGAGATACATCCTCTAGGCCATCTCAAGTATTGTTATTGTCACCAAATCGTCTGGCCAGACACAAGCGTGATTTATCACGGGACAACATAAATACGGAATGAGAAAAGAGAATGATATTGGTACGAGAATAATATGTGTTATGATCAAAGGTTTTGATCACACTAGAGCACATTGTCTCAATCTCGAGATATCATTGGTATCGTGTACGTAAGGGGATTAAGCGTAATGGTTAACGCACAGGTTCTGTTGTTCATTCACAACACAAGGGTGCTAGTACGAATGCCTAACCCACTGCTGATTATTTTTGGTAAGCTCCCAAACAATACTTTGTGATTGCTGAACCTTTCGGGTCACACGCTTAAGCTGTAGGTCAATCTTTGATTGAGAGTAAAGATGTAGTTTCAGTAGGAATAAGATTGTGTCGGAGTAGCTCCGATGTCACTGGGACTTGTTCCGGTGAATTATAAGTTAGAGATAATGCGGACATCTAATGTCCCGGGATGATAGGAATGGTTTCTATCATCAGCGGATTTAATCCGAGTGCTTATGAAGAAGGAAATATTGTTCTGATGTTTTTGTTGGCGGATACTAGGTATCCCGGTTCATATAAATATGAGTTATATGATAAGTAATTAATTCCGGGAATTTTCTGTAAAAGGAAATATTCATTTAGGAATTAATTAGACGAAACAATTAATTATATTGGAATTAGTTAGAGAGAATGCGGACATCTAATAAAGGATTTTATTTGGAGCCCAATAAAGTGGGCCCATGGGGCCCACAAGGCAGCCGCACCCACATGGTATGTGGGGGAGGGGCCGAGTCCGAGTTGGGGGGTACTCCCCCTCCCCGGCGGCCTAGGGCGGGCCCCATAGGGGGCGGCGGCCCAGGGTGGGCCCCACATGGCAGGAGGCGGGTGGGGAGGAGTCCTACTCCTCCCTCCAACCCGAGTTGGAGTGGGGGAGGGTTTCCTCCCCCCTTCCTTGTTGGGAAAGGCAGGTTTGGAGGGAGGAGTCCTACACCTCCCCCCAATCCGAGTTGGAGAAGGGGAGGGACTCCTCCCTCCCTTCCTTGGCCAGCCGGCCCAAGGGGAAGGGCTTGGCCCCTTCCCCAAGCACCTCCACCCCTTGGCCTCCTTTATAAGCAACCCCAAGCCCCTAGGGTTTGACAGACAATATTGCAAAGCTCTCTCTCTCTTGTAGATCTCATGTGTTGAGAATTAGATGTCTCTAATCTTCTCATATAGATCTAATCTAGTTGATTAGATCTACCACCTAAACTACACCGCAAGGCTGACTCTCTTCACCATGTGCTAGTAGCTAGGCGGTGAACGCACGGGGTGGGTTGACACGGTGTATGTGTGGATACCGCTAGAGCGGGATTTGCGCAAGTAAGTTCCTTGGACAACGGAACAACTTCATCAAGGTCTACATCAACGACGACCTACGGCAACAATCTCACCTCCCGGCGTGGACATGAGATTCTTCATTAGGCTTCACCGACATCTACTTCGACAAACACAAGATCTTCCGCAAGCGTGTTTGTAAGTATTCTGGATCATCGCATTATGGGGTGCAACGTACCTTCATAGAATAGATCTTGGTGGTAAGGTTACGGATAAATTTTAAAGTTTCCCCCGCAACCCAATAGGCCAATCAGACCTAGACTTATTGACTGTCTTTTCCAAAATGAGCTTGATTTCCCTATTACTTAATTCAACTTTTCCACTTGTTTGAGGATGATAAGGAGATGCAATTCTATGGTTAACATTATATTTTGCCAAATTTTTTCTAAGAATACCATGCAAGAAATGAGAACCATCATTGATACGTCTCCAACGTATCTATAATTTCTGATGTTCCATGCTTATATTATGCCAATTGCTCAATGTTTTATATACACTTTATATCTTTTTTATGCATTTTCTGGGACTAACCTTTTAACAAGATGCCACCATGCCGGTTTCTGTTTTCTGCTGTTTTTGGTTTCAAAAAAGTTGTTCTGGAAATATTCTCGGAATTGGACGAAACAAAAGCCAAAGTCCCTATTTTTCTGACACGTTCACGAAGTCCGAAGGAGAGACGAAGGGGGGCCGTGGGCTGCCCTCACCATGTGGTGGCGCGGTCCCACCTCCTGCCGCGCCGCCACGTGGTGAGGACGCCACGGACCTCCACCGACGCTGCCCCTTCGCCTATATATTCATCTATTCGGGAAAACCCTAAATACCCGAGTCATATTCCACAAAAAGTTCTAGAGCCGCCGCCGCCATCAACCCTAACTCGGGAGGGTTCTGAAGCTCTTCCCGGCACCCTGCCGAAGAGGGGAATCATCACCGGAGGGCTCTACATCGCCATGCCTGCCTCCGGAGTGATGTGTGAGTAGTTCATCTTTGAACTATGAGTATATAGCAGTAGCTAGGTGGTTGTCTTCTCCTCTTGTGCCATCTTGTTTAGATCTTGTGAGCTGTCTATCATGATCAAGATCATCTTATTGTAATGCTACATGTTGTGTTTGCTGGGATCCGATGAATATTGATACTATGTCAAGTTGAATACTGAAATATTATGTCTATGTCTTTTATGATCTTGCATGCTCTCCGTTACTTGTTGATACTCTGGCCAAGTAGATGCTTGTGACTCCAAAAGGGAGTATTTATGCTAGATAGTGGGTTCAGTCTCCATTTAATCCGGGGGAGTGACAGCAACCCCTAAGATTGTGGATGTGTTATTGCTACTAGGGGTAACCTAATGATGCTTTGCCTAAGGATGAATGTGTTGTTTACATTATGCACTTTACTTAATGCAATTGTCTGTTGCTTGCAACTTAATACTGGAAGGGGTGCAGATGCTAACCTGAAGGTGGACTATTTAGGCACAGATGCATGCTGGATAGCGGTATGTGTACTTTGTCGTAATGCCCAAATGAATCTCATAGTAGACACCACAACTTGCACATGCATGTTATGCACTTGTCAATATTGTCAATTGCCCAACTGTAATTTGTTTACCCAGCATGTTAGTTATTTATTATGGAGAGACACCGCTAGTGAACTGTGAACCCCGGTCCATTCTTTTACATCTGAAATACAACCTACTGCAATCATTGTTCTTTTTCATTCTCTACAATTAAACATCATTTTCCACACTATACGTCTAATCCTTTATTTTCAGCAAGCCGGTGGGATTGACACCCTCACCGTTTCGTCGGGGCAAAGTAGTTTGATTGTCTTGTGTGCAGGTTCCAAGTCAACCGCCGGAACCACCTCATCGACGCAGCAAGTTTTCTGGCGCCGTTGACACCTTCAGAAGTGTCTTCATCTCCTACTGGTTCGATAACCTCGGTTTCTTACTGAGGGAAGACTTGCCGCTACACTCATCAAACCTTACTCTTGGGGTCTCCCAACGAACGTGTGGTTTGCACGCATCAAGCAAGTTTTCTGGCGCTGTTGCCGGGGAGGTCAAGCCTTATGTTAGGGGAGTCTCTCACTTCCAATCTTGTTACTTTGTTATTGTCCTGCTTAGTTTTTTTATTTTGTCTTGTTTTCTCTCTTTATCAAAAACACAAAAATTAGTTACTTGGATCTAGTTTTATTTCGGTTTGTTATTATGTCTAGTTGTTTACTTGCTATTAATGGCTTCTCTTTTTGATACAAAATCTTGTTGGCACGGTGGGTTCATGAAGGAGCAACAAAAGTTTATGAGCAATACCGCTTGTCTCAAAAAGGGAAACATCTATGGGAACAAATAATTAGATTAAATTATTTTGCTAAGAACTTGTGTTCTACTTATGATGAATCCTACTGCTTTAATGAATCTTTTTGTTGTAGAAGGCATAAACACCTCCCTTTCCAATGTGATTATAATGATAATGAAACCTTGGCTTCTTATGCCAAAGGAAACTATGACTTTGGTAATCTTGAACAAATTGAAGAATTTGTTGTTTTTAAGGGTGCCTATGAAATTGCTGGTTATATTCAAAATGATGATGCTCCTTGTAGAACTGAGAATTATGCTATACTTGGTTATTGCCTTGAATATTACAATGATAATCCTTATATTACTGAATATCTTGAGAAAACTTATTCTCAAGAGCAACTTGCTTCCTTTCAGGAACCTATGGAAGAAGAAATTGCTGAAACTGTGATCTCATTGGATGAAAAAGAGGAGGGGGTTACCTAGGACCCGATCTCCAGCAGAAAGGATGTGTCTTGGCTCTCGCGACTCGCCAGGCGACGGCGGGGCGCGGCGACCTCAGCGCCAATCCTCGCACCGGCGGGCCGGCGACGCTGCTTCCCCTCGGGTGGGGCGGCTTGGCGGGTTCTTTGACATCCTGGCGGACCTCGGAGATGAGGATACCGACGGCGGCGAGAGCGAGGGGTCGCTCTCCCCACGTTCAGGCCCTTCGCGTGCAGTCCTGGGGGACTTCTTCTCCGCGTCCAAGGGCTGGCCGGCGGTGTCCTCTCCTCCGCGCTCCTCTTCCCCACCTCTCTTCGACCCCTCCTTGCCTCCGAAGACCGCCGGCTCCGCCGTAGGGCAGGCGGAGGGCGACGAGATCTCCCTTTCCATGTGCAACTTCCCGCCGCTGCGTTCGGTGCAGCCCGCTCCTGTCTCGCCCTCTCCTCTGCCGCCTCTGCTGGGGGCAGCAGTCGTGCGTGTGGGCGAGGTGGACGTCGCCCTTGTTTCCCCGCCGCCGCCACCGCGGCGGCGGCCGCTCCAGTCCTAGGGTTTCGAGCGGAGATGACGGGGGTGGATGGTCCCTCCCTTGCTGGGCCTTTGGCCGTTGTTGGGCGGGAGTTGGGCCTCCGGCCCACTATCGTCTCTTCTCAGCTCTCGCTCCAGGAGGCCTCGATCCGTGCTGTTTCGCCTGTCCCCGACAGGCCCATCAACAGCCCAAGGCCTTTAAGGTCATCTCAGCAGCCTATTTATCCCTGGCGTTGGCTCCCTGCAGGAACCCTAGATCGAAACCTAGGGTTTGTTGCTCCCCCTCGCGACGTCCGCCGCAACCGCTCCAGAGCAAAGCGCATCGCCTCCTCGCCCACTTCCAACCTCCCTCCCCTTCTCGTGCCCATGGAGCGTGGACCGTGGAGATGAGGACCGACGGGGGAAGCGCTCCTTCGACGACTACGCCGGCGGTGGGAACCGCCGGGAGCTCCAGTCGCGGCTCGACCAGGAATACGCCGAGCACCGCCGGCAGCAGCGCGACCGCGACAACTCCAACAGGCGTGAAGACCAGAGAGGGCGCGACGGAAGACAATCCTCTAACCCTGCGTCGTACCCACGGGGGCGTGAGTACGGCCGGGGAAGCAACAGAAACAGCAACAATTTCCGGCTCCCTCCTCCGCCTCCTCTCCCGAGCCAGGCGCCAGAGAGCTCGGCTATGGGGGCCGCAGCTTCTGGGGAGCCAAAGGCGGCAGCCACCTCCAACATTACTTGTTTCAACTGTGGCCTGCTGGGACACATGCAGGTGGACTGCACCGCCAAGCCCTTCTGTACCAAGTGCAAGACCTCGGCCACCTCGCGGCCTCCTGTGTGGGAGTCAGGCACGAACCCTACTGGGCGGGCTTCGGGCGCAACGGGGTTGGTTTCATGTGCCTTGACGTCCCGGAGGAAGAGATCATTCAAGGCCCAGCGAATGCTGCCACTCTGTATGTGGATGAAGCGATCCTCACCGAACGCCAAATTGAGGAGGAGTTCAAAGAGTTGGTGCTCGAGAACTGGGACTGGCAAGTGAAGAAGATTAGCGAGTCAGACTTTGGGCTCGTGTTCCCGTCTAAGGAGAGCCTACGTGTGGCAGCCCGGGGTGGGGGCCTCAAGCTGCCATTCTCAAAAGCAAGGGTGCTAGTCATGGAAGGGGCATTTGATGCCACGGCTGACGAAGTGCTCGAAGATATCTGGGTGAAGCTACACGGGGTCCCTGGCCAATACCGCCATATCAACAGGCTCATGATAGGTACCAGGGCGGTGGGCCGTCCTGTGGAGGTTGACTCTGAGACGCTGGCGGACGCAGAGAGGCCGATTCGGATGAAGTTTGGGTGCAAAGCCGGGGAACAAGTGGTGAAGTTCATTTGGCTGTGTGTCAACGACCAGGCGCACAAGGTCCGGGTGGTGGAAGCTCCAAAGAAGGACACTCCGGCCTCTCCTCCTTCTCCAGCACCGAAGAACAGCAAGGACAAGGACAAGCGGGCTGATCCAGAGGGAAGCTCTGACGAAGATACAGACAAGGAAAACTGGCGACACAGGGGCAGCAGAGAGAAGGAAAAGAGCCCTTCGTCCCAACTTCCCAAGGGGGGGAGAGGCGGCGGAGGCCAGAAGACCGTCTCTGCTCATAGCACTCCACCTCAGCCTCAGGCGCCTCCGCTCCAGAAGGCGATGTCGGCCCCCTAGATAGACCAGTATGGCTCATTCCTGTTCAAGTCCTCCCAGAAGCAGCAGAACAAGGAAAAAGGGAAGATGGTGGAAACTCTGGCCCCTCAGCAGGCGGAGGTCTCGGCGGCGACCATCTCGCTGTCCGACCAGCCTCCTGCGTCTCCGACAGCCACCTTGGACTCGGACATTGCTCCAAAGACAGCCGTTGTTATCTCAGAGAGTCCCCAGGTGGTTGAATCCTCATCCATGGCCCGTGAGCGCGAACGGCGCAGCAAAGCAAACGCAGACAGAGCTGCTAGGGTGCGCTCTCCGTCGCCCCCTGAATTCACGGACGAGTCACCTCCAGCAGGTGGGAAGGCCTGCACGCGGGGTCGCAGCTCAGTGGGTTGGTGATCCCAGAGCTGGCGGCAACGGTGACCAGGGCCCCTCGCAGTGCGGCAATTGCTGCCCCGGTCACCTCCCAGAGGAAGAGCGCTCGTGGTGAAGGCCGCACTGATGGCCCAGTTCTGGCGCGGGCGGTGCAGCGTACCAAGGAGAAGAACTTGCCGGCCCAGACCAAGACAGGTACTTCCATCAGCGATTTTACAATTTTTTCCTCGCTTCCTGATTCGCATTTCTTAAAAGTTGCACAAGATAGTTGCGTTGTGTTTAATGATCTGGCGGGCCCTCCTGCTGAGGCTATCTCTATCTTCCGCGCCGCTGAGGTAGCCCAAGCTGAACTTGCTCTTGCAAGAGAGAAAATCGCTGAAGAGGCAGAGCTTGCAAAACAAAAGGCGGCGGTAGAGGCAGCAGGGGCTGTCTCTACCCCTGCCAAGCCGGTGGAGCCAGACTCGGCAAAGAAAGGCAAAGACACCACCTTAGCAAGCCCTAGGTCGGGCCCGATAAAGCGAACTCGCGCCGCGGGAAACAGAATGATCCTGCGGCCAGGAAGCCATACACCCGCCAAGCTCGGGCTAGAGGAGGGGTTCCTTAATGCGGAGTCTTTTCCTGAACATTCGCGGGTTCGGCGTTTCGGGGCGCCGGACCCTGCTAAAAGAGTATCTCCGGAAATTTAAGATCGACGTAGTCTGCCTTCAGGAAACGATTAAACAGGATTTCACTGACCAGGAACTTACAAGCCTAGAAGTGGGGGAAAAATTCTTTTGGAATTGGTTGCCCGCTAGAGGGCACTCGGGAGGCATTCTGATGGGGGTCAGAGACAGCCTTTTCGAGGTTGGAAACATGGACAGGGGTCTATACTTCCTTAGTTTTTCAGTGATGCACAGGCCTTCTAAAAGAATTTTTGAAATTATTGGGATTTACGGTCCTGCTGATCATGCTAACTCTGCGGTCTTTCTTGATGAAATATCGGCTAAGATTGCGCGGACGCAAATTCCGGTAGTAATGGGAGGAGATTTCAACCTTATCCGAGGGAGTGAGGACAAAAACAACGACCACATTAATTGGCCTAGGATCAACCTCTTCAATTCTCACATTGCCAACTGGGGCATGCGTGAAATCCAGCGCTCGGGGGCGCGCTACACTTGGACAAACAGAAGGCTTAATCCGGTTAGGAGCGTGCTTGACAGGTTCTTTATCTCCGCTGCCCTTGATCAGGTTTGGCCGCTTTGCACGCTGGTTGCGGAAACTAGTCTGGGGTCAGACCATACACCTCTTATTCTGGACACGGGCGAGGGCGCTCCTGTTCGGAGTAACAGATTCTTTTTCGAAACAGGCTGGTTTGAGATCCCTGAGTTTAAACCTTTCATGCTTAGCTCTTGGGAGAGTCTGGCATCCAAAGTCAAGGGTAGGGACATTGTTGATTGGTGGAGCTTTATGTCCGGAGGGATCAGACAAAAGCTGAGGGGTTGGAGCCGCAACTTAGGCAAGGATTCCAGGCAGAAGAAAGAAACTCTTCTTGCCCGGATCCAAGACATTGATAGAACCGCCGACTCCACGGGGCTAGATGATGACGAGTGGGCTCTTCGTTACTACCTCGAGGAGCAGCTTCTCCAAATTTACAGACTCGAGGAAGAGTACTGGCGTCAAAGGGGAAGAATTAGGTGGGCACTCCAGGGGGATGCTAACACTGCGTATTTCCATGCCATTGCGAATGGAAAGCGAAGAAGATGCAATATATCCTCTCTGACCAAGCCGGATGGCACCCAGGTCACAGGAAAGTTGGAGCTACAGGAGCATATATATGAGTTTTACAGAGAATTGCTGGGGTCGACTTCCTCCCGGAACTGCGGCCTTGCACCGCATACCTGGGGGGTAAATAGGCGGGTGACGCAGGAGGAGAACTCCTCTCTTGCGATTACGTTCTCTGAATCTGAATTAGAGCAGATTGTTAAAGATATGAAGTCAGATACAGCCCCAGGTCCGGATGGGTTCCCAGTGCCTTTTTTCAAAAACTGCTGGCCTCTAGTTAAACACGGAATTCTTCACATTCTCAATGATTTTATTCTGGGAAGGATAGACATTTCGAGGCTCAACTTCGGGGTGTGACACTGATACCAAAGGTCCAAGGGGCGACAACATCTCCCAGTTTCGACCAATTGCCCTCATCAATGTAGTGTTCAAGATTATTTCCAAAGCCTATGCAACCAGACTGGACCCCATTGCCCATAGGATTATCAGTCCGAATCAGACCGCCTTCATCAAAGGTAGATTTATTCTTGATGGCGCGCTGGCCCTCCATGAGATCGTACATGAGTTGAAGAGCAAGAAACAGGGAGGTATCTTGCTTAAGCTTGACTTTGAAAAGGCCTATGACAGGGTGAATTGGGACTTCCTTGTCGAGGTGCTCCGTAGGAAAGGTTTTGACGCTGGCTATGTTCACAGAATCTCCCAGCTTGTCTCTGGGGGTCAAACTGCGATTTCTATTAATGGGGAAATTGGCCCCTTCTTCCGCAACAAGCGGGGAGTGCGTCAAGGGGACCCTCTCTCGCCGCTGCTATTCAACTTTATCGCTGAAGGTCTCTCAGCCATGCTCTCCGCTGCCAATGCGGCAGGTCACATCCATGGGGTGGTGCCGCACCTTATTCCGGGGGGAATAACGCATCTTCAGTATGCTGATGACACCATCATCCTCATCCAAAACAACGACTTAGATATCGCAAACCTAAAGTTCCTGCTGATGTGCTTTGAGAATATGTCGGGCCTCAAAATCAGTTTTCACAAGAGTGAAGTGTTCGTTCTGGATGAACCTATGAGCAGCCGTAAAAGAGTGGCCAGACAGTTGAACTGTAAGCTGGGAGCCTTCCCTTTCATCTATCTTGGTCTGCCGGTTTCCGACACGAAGCTCACGATGGAGCAATGGTTCTTTTTAGTCCAGAAGCTAGCTGATAGAGTCGAACCCTGGATTGGTAGGTTCCTTTCCTCAGGGGGAAGACTGATTTTATCCAATTCTTGCCTTGCCAGCCTCCCTATGTTTGCTATGGGTCTCTTTCTTCTCCAGGATGGAGTCCATGTCCAATTCGATTCTCACAGGGCTCGCTTCTTTTGGGAAGGCGCGGGCCCTAAGAGAAAGTACCATATGATCAACTGGCCAGCGATGTGTAGACCAAAAGATTGTGGGGGGCTCGGGTTACTGAATTCTAGAAAGATGAATGTGGCTCTGCTTCTGAAATGGATTTGGCGGTTATACCGGATGGAGGATTCCATTTGGGCAGAATTAATCAGAGCCAAGTACACAAGATCTGGAGATATCTTTGCAAGCTCGGACCGCGGGGGTTCGCAGTTTTGGAAGAACATGCATAAAATCAAGCATCTCTTTAAGTTAGGCGCCAAACATTCGGTGCATAATGGCCAGCGTACCCAGTTCTGGTTGGACTGGTGGATTGGGGAGGGGCCCCTTAGCCGTAGATTCCCTTCGCTTTTCAATATTTGCGAGGACGAGTCGATTTCGGTCGCTCAAGCTATTAACGACGGCTGCCGCTTTAGGCGATCCTTAGACGCGGCAGGTTTTAACCAGTGGACTCAACTAGCTGAGATCATCAACTCAACAAACCTGTCTGCAGATCTCGACTCCATCTCCTGGAGTCTAGACCTTTCGGGGTCATACTCGGTGAGTTCCATGTATAAAAAACTGTCGCAAGGGGCGACAGTGGCTCATTTTCAAGAAGTTTGGAAGGCTAGGATCCCACTTAAAATTAGAATCTTCTCTTGGCAGTTGATTTTAGATCGGCTACCTTCAGGGACACAGCTGGCCACAAGGCAGGGGCCTTCGGATGGCAAGTGTGCTCTCTGTGGGCAAGTTGAAGACGCAACCCATATTTTCTTCAAATGCTCGATGGCGGTGTTCATGTGGTCTGTGGTCCGCCAAGTTCTGGGGAGGACTTGGTGTCCCCAAAACTTTGCCCATTTTTTTGCATTGCTATCCTCTTTTTCGGGTCGCACTAGGAGGTTGATTTGGCTCCTTTTCTTAGCTCAAGCTTGGGCGCTTTGGGCTGTGAGAAATAAACTTGCTATTGAGAAGAAAATTGTCAATCACCCAGCTGATATCATTTTCAAAACTATGATCTTCTTGCAGGCGTGGATCCCTCCTCTCAAGTCGCAGGACAAGGAGGGCGCAAGGTGGCTGGTCGCAAAGCTTAGAGAGCTTCATTCCGAGTGCCTTCCCAGAAGACAGGGTTGATGCGACTTCTGTCTAACCCTGTCTAGTTATCCTAGCTTCGGCTAAGCTGTATGCCCAGCATGTTGTCTTTCCTTTTGGCTAAGCTGTATGCCGCAGCAGTTGTATAATCGTATGTTGGATCGATCTAGCTTTGTTAATTCAAAGTTGGGCATGTGCCTTTAATCTAAAAAAAGAGGAGGGGAGTGAAGAACAAAAGGAGGATCTACCTTCTAATGATAGTAACTCTTTAACTCTTACATTATTTGATTGCCCTCCATGCCTGCCTAAGGAGGAAGAGTGCTATATTGTTGAATGTCATGATTCTATTGAAATACCTACTTTTGATAAATTTGAAATAGCAAGCTCCTTGACTCAAATAGAAGTGGAAATTGCAGAAATAAAACAATGGCTCCCTAATGTTATATATGATAATTCTCTTGATGATGGTCCAATTTTTCCTGATGATATTAATCTTGCTACTATTGTCAAAAGTGGGCCTAATAACCCCGTAGTTTTTGAGCTTAACAAAAATTATGTGTTTTTATCATGAAAAGCATGATTTATGTGATAGTTATATTGTTAAGTTTGTTCATGATGCTATTGAAAATTATTTTGAGAGAGGGAGACATGGCCTCATATGTCATGATAATATTGAGTCTCCTCTCTTTATGTTGAAAGTTTTGAAGTTGCACTTGTTTTGTCTTTATATACTAGTACCTTCATGCTTCAATAATTTGTTTCCTTACAAGATTCCTTTTCATAGGAAGTGGGTTAGACTTAAATGTGTTTAATATTTGTCTCTTGATGCTCTCTTTTGCTTTTCAACTCTTATTCTTATGAGAGCATCATTAAAATCTTCAAGCCTAGCTAAAAGGCGTTAAAGAAAGTGTTTTTGGGAGGCAACCCATTATCTTTTGTTTTCAGTTTTTATTAGTCAAGGAGCTTGCTTACTTCTGTAGCAACTCATTTGTATCTTTATTTTATTGCATTGTTGTGCCAAGTAAAGCCTCTAATAGAAAGTTGATGCTAGATTTGGATTTCTGCGCAGAGACAGATTTTTGCTGTCCACCGTTTTTAGCTGTACGCACTCCAGAAAAATCCAAAAATTCTGAACAAATTCAGGCGTGATCCTCATATATGTACGCAACTTTCATTAGTTTTGACTTTTCGCATCTGAGCAAATTAAGTGCCTCGAAAAAATTCGTCTTTCCAGACTGTTCTGTTTTTGACAGATTCTGCCTTTTTATTTGCATTCTCTCTTTTACTGTGTTTGAGTGGATTTCTTTGCTCCACAAAATATCAGTGGCTGTAGCTAATGTCCAGAAGTGTTGGAGATGATTGTGTCATCACAGAACATGTGAATTTTTGATTATGCACTAACCCTCTAATGAGAATTACTCTAAGTTTGGTGTGAAGGAAGTTTTCAAGGATCAAGAGAGGAGGATGATATGATATGGTCATGAAGAGTGAAAAGCCTAAGCTTGGGGATGCCCCCGTGGTGCATCCAAGCATATTTCAAGATAACTCAAGTGTCTAAGCTTGGGGATTCCAAGGCATCCCCTTCTTCATCAACAACTTATCATGTCATCTCTAGTGAGACTATATTTTAATTCTTTCACATCTTATGTGCTTTACTTGGAGCGTCTATGTGCTTTTATTTTTTGCTTTGTTTTTTGAATAATATGGATCCTAGCATTCTTGTGTGGGAGAGAGACACGCTCCGCTTTTTCATGTGAATACTCATGTTCTTCACTTATATTTGTTGAGTATTCTTAACTAGCTACTGCAATGCTTTTAGCTCCTATTTTTCATGCATCTCTTGTTCAGAGCTGTTAGTTCTTGTAGAGAAGTACTCTCTTGTTTCATTGCTGTAGTATTTTACAGAGTTTTGTGTTGAAATAAGTTGATTGGTGTTTGGTTGGAAACAGAAAATGCTATATGTGGTAGATGGTATATTGAAAAGACATACTCATTCTTGTAGATCATTGTCTTGGATAATTTGATACTTTGCAATTGTTTTGAGCTCTCAAGTAGATCATGTTTAAGCTCTTGCATCATGTAGTTAAAGCCTATTAGTGGAGAACTACCGTAGAGTTTGTTGAGACTTGGTTTGCATGTTTGATATCTCTAAGGTCTAGATATTTTCTGGTAAAGTATTTGAACAACAAGGGAGACAGTGTAGAGTCTTATAATGCTTGCAATATGTTTTTATGTGAGTCTTGCTGTACCGGTTGATATCTATGTTTGATTCAAACAATCTTGCTAGCCTAAACTCTATACTGAGAGGGAATGCTTCTCGTGCATCCAAACCTTGAGCCAAAACCCATCCAATTGTGTCCACCATAACTACCTATTATGTGGTATTTTCTGCCATTCCAAGTAAATACTTCATGTGCTACCTTTAAACTATTCAAAACTCTATTACTCCTTATTTGTGTCAATGTTTTATAGCTCATGAGGAAGTATGTGGCGTTTACTCTATCACCTTGTCATTTACTCATGACAGACTTTCACCAATGGACTAGTGGTATATTGATGACTCCCAAGTGCAGGAGATCAATTGTAGTACCTTTTGATTAGAAAAGATTGTCGAACGCACGAGGAGCTGAATGTATTGGTTAGTAAGATTGATAAATAAAACAATAAAAGATGCAAGTGTTTTTGGTATTTTCGGTTGTATAATTCCAATGCAGCAAGTAACAATAGCAAGTGAAAGCTCTCAAAGAGAGAAAGCCCAATCCTCTTATGTGACAAGAGGACAAGCTCAAGTGATGTGTAACTTATATGTGGAAAACGTTCCCGAGGGCGGCATGGATATTGCTAGGCATAGAGATTTATTAAACAACACGTTGAATATCTTGTCAAGTTTTAATCTTCTTTGGACGGAGCCATAATTCGGTATAGCTAAATAAATAGACTACATCCCCTTATGATGGATCATGTGGCCAAGTAAATGACTGCACAAGAATTATTAAGACATAATGTCCCACCATAGCATTACACTCTAAGGTCCCCGATACTAATACCCTCATAATATAACTTCATGACTCAATCTCAGGTTTACTTGTCCTCCCAAGTCTTTCTCAATTCATTATACTACGGTGTTCTCCTATGAGCCCATATAGGTGAAGTGTTGTGCAGTCGACGTTCGCACAACACCATCATAGAATCACATAAAAGATAAACTCTTGACAAAATACCAACACATGTTATATATAAATCATTGCCAATTCATCCTATGCCCTCAGGAACATACGGGAACTACTCACAACGTGCAAACATGATCATAATCAGTGGCATAAGTGGTACAACACAATCTGAAATATAACTTCACCCACAAATAATGACAAGTACTCAATCACAAACATGAATAGTAGCACAAGACAAGTATCTAGGGTATAGCAACTCTCAAACTATGAGGGGAACGGAGTGGATCACGGAGATGATGATGGAGATGGTGCTGGTCTTGATGGGGGTGATGATGTAGAGGCCTCCTCCCACGCCAAGGAGGAGAGGTGATGACGATGACGATGATTTCCCCCTCTCCGGAGCTCCGGAGCAGCAGGATCTGACCCCCTCGGAGGGAATCAGGAGTTTCGCCGCCGCCGCGACCTCGGATGGACTAGGGAAAATTAGGGCGTACTTTTCGGGCGAGACGAAGGCTGCTAAAAAGCCCCAGGCGAGGAGGTGCCCGAGGCCGATTTTGGTGGGCCCCACGCGGCCAGGTACATGGGCCGCGTGGGCCCCCCTTTGGCCCTCGTGGCTCTCCTCTCTTCGGTCTTCTTTCCATTGCCTTCCTCCGATGAAAAACTCCGTGGTATTTTTCCTTTTATTATTTGGGTTCCTGAAACTCCTGAAACATTAAAACAAGAAAAGGGGGTTTTCTGCCTCCCAGAAATTAAATACCAAAAATAGGGACTTTGTATGAAAGTCCCCAAATCATCTAAAACATGTAAAAACAATGATATAACATTCTAATATGCTACTAAAAGTTATAAATGATGATATAAAATGCACGTATCAACTCCCCCAAGCTTAAACCTTTACTCGTCCTCGAGTAAGTAAGGACATAGATCATTACATGCATCAATGGACTTATGGTTGATAAATAAATACGAGCATTGTATCATCATCATATTCACTTGCAAGATAAGATTAATGAACAAAACTCATGCATATGAGGGCAACATAAGTAGAAGCTCTAGCAATCACCCCTTACTTTTGAAAGCAAATAACCATTGTATGTTGGACAATCGAATCATATAGTTTTTCACATGCTTTTGCTCTTTATGGCAAGCATTATAATCTTTTATACTTTGCTGAAATTTAAAGACAAGATAAACTCTCATTGGATAACAAGTTCAAAGAAGACAAATGAAAAGATAGATAGATATAAAAATTGTTATCAACCTTGCTTCTAGTAACTAGTGCAAACTTTAGTCATGGATATCTCAATCAAGTTCCTATGCTCCATACCCCTTTATCTTACACTTTCCATGGCTAACTGAAATTTCAGGTGCCTTCCTTTCATTCACATTCAAGAGCATAAGTATTGAAATATCCATGATCATTAATTTGCTCAAAAGATACTAGAGTCTAACAAGAGTGTTTTATATCCTTTTCATTATCCCTTCTCAACTTTTATCCTACAAGACAATATCTCAACTTCAAACTATTAATTCCAAGTCATTTGACTTTTACTTATTTTATATGAGATAATTCTACAATTGTCCAACATACTCAAGTTAATTAATTTCAAGGCAAGATGTGATTGAAACTCTAAATATGCCACGCTCATTTGCATGAGTGTTACCCATAAATCTCCAAACAAGAGAATCATGGATGACACCATACTTTAATATTCATTGATAAACCATAAGATAGAGATACATGATAATGCTCCATGAGCTCACACACGCCTAAGAGATATTGATAACTAAACGATAAAAGCAAAACACACCATGACTAGATAGATATGATAGATATAGAGAAAGACTAGATGGAACTCCCCCAAGCTTGACGTTCTCCAGATCTCTTTGCTGCAGCCTCCTCCTTCTCATATTCTTCCTCCCATTCAGCCATCTTCCATGGGAAAGGCCTTCCATCACGGAAAGATGTAGGTGGATCATTATACCTGAGGGTGGCGGCTGCTGCAATCTTCTTGAAGCGTTCTTCATATTCGCAGTTCTGGTTCTCTACATCCCACATGAAGCATTGGAACTTCTCCCACTTGTCGATGACGTCCTTGTATCCTATCTTCCAGATCTTCAAGCCTTTCTTGTACTCTTCAACCTTCTTCTCCAGCTCCAGGTTCATGAAGTGATGAGCATCAAGGCTGCGGTAAACCACAGTGCCATACCTGAAGGTCTTGTCCTCCAACTCATCCAGCCTTTCCTCCACCGTGCCGGTGGCCTTGGGAGCCTTCACCTCCTCCACGAGCATCACGCCCTCCTTGAAGCACACGGTCTTCGGTGGTGCCATCACGGAGTTGAGGTAGCGGTTCACAACACCTTCCTTGGGAGGCTCTCCCCTCTTGGTTGGATCCGGAGCAAGACATGGCTAAAACCTGACAGACAGAAACAGCAGAAACAAAGATCGCTCGAGAACGCTCGGTGCGAGATTAGATCGGAGAGAGGGGTATATATTGAGGGTTTTTAGGTCAAGACGAAGCGTCGGGATCGAAAACGGACGAAAAGGGACTCCGAGGGGAAAAGGAGTGGGCCCACGCGGCCTATGGCCGCGTGGGACCCCTCTTTCCTTCCTCGGGTCTCCGCTTCGTCCAGTTTTCTTGTCCCATACGTTAATTTCCATAAAAAATGACTTCCGTAAAATATTATGCAATTCCGAGAAACTTTCCAACAGTAAGTTACCTTCTATTGATTTAGGGTTTCTGAAACTGCACGGTTTCTCTCAATTACCTCCTCCGGTGTTTGTAAATTCAACTCTTCCACCATTCCGATGAAGCTCTTTCCTGCAATATAAGGTTTAAGGCGTTGTCCATTGACTACATGAGGTTTACCTTTCATGTCACCGTGAAGACGGATAGCTCCTGAACGGTACACCTCCTGTATCACTAATGGTCCCTGCCACTTTGAACTAACTTCCCTGCAGAAAACTTAAACGAGAGTTGTATAGCAAAACTTGATCACCTACTTTGAATTCCTTTTCTTAATTTTCTTGTCATGCCAAATTTTAACTTTTCTTTAAACATTGGCACTTTCATAAGCTTCATTTCTCCATTCATCAAGTAGGTTTAAATCAAGAATTCTCTTTTCTCCCGCAGTTTTAAAATCAAAGTTCAATTGTTTAATAGCCCATCTAGCTTATGTTCTAACTCAACAGGTAAATGACAAGCTTTTCCATAAACCATTTTATAAGGAGACATTCCCATAGGATTTTTAAAAGCAGTTCTATAAGCCCATAATGCATCATTAATTTTAGTTGGCCAATCAGACCTAGACTTATTCACTGTCTTTTCCAAAATGAGTTTAATTTCCCTATTACTTAATTCAACTTGTCCACTTGTTTGAGGATGATAAGGATGCAATTCTATGGTTAACATCATATTTTGCCAAAGTTTTTCTAAGAACACCATGCAAGAAATGAGAACCACCATCAGTAATTAAAAACCTAGGAACACCAAACCTGGGGAAAATGATGTCCTTGAGCATCTTCATTGCTGTGGCATGATCTGCACTTTTGGTTGGAATTGCTTCCACCCACTTTGTAACATAGTCAACTGCAACCAAAATGTGAGTATGCTTTGTCTTTGATTCTGGGAAAGGTCCCATAAAGTCAAAACCCCACACATCAAATGGTTCAAGTGGCAATGAATAATTCATAGGCATTTCATTTCTCCTACCAATATTCCTACTCTTTGACATTTATCACAAGATTTAACATATTCAGCACAATCCTTAAATAAAGTAGGCCAATAAAACCAGATTGTAATACCTTTGCTCCTGTGCGATCTCCTGCATGATGCCCTCCATAGGGACTATCATGACAATCTCTTATAATAGCCTGTTGTTCATGCTCAGGTACACAACGTCTAATAATACCATCCACACTTTTCTTATAAGGAAAGGATCATCCCAAAAATAATGTCTAAGATCATAAAGAATTTCTTTCTTTGTTGATAAGTGAAGTGTGGAGGTAAAACTTTACCAACAATAAAATTTGCATAGTTGGCAAACCAAGGAGATGCAACTTTAGCACTAGAAACATTAATTGCAAGTTGTTCATTAACAAAGCTATCATTAATAGGAATAGGATCATCAGGTATATTTTCCATTCTAGAGAGATGATCAGCTACTTGATTATCTTCCCCTTTCCTATCAACAATGTGTAAATCAAATCTTGCAATAAAGTACCCATCTTATTAATCTAGGCTTAGCATCTTTCTTATGCATCAAGTATTTAATAGCAGAATGATCAGTATGCAATGTGACTTTTGAATCAGTAATGTAAGGTCTAAACTTGTCACAAGCAAACAGTACTGCTAAAAATTCTTTTCAGTTGTAGCATAATTCTTTGAGCAGCATCAAGTGTTCTACTAGCATAATAGATAACATTCAGTTTCTTATCAACACGTTGGCCCAAAACAGCCCCAACTGCATAATCACTAGCATCACACATAATTTCAAAAGGCAATTTCCAATCAGGAGGTTGAATAATGGAGCACTTATTAAAGCATTCTTCAAAATATTAAAGGACTCAATGCAATCATCATTAAAAGAGAAAGGAACATCCTTTTGCAAAAGATTGGTTAGAGGTTTTGATATTTTGGAGAAATCTTTAATAAACCTACGGTAAAAACCTGCATGCCCAAGAAAACTTCTTATACCTTTGATGTCCCTTGGGTATGGTAGCTTTTCAATAGCTTCTATCTTTGCTGGATCAACTTCTATTCCTTTCCAGAAATCTTATGCCCAAGAACAATACCTTCAGTAACCATGAAGTGACACTTCTCCCAATTAAGAACTAAGTGTTGGTCTTCACAACGCTGCAAAACTTTGTTAAGGTTGAACAAGCAATTATCGAAGGAAGTACCATACACAGAAAAATCATCCATAAAACTTCCATTATCTTTTCAATATAATCAGCAAATATAGCATTCATGCATCTTTGAAAAGTAGCAGGAGCATTACATAAACCGAATGGCATTCTCCTATAAGCAAATGTACCATATGGGCAAGTAAAAGTGGTCTTTTCTTGATCATCCTTATGGACAGGAATTTGTGAGAAACCTGAATAACCATCTAGATAGCAAAAGTGAGAGTGTTTAGATAACCTTTCTAACATTTGATCAATAAATGGCAATGGATAATGATCTTTTCGAGTTGCTTTGTTTAATTTTCTGAAATCAATACACATCCTATAACCAACAACAGTACGTTGAGCCACAAGTTCATCCTCATCATTTGGAACAACAGTCATTCCACCCTTTTTAGGAACACAATGAACAGGACTAACCCACTTACTATCAGCTATAGGATAAATGATACCAGCTTCAATAAGTCTTATTACCTCTTTCTTACCACTTCTTTCATTTTTGGATGGAGACGGCGTTGATAATCAACAACAGGTTTTGCATCTTCCTCCAATTAATTTTATGCATACATAGAGCTGGGCTTATACCTTTAAGATCATCAAGAGAGTATCCAATGGCTGGTCGGTGAGCTTTTAGCACATCAAGTAATTTCTCTTCTTCTTCAGCTGAAAGGTTAGCACTAATAATGACAGGATATATGCTCTTCTCATCCAAATATGCATATTTCAGATTTGCAGGCAAAGGTTTTAATTCAAAACTAGGATCCCCTTTAGGTGGTGGTAGCACTCCTAAATTATCAGGTGGGATATGCAATTGTAATTGTGGTGGTTGTTGCCATAATATTTGTTCCAAAGCCTCTTTTTCCTCATCATTAAATGGTTCATCTTGATTAAGCATATAACGTTCTACAACATCATTGAAGCTACAGCTATATGAGCAAGAGTTTCAATTAAATTTTCAGAAATTGGCTCTTTCAACATGTTTATCAGCAAATTTGAAAAGTTGAATTCAAGTTTTCACCAGCACATTTAATAAACACTTTCTCTTTAGCAAATTAATTTCAGCACCAACAGTATGTAAGAAAGGTCTACCAAAAATGATAGGACAAAATGAATCTTGAGGACAACCAAGCACAATAAAATCAGCAGGATATTTTATTTTGCCAACCAATACTTCAACATCTCTAACAATTCCAAATGGACTAATATAATCTTTATTAGCAAGTTGAATTGTCATACCTGTCTCTTCCATAACAATAGGATCAATATCAGGCTTGATCTCAAGATAAAGAGAATATGGAATGACACTAATACTTGCTCCAATATCACATAGACCATGATAACTTGAAGTCCCAATAGAGCATGATATAACAGGTTTCCCAACTTGGCCGAATTACCTTTGATGACTTTAGTAGCATCTTCACATAGATAAACATCACTGATCTTCTTCATTTAGTTGCTTGATAACAAAATTTGAGTGTTGACTTCCACCTGTTCATAAGGCTGAGAACATCTTCTATTACTTTTGTTAGTAACATCAATAAGTAAGTGATCACCATCATTTATATGCATAATTCACATACCTAAAACCTAAAAAACCCCACTATTTCTATATCCAGAACTGCAAATATCTGCATTTTACATTGCCTTTTACTCATTTTGCAGTTCAGTGCGCAAAGGCACATAATCTTCAGAAGATCCAATGCAGAAGTGATTCAAGAAGCAGCATTCAACTCATATCAATGCAGCAGACAAGATGGCCATGATCGACAAGAGCAATCCAAGCTAGAAAACTGAAGAACATCTCCAGGTCAGATAGTGGACAGTAACTGACAGAGACCATTTCTGTCAGTTAACTTGAGTTCTTCATCACCATTCAAAGCAATACCCAAGACAAGAAGATAAGATGGAATTCAAATGAGTTTGAACCAGAAAGAGGAAAAGAAGATCAACTTGGAGATCAAGGAAACCACAAAAGGCAAAAAGGTGAAAAGGGAGAAACATGCCATGTGCACTGTGAGCTGTGGCCAAGGATGAAGCTTCCCTCTCCATCAACTCGTACCACACCTCCACCACAAATGGAAAAAGGTGTATAAAGCCACCACCACCACAGAGCCTCTCTCTCTCGCCTCTCACTCTCCCATTCACTCGACACACACACCAATCCACCATCCACTTCACTCCACCTTTTCCCTCAGCCTCCACTACACCTTTCCACCACCAACTCGAGACCAAGAACACCAAGAACTCCAAGAACCAGAGCAAGAACAAGAAGAAGAACAAGATGCACAAGGTGATCAGGAGAAGAAGTACAAGGCCTTGGTGACCAGAAGCTCATGATCTGCAACTCTTCTTCCACTCCTCTGCTTCCTCTGCTTCGACTAGGCTTCTGTGAGCTAAAGCCAAAGATTTATCTCCACTTTCTTGTGTAATCCTGTGTGAAACTAGTAGATCATTCATCTGCAAGTAGGGCTTGTTATATTTGGTGACTGCAGTGAATTGAGTGACACAGTTCTCTGCTTTATCTGAAGATTTGCATGTTTGCTTGCTGTGTGTTTGGATCTGTGTGTAAGGCTAGTCCCTGCACACTGAGTGTTGTAATTCTGTCCCTAGCCTCCCTTTGCTTGTTAACTCACTCGTGATCTGGCTTGACAACCCAGAAAGGAGTGATCTTTGTGTTATGTATTTTTCTCCTGCCTAAACGTGCTAAAAACCCTTGCTTGCATGACTAGTCTCTGCAAGCTGTTCGAGTAAATCTTGTTCCCCGTCTAAACCTTGCTTGGATCCTTGCAGTGGACTTGATTGACAACCAAGAACCTGCAAGTTAAATTCTGAAATCTAGTTCTTAAACCCTTTTCTTTGAAAACCTTTACTTTCTTGTTTGAAACCTGAAAACTTGAAGATTTGGTTTAGCTTCTGCCAACCCTTAGAACCATCATAACCTTGTTGATCCCTGTGGAGACGATAACACAAACCCCCTATAAATCTGCAGCTTGATCAAAATTGGCGCCGTTGCCGGGGATGACTTATGATTGTTTCTTTGAAAGAGCTGTAGACTAGACTGTGTGAGTTCAGTGAAACTGTTTGCAAATTTGCATGATTTTTATGCTTGTGATGCTTTTAGTGTTGTAATCTGTGAACTAGAATTGTTATTAGGGTTTTAATTCACTAACCCTTGATAAAAGTTCTTGTCTGTGACTGTGTGTAGAGGAAAAATGATCTCCTTTATGCGGTGTTTGGATTCTATTTATGCAGTCGTCTAAAGATTCACCTCTAGCTCCATTTGATCCAGAACCTAAAAGAACTTTTCTTGCAAGAAGAAGAGCAGCTTCAGTGTCTTCAGTTGAGGAAACAGAGGAAAGACAGGCAGTAATCAACATGGGTGACAAGAAACTAAGAGATTTGTGGATCCCAAGGATCAGATATCAAATGCAGATGTTATTATGCCTGCCATCCAGGCAAATAACTGGGAGATCAAGCCTGCCTTGATCAACATGGTGCAGCATAATCCATTCAAAGGCAGTGCTTTGGAAAGTCCACATGAGCATATCAGGAATTTTTGGAGTATTGCAATACACTCAAGCATAATGGTGTGCCCCCTGAAGCAGTAATGATGCAGTTGTTCCCCTTTTCTCTGTCAGGCACAGCAAAGATATGGTATCATGCTTTACCAGTTCATTGCAGAGACACCTGGGAACATTTGGTGCAAGCTTTCTTTGAGAGATATTTTCCACCCACCAAAGCAGCTGAGTGCAGAGACAAAATCACCAGATTTGTGTAGTACAATGGTGAGAGTTTGTATGATACATGGCAGAGATATCAAGGACTCATCAGAATGTGTCCTAATCATGGCCAGGAACAGTGGCTAATTCTGCAGACATTCTATAAGGGTCTGACTGAACAGACCAGAGCTTTTGTTGATTTAGCTGCTGGTGGAGGAATTATGAACAAGACACTAGATGAAGCTACTGAATTAATTGAGAGTATGGCTTCTCATAATTTCTCTTGGACCAATGAAAGGACAGTTCATCCAAATGGTCAAGGTGCTTTGGAAGCAAAGCTTGATAGTTTGACAATTCAGATATCTCAGCTCATGCAAGAGAAGAACAGTAAGGCAATAGTGCCTGTGAACCAAGTTTCTGCCACTTGTCTCATATGTGGTAATGAAGGGCATTCACCTCAAGAGTGTACTCTGTTTGTACCCACAGATAACCAACTGGCAGAAGTGAATTATACACAGAATCAAGGCCCTTTTTCTCAGAGCTACAACCCTGCTTGGAGAAACCATCCCAACTTATCATACAAGAATGCAGCTCAGCAGAGTTATCCTCAAGCAAATCAACATAATTACCATCAAGCAGCTCAGCCACAGTATGCTCAAAGATCACAGCAAAATTTCAGACCTCAAGGCAATATGTAGTACCAACAGCAACAACAACAACAAGCACAACAAAATCAAGCTAATCAGTAGAATGTTTCTACAAGCAACAGCAAGTCTGAAATAAATGAAATGATGAGGCTGCAGAAAGAAATGTTCAGTGGTATGCATGAAACAATGAAGATGCAGTCTGAGCTTTTTATAAAACAATGCAGCAACTAACAGCTGGAATCTCTAATACTCAAGGCAATCAGCCTGAGAACAAGTTGCCAGTACAAGCAGAAAAGAATCCAAAACAGTGTGGTGCCATATCCACTACTGTAGTTGTAGATGCTGTAACAACTAGGAGTGGAATAAACACTGAACCAGTGCTCAAAACACCCCCAGCTGTCACTTATGTAGCGACACAGAGAAGAGTTCATAATCAGCAAACAGTTAGGCAAGAAATTGTCCCAGAAGAGAAGGTGGCAGAGCCAGAAATTGCAGTGCAGCCTGCTACTGAAACTGAAAAAACAGCTAACACTGTAACAAAACCTGCAACAGAAAAGCCTGTATTGCAGAAAATCCCATTTCCTGAAAGATGGGAGAAAACAAAAGATGAAAAGCAGCATGCTAAGTTCCTGGAAACCATGAAGGAAGTTCAGATAACAATTCCCATTCTGGATGCAGTGTTACACATTCCCTTGTATGCAAATTTTTTCAAAGACCTGATAACAAAGAAGAGAAGCTTGGAAGACCCAGAAATTGTTGCTCTAAAAGAGGACTGCAGTGTTGTCATACTGAATTATATGCCCAAGAAGCTGGGTGATCCAGTGAGTTTTAGCATCCCTTGTGTTGTTGGCAAGAGAACATTCACAACATTATGTGATTTGGGTTCATCAGTTAGTGTTTTACCTTTGGCTGTCAGTCAAATATTGTAGTTAGGAGTTCTGAAGCCTACATCGATGACTCTACAGTTAGCTGACAGAACACTGAGGAAACCAGCTGGAATTCTAGAAGATGTGCCAGTACAAGTTGGAAATTTTGCTTATCCAGTTGATTTCGTGGTACTAGAGATGGAAGACAATTCTGAATCCATAATACAATGCAGACCTTTCTTGGCAACAGCTGGAGCAATTATAGATGTAAAAGGTGGAACTCTAAAACTGCAGTTTAGCTCTGAACATGCCGAGTTCAGCATGAAACATGCCTCTCATCTGCCAAACATACTGGAGCAATGCCAGTCCATTGATGTAATAGACCAGAGTGTGTTGGACACACTACAAGAAATGCAGACAGAAGAGTCTGAAGCACAAGTGTTCGTGACAACAGATAGTTCTAATTACCAGGAGCTGTGTGGAATATCTCTGTGTGAAAAAGATGCAGATGCTGTAGGAATTGAAGCTAGTAAACCAGTTCACAATTCTATAGTTGAGCTGAAAGAATTACCATCTCATCTGAAATACATATCTATTATATTATTAAGACAACAAACAATAGACGGTGGAGATTGATCCATTAGAAGTAAAGATTTTGTTAGCGGCTAAGATGACTCCGTCGACCAAAGAGTTCCGGATGGATGCGTCGGGCCTAAGCCGTACCATATTGGGACTCTTTGCGTCTCCTACAACGACGAAGACTGCTTGCAATTAATCAACAACTAGGCATCCGTCAAATCGTGATTCGCCGTCGTCGCACCCTGCCACCGTATACTCCCTCTGCTACAGAACGCTGCCGCTGCACCTGCCGTGTGCATGACCGGCAGGTCGCCTCCGCGATGATGCGCTGCTGGTGTGCACCATTGTCCCGGCGCCTGAGCTTGGAATCACCGTCCTGCTCATTGTTGTTGCCGGTGAATCTGTGATCCTAGGTTCCCAGAGCAGCACCGCTGCTTTTTTCCGTAGCTGTTCTGATGCAGGTCTGTCCATATCTGCCATATTAGCATTGACCCAGATCTGATTCTGACTAATCTGTTTTTCCGGCCAGGCGAGATTAGATTGGGAATAAACACGCACAGAACTGCCCAAACCGTCGCGATGATACTACCACTGACCATCATGCATAACGAACACAAAAATCGTGCCGTCGGCCAGCCGGCCAGGCCTCACGAAGTATTACATCCGACGTTCTTCCGATTCCATTATCGTCAAGGCATGCATGGTGAGTATTCGAAAGGCAGGGACCTGCTCAATGTAACGTTCTCGGACGTGTGATTCCTCATACCACGCCTCGACGTCGCTGATGTTACGATCTGCCTCAGTCTACTTAAACTGGCCAGGAAATCAGGATATACTCAATGCTAAGGTATGTAATCATCTGATATACACAATGTTATTTTTAGTGTACATAGAAATTTTGTTCGTCCAAGATAAAACAGCTAGAGCCGTATGTGCGTATGCATATATATATATGATCTGATGTATTTATATCGAGGGCCAGACTGCCTTAGAAACAACGCTGTCCAATGTAGGAATACTTAAGGAGGCTAAAATTGAGTGAACTGTCAGCTTAAACAACCAATTTCAGGTGTATATATACTATTTATTTTTATGTTCCTACTTGATTTATTTTTTCAAGTGTCTAAAGTAGATTATACATGTTTTACGCAGATCATGTTTGTATGTGATTGCTTGGCCGGTCTTTTTGCAACTGTTTTTAGATTTTATTTCCCTTGAAGCTATGTTTTGACCAATAGTATATGTGTTGCTCCATTCAGCCCTTACCATTTTATTTTATCTGAATTTTCGAAAACATAAACCACCGTCCATGCAAGTGCTCGGGATATCAAAATAATAATTTAATTATAGTTCTTACAATAACTCTATAAAACCCTATGTAGACATACAAAGTAATGGATAGCAAGATTTATTTTGTAGATGATGTTATAAATTTAATCCCAGCATGAAGTTATAGAGATAATAAAAAAAATATTTGCCATCAATACATGTCATGACCGACTAGAGTTGCAAACATGCGAGGCACTTACCTATTTTTGAATTATATATCCATGTAAGTAAGACAATTCGAATCAAGATGTTACAAATTTCTAATCAAACTTTCGCTCTTTGAAACTAAAGTATATATAAGTGTTCAAATTATTGTCGGAATTTTTTTCTTATATGTAAATCTATACTTCTTATAAAGCAAAACCCCACTAAGTGCAATTAATATTTTTCTATCTCAACATGCAAGCTATCCACATCACTTACTTTTTTAGCCAATCAACTATCTATGTCATCCCACTAACATCTATTAATTATTTTCTTCTCAACATATAAGAATCCACATCATCTTTTTTTAGCCCATCAAATTGTCCACATTTTTTTTAAGCTCAAATGATAAGATCACACCATGTCGCTATGCACTTACACAAGTAAATCATGTGCAAGTAGAACACTAGAATTAGTTTCGCCCGTGAACTTTTTGCCAATTATTTTTAATGATGAAATTCATATAGTTGTTATTCAAAATTATGGGATATTTTCTGTATTCACTCAAAACGTTTCTAAAATATTATGAGGCAATGTTCATGTCATCTTCATGCAAGCCATCCACAACATCTATTTCTTCAACCGGTTGATATAATCTTATCTATATCAATCAAATACACTACTAAACCGTAACAATCTTTAATATAAACCACACATACATTCAATGTCTAATTTTTTTAGCCTCTTGACTATCATGATTAACTAAATCTTGCATTTTTCTTTACTAAACTTCAAGTTTCATGCATTTTATTAAATTTCTTAAGAGATACCCGCTGCAACGCGCGGGGTGTCCTTCTAGTATCATATAAAATATCTCGCCGCGCAAATGCGCCATGTTTCACTTCGATACAATTTGCAAGGTTCACCTGTCTCACAAAGCTGCAGCCTGCACGAGACACTTTAACACAGTACATCTCTAATTTTTATTCTAACCTTCAGAGCATGCTCGCAGAAGTGTCACCCATGCACATGGATTGGTTGATTGATTCCAGGCTACGTCGATGCTTCGCTTGGATGCAATTTCCAGGGTTCGATCGTCCCATGAAGCTGCAGCCTGCACGAGACACTATAACAGAGAACATCTCCTTTTGTGTGTGTGTGTGTCATATTCTAGCATTGGTTATTTGGAGGGCGATTGCACCATATAGGGAAATTACTCATCCTTTGATGGCACTGTCGAATTCTTTCAAGAGTAAATTAAATATCCTCTAATAGTGGTAAAAAAAGAGAATCCTCTAAGAGTTGGTGTAGATGTGTGGGGCTACTTGAAATTTTAGTAAGGTGCCTGTGCCAAATCATGTATGTCATTGCTACATCAACTTCCGACACATTATATGTTTTACTTAATTATTACACTCTCCATCTGTTTCAAAGAGGTAAATACACTGTCGTGTAGTCTATAAAGCAGAACACATATAAATTTGTGGTTCTAAAATAGAAGGCTCATTTGACAACTATTGATCTCAGTAAAAGAAATTATCTTGCAAAAATATATGATTCAGCAAGTTCTGAGGAATGTTATATTGAGTACAATGTATTCTTTTCCACATATTATTTGCTAACTCAAGGTCAGAATACTTACCTTATCTTTTGGCTACAATTTAAATTAGGCCGTTTGCAGGTTAAGTTAAACTTAGTGTCCATTCTACCAAATCTGAATCTTCCAACATATATGGTACGTTCCCATTAATCTACATCATATATTTCTGGCCTCCTTTTTGTAGGAAGCTTTTGCTTTAAAAAAAAAAAATGGAGTCTGCAGACCCTAAGCGGTAGCAAAAATATGGACCCGATGTAGACAACAAATCCAACAGAAGATGGACTATGGAACCTGTCATCACGATTAACAGGAAGTCATGCCTGAGCTGCTACAGCCTCCAAAAAAAGGTAGAAATAAAATAAAAATCAAGAGGCGAAGAAAAGTAGATACCATTTGGTCATCATGAACCAATAAAGGTATTCGGGAACTACATGTACCATATTATGATATTTACATAAATGTTATGCAATTGTCAAAGTAGCTAAGATATTAAATCGACTAACATTTACCCATTGGTTTAAGTAAAGTGAAAGAACAAACAACACCAAAGGAACATGGATAATAAAACTAGCCGCGCAAATGCGCGGGCCACGCAGCTAGTTCCTTGAGAAAGAAAAGATACACCTAGTGATAATCAGTTCTGCTCTGGACAATGAACAAGAAGAAAGCTTGTTGTCAGTATTGAGGCTGTTCAAAAATGTTATTGGGTACTCTATTGATGATATCAGATGAATTGATGAAAAGATCTGCTCTCACAGAATACACTTAGAAGATGGCAGTAAACCAACTAGAGAAGGACAGAGAAGACTAAACCAGCAATGCAAGAAGTAGTGAAAAAAGAAGTACTGAAACTGCTGAAGGCAGGAATGATTTATCCCATTTCTGACAGTGAGTGGGTAAGCCCTATACATATTGTGCCTAAGAAAGGAGGTTATACAGTGGTAGAAAATGATGAAGGGAGATTAATGACCACAAGACCAGTTACTGGACGGAGAATGGTCAATGACTTCGGAAAGTTAATAATGCAACTAGGAAAGATCATTTTCCTTTGCCATTTATGGATCAGATGCTGGAAAGGCTTGCTGGTCAGAAATTCTATTGCTATCTAGATGGATATTCTAGGTTTCTGCAAATACCCATTCATCCATCTGACCAGGACAAGACAACATTCACTTATCCATATGGAACATTTGCTTACAAAAGATTACCATTTGGTTTGTGCAATGCACCTGGCACATTTCAGAGGTGTATGATGTCTATATTTTCTGATCAAATTGAGAAGATCATGGAAGTATTCATGGATGATTTTACAGTATATGGAAAAGATTTATCTCTTGCCTGAAAAATCTGACAGCAGTATTGCACAGATGCTCTGAACAAAATTTGATCTTAAACTGGGAGAAGTGTCACTTCTTGGTAACTGAAGGCATAGTGCTTGGTCACTTGGTGTCTGCCAGAGGAATAGAAGTGGACAAAGCAAAAGTAGATGTAATTGCTAAACTACCTCCTCCTGAAAATGTGAAGGGAATACAGAGTTTCTTGGGACATGCTGGTTTCTACAGAAGATTCATCAAGGATTTCTCTCACATTGCAAAACCACTTACACACTTGCTGAATCATAATGTAGAGTTTGTGTTTGATGAAGCATGTATGCAAGCTTTCAACAAACTAAAAGAAGCTCTGGTCACAGCTCCATAGTGCAGCCACCTGACTGGACAGTGCCATTTGAGCTGATGTGTGATGCAAGTGATTTTGCAGTAGGAGCAGTACTTGGTCAGAGAAAAGGAAAGTTGTCCATGTGATTTACTATGAGCAGAACACTAGATGACGCTCAGATCAACTACACAACCACTGAGAAGGAATTGCTACCAGTAGTGTTTGCATTTGATAAATTCAGACCCTATCTTGTTGGGCACAATGTGTTGTTTACACAGATCATGCAGCAATAAATACTTGGTGAGCAAAAAGGATGCTAAGCCTAGGCTGATCAGATGGATTCTCTTGCTGCAAGAGTTTAATATTGAAATCAAGGATAAAAAGGGATCTGAAAATTCAGTAGCAGATCACCTGTCAAGAATCAATTGCCCAGATGGCAGAGAGATACAAGATAGAATGCCTGGTGAGCAGCTAATGGCAGTAAGTGCTAGTTCTCCTTGGTATGCAGATATTGTGAATTATCTGGTCTGTGAAATTATGCCAGCAGATATGTCTACCAGCAGAAAAAGAAGTTCATGCATGATGCAAAAAGCTATTACTGGGATGAGCCATTCCTGTATAAGCATTGTGTAGATGGAATTGTGAGAAGATGTGTGCCAGCTGAAGAAATCAGTGATGTTATGTACCAATGCCATGCAGGCATGTATGGAGGCCATGCTGGAGTTATGAAGACCCAAGCAAAAATCCTGCAAGCTGGATTCTATGGCCTAACCTGTTCAAGGATGTGCATGATTATATCAAGCAATGTGATCCTGTCAGAGAACTGGAAAAATATCAAGAAGAAATGAAATGCCACAGAAGGGAATTCTGGAGGTGGAACTATTTGATGTATGGGGAGTGGATTTTGTTGGTCCTTTACCATCATCAAATGGATACAAGCATATACTAGTTGCAGTGGATTATGTGTCCAAATGGGTTGAAGCAATACCCACTGTCAGTGCTGATTCGAAAGCTGTCTGCAAATTCTTCAAAACTGTCATTTTCCCAAGATTTGGAGTACCAAGAGTAGTGATCAGTGATGGTGGAGCTCATTTCAACAATGAACAGTTAGAGAAGCTCCTGAACAAGTATGGTGTGAGAAACCACAGAGTAACTACACCTTACCATCCTCAAGCCAATGGACAAGTTGAGCTGTCAAACAAGAAAGTGAAACAAATTCTGGAGAAAGTTGTTTCTAAGTCCAGGGGGATTGGTCAATAAAATTGCCAGATAGCCTGTGGGCATAGAGGACAGGATATAAGACACCTATTGGTATGTCACCATTCAGGCTTGTCTATGGAAAAGCATGTCATTTACTTGATGAGCTAGAACACAGAGCACAGTGGGCAATGAGGAAGCTGAACATGGATTTAGGCAAAGCTGGAACTGCAAAAAGCTTCAGATGTGTGAGTTAGAGGAACTGAGAAATGATGCTTATGAAAGCTCAAAGATCTATAAGGACAAGACCAAGAAATGGCATGACAAGCACATTCTCAGAAAGGAATTCAGTGTTGGACAGATAGTGTTGGTTTATGACTCCAAACTGCATTTGTTCTCTGGAAAATTCAAGTCAAGATGGTTTGGCCCTTGTGTCATCAAGAGAGACCTAGGACATGGTGCTTTTGAAGTACAGAGTGCAACAGATGGTACTTTCAAGGTGAATGGACAGAGACTGAAGCATTACAGAGCAGGAGAGCAGTTGAACACTGAAGAAAGTGAAGAAACAGATGAGATGAAGCTGAGGATGATCCCAATGCATCCTCTGCAACTGAGAACCAGTGAAGAAGCTACAGTCAGGCTCATGACTATAAACAAGCGCTCATCAGGAGGCAGCCTGGTACCTTTGTATATTATGTACTTGCTATTTCCTTTTACTTGCTATGTTTTGTTTGTGTTTTTCTTTTTTGTCTTTGTTTTTCAGATTTGAATAAAAGGAAGTGGAGAAAGTTTTGGCTATGATATCATGAAGCAAGAGGTAGAAGCATTCACCAGGTGGAAACATTCCAATCTTTTATATCTTATCACAGCATGAATAATATTGTTATGCCATGTTTCAGTTATGATCAATTTGGCAATTTTATGGCTGTTACAGAAAAAGTTTTATGGTTTTGCTCTGTTCTGATCAAATAGCATTACATGCTGTTGTGAATCATGTATTGTATCTGTTTATTACTCTTGCAAAGGCTATGATTAGACCCATTTTTTAAAGCAGAATTAGCCTATTTCTCTGTTCAAAACTTGTGGAATACTTGATAATGCCATTTGCTATGAAACTGAACTATATGATCCATTTTAGAGCCATTTACTAACTCCATCTACGCACATTAGCAATCAATATCTCTGGATAGTGATTTGTGAAGCACTAACACTAACACTAACTGAAAATGTGTTAACAAGAAATAATTTTTTGCATTAGCAACCACAATCTCGGGATTGTGGTATGTGACGCACTAACCAGGAAAAAGTTAACTGAATCTTCAAGCAACAATTTTTGCATTAGCAGCTATGATCCTGGGATGGTAGCTTGTGACGCACTAACTAATAAAACAAGTGTCTCTTAACACTAACTAACTAACTAACTAACTCATGCATCACTGCAGCATTAGCCTATTATGTTCCCTGGAACTGTAGTAGGTGAAGCACTGACTAAGCATGCATCCTTGCATCTTGGCTATTTCTGGATCATTTATTTCCATTTCTGTGCAAATTGTCTTATCATACTAATCCCAAGCATTTGAACTTAGAAATGGTTAAATTCTGCTATTTGAAACTTGTCTCCAAACTAGCACTTGCTCTTATAGTAAACAGAACTGCATTGAATCCAATTAGAATGAACTGCTAAGTTTTTAGAACATTGCACTGACATATCTGCTTGTTGTCATTTGCATCCCGTTTTCTTTACTTGAGGACAAGCAAAGGTTTAAGTCTGGGGTTTGATCACCATCATTTATATGCATAATTCACAGACCTAAAACCTCAAAACCCCACTATTTCTATATCCAGAACTGCAAATATCTGCATTTTACATTGCTTTTACTCATTTTGCAGTTCAGTGCGCAAAGGCACATATCTTCAGAAGATCCAATGTAGAAGTGATTCAAGAAGCATCGTTCAACTCATATCAATGCAGCAGACAAGATGGCCATGATCAACAAGAGCAATTCAAGCTAGAAAGTGAAGAACATCTCCAGGCCATAGTGAACAGTAACTAACAGACACATTTCTGTCAGTTAACTCGAGTTCTTCATCACCATTTGAAGCAATACCCAAGACAAGAAGATAAGATGGAATTCAAATGAGTTTGAACCAGAAAGAGGAAAAGAAGATCAACTTGGAGATCAAGGAAACCACAAAAGGCAAAAAGGTGAAAAAGGAGAAACATGCCATGTGCACTGTGAGCTGTGGCCAAGGAGGAAGCTTCCCTCTCCATCAACTCGTACCACACCTCCACCACAAATGGAAAAAGGTGTATAAAGCCACCACCACCACAGAACCTCTCTCTCGCCTCTCACTCTCCCATTCACTCGACACACACACCAATCCACCATCCACTCCACTCCACCTTTTCCCTCAGCCTCCACTACACCTTTCCACCACCAACTCGAGACCAAGAACACCAAGAACTCCAAGAACCAGAGCAAGAACAAGAAGAAGAACAAGATGCACAAGGTGATCAGGAGAAGAAGTACAAGGCCTTGGTGACTAGAAGCTCATGATCTGCAACTCTTCTTCCACCCCTCTGCTTCGACTAGGCTTCTGTGAGCTAAAGCCAAAGATTTATCTCCACTTTCTTGTGTAATCCTGTGTGAAACTAGTAGATCATTCATATGCAAGTAGGGCTTGTGATATTGGTTACTGCAGTGAATTGAGCGACACAGTTCTCTGCTTTATCTGAAGATTTGCATGTTTTGCCTGCTGTGTGTTTGATCTGTATGTGTAAGGCTAGTCCCTGCACACTGAGTGTTGTAATTCTGTCCCTAGCCTCCCATTGCTTGTTAACTCACTCGTGATCTGGCTTGACAACCCAGAAAGCAGTGATCTTTGTGTTATGTATTTTTCTCCTGCCTAAACCTGCTAAAAACCGTTGCTTGCATGACTAGTCTTTGCAAGCTGTTCAAGTAAATCTTGTTCCCTGTCTAAACCTTGCTTGACCTTGCAGTGGACTTGATTGACAACCAAGAACCTGCAAGTTAAATTCTGAAATCTAGTTCTTAAACCCTTTGTTTGAAAACCTTTACTTTCTTGTTTGAAACCTGAAAACCTAAAGATTTGGTTTAGCTTCTGCCAACCCTTAGAACCATCATAACCTTGTTGATCCCTGTGGAGACGATAACACAAACCCCCCTATAAATCTGCAGCTTGATTAGTAAGTTCTCCTTAATTTTGTTTGGATATGGACGTGGTTCAACATACTCCTCAATGGTCACAGAGGACACTGGTTCAGCCTGTTTAATAACTTTAGGAACAACAATAGAATGTTTAACAGGTTCAACATAAACTTCAAAACCACTTTTAGGAACACACATATGAGTAGCAAAACCTTTAGCTATCTCAATTATAACATAAGGATCAAGACCAAAAGTGTCACTCGGATTTTTAAACAAGATAGAAGTAGAGAAGTTCTCTACACATGAATATTCATAATCAAAATAGGGCTCATTACCTTTATCAAGATCCCAATGACTAGTATTTTCAGAAATAGTCTCCAATAAATTCCATGCTTCTTCTTCAGTATTATTGGTAAAACTTCCACTAGATGAATTATCCAAAGTTTCCTTGTGCTTCATAGGTAGCCTCACATAAAAGTTTATCGATATAAGTTTCCTTGTAAGATCATGACAAGGATTTTTGCGAAGGAGTTCCTTTAACCTCCCCCAAGCTTGAGTAATACTCTCTCCCAGATGTGGCCAGAAGTTAAATATATAGCAGTGGTTGTCATAAACTTCTTTTGGAGTAAAATATTTAAGAAAGAAAACCTACCGCAAGATACTCCATTCAATAGTGACTTCTTCATCCAAAGACCTGTACCAATCACGAGCATTACCAGATAAAGACAAATACAATAGCTTTCTTTTTACCTGATCCTCAGAAATACCAGGTAGTCTAAATAACCCACATATGTCCTCAATTCTCTCCACGTGTTCACGTGCAGACTTAGTTCCATCCCCTGCAAATGGATCTTTCATAACTCTTTAACATGACCAATGGGAATTTTAAATCCCACTTTAGGTATCTCAGACACAGTAGTTCAACCACTTTAGGAGTAGTGGCATAAGCACTTTCATATAGAGCAAGGTGCAGCGAGGTACGATTCATAAATGCCATAGTATCAATGAGATAAAACAGCAAATAAAATTCAGCTTTCAAGTTTCCTTACCAAACTTCTTACCAATAGCGCAACACTTCCCGGCAACAGCGCCAGAAAAGTATCTTGATGACTCCCAAGTGCAGGAGATCAATTGTAGTACCTTTCGATTAGAAAAAGTTGTCGAACCCACGAAGAGCTTAAGGTACTGGTTAGCAATATTGATAAATAAAACAATAAAAGATGCAAGTGTTTTTGGTATTTTTGGTTGTATAGTTTCAATGCAGAAAATAAATAGTAGCAAGTGAAAGCTCTCAATGAGAGAAAGCCCAATCCTCTTATGTGGCAAGAGGACAAGCTCAAGTGATGTGTAACTTATATGTGGAAAACGTTCCCGAGGGCGGCATGGATATTGTTAGGCATAGAGATTTATTAAACAACACGTTGCATATCTTGTCAAGTTTTAATCTTCTTTGGACGGAGCCATAATTCGGTATAGCTAAGTAAATAAACTACAACCCCTTATGATGGATCATGTGGCCAAGTAAATGACTGCACAAGAATTATTAAGACATAAAGTCCCACCATAGCATTACACTCTAAGGTCCCCGATACTAATACCCTCATAATACAACTTCATGACTCGGTCTCAGGTTTACATGTCCTCCCAAGTCTTTCTCAATTCATTATACTACGGTGTTCTCCTATGAGCCCATATAGGTGAAGTGTTGTGCAGTCGACGTTCGCACAACACCATCATAGAATCACATAAAAGATAAACTCTTGACAAAATACCAACACATGTTAGATATAAATCATTGCCAATTCATCCTATGCCCTCAGGAACATATGGGAACTACTCACAACGTGCAAACATGATGATATTCAGTGGCATAAGTGGTACAACACAATCTGAAAATATAACTTCACCACCAAATAATGACAAGTACTCAATCACAAACATGAATAGCAGCACAAGACAAGTATCTAGGGTATAGCAACTCTCAAACTACGAGGGGAACAGAGTGGATCACGGTGATGATGATGGAGATGGTGCTGGTCTTGATGGGGGTGATGATGTAGAGGCCTCCTCCCACGCCAAGGAGGAGAGGTGATGACGATGACGATGATTTCCCCCTCTCCGGAGCTCCGGAGCAGCAGGATCTGATCCCCCTCGGAGGGAATCAGGGGTTTCGCCGACGCCGCGGCCTCCGATGGACTAGGAAAAATTAGGGCGTCCCTTTTCGGGCGAGACGAAGGCGTTGCTAAAAAGCCCCAGGCGAGGAGGTGCCCGAGGCTCCACTTGGTGGGTCCCACGCGGCCAGGTACATGGGCCGCGTGGGCTCCCTTGTTTTGGGCCTCGTGGCTCTCCTCTCTTCGGTCTTCTTCCCACTGCCTTTCTCCCGACGAAAAATTGACGTGGTATTTTTCCTTTTATTATTTGGGTCCCTGTAGCTCCTGAAACAATAAAAACAAGAAAAAGGAGGTTTTCTGCCTCCCAGAAATTAAATATAAAAAATAGCGACTTTGTATGAAAGTCCCATAAATCATCTAAAACATGTAAAAACAATGATATAACAATGCAAATAACATTCTAATATGATACTTAAAGTTGTATAAATGATGATATAAAATGCACGTATCACTGACCTAGACGAACGCAGCGCCGAGCAAGTGCAGCCAACGGAGACGGTGCGAGCTGTGAAATTCCGACATGAGGATTTTGGTGACCGCCCGCCTAAAATCACCCCGCTATTTAGCTCTTTCCCAAATCGAAAACCTCCATTTCTCTTGTTCGAGATCTCGAGATGGCGGGAGCGATTTGTGTGAAGGCGAAGACGATTTCGACGGCGACCTCCGCCGAGGTCGTGACCTCGACGACGCACTCGATGGGGACCTCGACAAAGTCCACGGCGACCTCCACCATATAGGCGGAGGGCAAGATGCAGATGCATCCGATGGTTGTAAGAACTTCTGAACCTTATCCTTCTTCATACCGTAGATTTGTGCATCTTCTTCAAGATCTAGATGATCTTATTACGATCCATGGCTTTGCTGCTTAGGCTATGTACATAGAATGTCTAGTGTGTGCATTTATGTAATTGCTCATCTTCATAGATTGCCTGACTGACGACATAATTGTGTTTGTAGGATTAAGTTCGCGATAAGAAGAGAGTCCCTCTGCAAGTGTTATGCGAGAATGCACCGCCTGACCTGTTTGACAATGCCATAGCTTTCGAGCATCTCGATGTAGTGCCTCTGAATGCAATCCCTATGGATGCAGTCACTAACTCAGATGTGCAATCCGAGATGGCTGCAAAGGGGCCTTAGAAGAGAGTGCAAACTAAAACTGATGAACTCCCTCAGAGGGATGGATAGCTCCTATGTCACTCTTTGTTTTGAACAGGGTTGTCGAGATAGTGCATAAGGGGTTCCACTTTGACAAAGGCTTCAAAGAACAGCACATCAGGAAGGCTAGCGAAGATGTTCTTGACTTTACTAGGCTTACTATCATGCCCACTCAAATCTACAACCCATCTAAGGAGGTGGAGATCCAAGTGGGTTATGATTAACTAACCGAACTGCATGCTGGGAGTAGTTTGGTATGAAGACATGACGACTCTCATGATGGATGATGTGAAGGTGATTTCACACTTTCAGGTTAGTTCGCCCTCTCAATGAATCCTATTGTGCTATTCCTTGTTCGTTGCCAACTGCAAACAGTCTGTACACTCTAACAATTTGACATGTCAATATTAGGTCCACCCCAAGGACGAGGAGTTGCTGAACCAGCCCATTGCCAAGTTTGCTGAAATGAAGACCATCTTCAGAACAACGAAAATGCATCCGCGTAACATGTACACTCCAGCATTGCTTATCAAGGCGATGAACTTCCTAGCGGACAACACAGATGAGAAGCTCATCTATTCCAGCCAATGTTGGGGATATCGCTTATCAGTAACTTATCGGTCGACTCAAGATAAGGGGTAAATCGGCCGATTTATCGGCATATCGGACATTTTATCGGCATATCGGCTGACTTATCGGCCAATTTATCTTATCGGTCAGACATCGATAAGAGATAAATCAGACGATTAATCAGCATATCGGAAGATATCTTGAACAGTGATTCCAGCATGACCACATCGGAGAGGCGCACTTGGCTCAGGACGTACCCGCGTAGCCAGTTCGTCGATGCTTTCCCTAATGACCAGTAGGTACTGACCAGTGGTCTGTAATATGTTGGAGGAGGCATACATTGACTCCTCCGTTGATGAACTTTATATACGGCATGTGCTTCCGTTCCCTAGACTTCTGCTGCATCAGACATGCTTTGATCCTGATATGAACTCGGCATCCGATTATGCTATGCTATGCTTTGCTTGTCTCATTAGATGTTCTGTGTGTCTTTGTCGGTAAGTATTGGGGTAACAACACCAAAAGTTAGGAGGTAGCCGCAGCAACAGCAGCTTTGCAGACAACTAAACATAACCATAGTCGCATACGAGTGTGTAAATGATGTAGCCAAACAATCACAACAATGAGTCCAACCCATGCCCATTATTTTGCTGCAACTTACTGTACCAAATAAACCGAACAACACGGTTCAGAGTCTGTTTTTCTTAGCCCAGTTCTCGCGAACCCTGCCTCCATCGAGGTGGAATACCAAACGTGGCAGCATGTAGCCGAGTGGGTGTCTGGGCCGAAACTTAAGCTCGGCTGGGCCCTGGGGCCTAGACCTTTTGAGCTCCCGATCCCACCACCACTTGTCCCACCCGACCTGTCATCTCCTTTCCATTCCGAGGTCGGCCGCGTGGTGTGAGAGCCTCCCCCATCGATCTACTTAACCACGCCACCGGACGCCGCCCCATCGACGAGGAAGGGTTTGTACCGCGCACCACCAACGCCCTCTCCTCCGTCCGCCGCCGCCGCCGCCGCAACAACCCGCCGCTGATCCCCAGGGTTCGTTCCCTCCACCGCGCTCCCCGCCCGATCTCCTTTCCCCCATTGCTGTCTTTGATCTGATTCGCGGTCGGGGTTTTTTCTTTCCTCGTGTAGGGTTGCGAGAGAGGAGGAATGGCGACGGCCGCGCCCGCTACGCGCCGCCGGATCCGACGCTGCCCAAGCCATGGAGGGGCCTCATCGACGGCACCACCGGCTACCTCTACTTCTGGAACCCGGAGACCAAGGCCGTCCAGTACGACCGCCCCATGGGCCCGCCCCCGCCCCCTCCTGTCGCCCCGTCCCCGTCGCGCAGCCCCAGTACCAGGCGGAGAGGAGCAGGGACCCGCCGCCGGAGGTAACTAACGCCGCCGCCCGCCCGCCCCAAAGATCCTCTTTTTTCCTTGGGGTTTTTTTTTTGTTCCTGGATGTGAAATGTTCGAGATTTGCCTTTTGATTCGTCTGTCTGTCGCTTACTTACCAGTCGATCCCCGGGCGCAGGCTGCGGCAAGCAGCTCGCAGAATGCGCCTCCGGATTGTACCCTAGGTCTGCTCATCTTTTCCTCATGTTCTCATCATTCCCATGAATGCTGGGTGTCGCGTTATGCGCTTTCAAGTGTATGCCATTAACTTTGATGCAGAAAGTTTAGTCTTTTCTTTTCTGGCCTATCACCTGTTGGCGTCACATTAGGTTATTTTGCATTGTATTTGCCTCATCATGAACACAAGCACGGTTTAGAACATGAATGCTGGTAACTAGGGAGCAGAAAGTTTTAGTTTCTTGTTGGTCTATCGCATGTTGGTGTTACTTTATGTGTTTTTGCATTGTATTTGTCTCAGTTCTGTACCTGAGCATGATTTAAAACAAGAATGACACTAACTTCAGAGCGGAAAGTTCAGTTTTTTTGGCCTATCACAGCTTGGTGTTACATTGTTTGTTTCTGCATTGTATTTGTCTCATTATGTGCCTTGAGTACGGTTTAGAACAAGAATGCCACTAATTGTGAAGTGGAAAGTTTAGTTTTTTTGGCCTGCCTAACTGACTCTTTAAAAGTGGAATTATATTTAGTTAACTACTTAGTAATCTGTATCTTGAGATGTTGTTCCTGTTTTTAGCAGCGCCGCAACGAGTCTTCAGGAAACCATGCGCAAAGCGGGCCATATGCTGAGTACAAGGCCAGGAGCGATCCTTCTGTTGAGGTAACATCTCTCACACGTTCATGTCACAAGTCACTCTGCATTGCTCCACAAGTACAATAAGAGTTCCACATAAACCATGATAGTAGTTGATGTACATTTCTTATTCTGTTCTGTAATGGTAACACACTATCCTTTCGTTTCAGCAGCGCTATTCAGCTGGAGCAAACCCTGCAGCTGTGCCTTCCACTAACCCAGTTTCACAGGCTACCAATGGAAACAGCATGTCAGTAGAAGCATACCGTACAAAGCATGAGATTACTGTCATTGTATGTGTTCAGCCTCTTTTATACCCATAATTACTCTTTGTTGTTATGTGCAATGTTGCTTACCAAATCCATACCTTCTATTTACTAGGGAAATGAAAATCCAGCGCCATTCATGTCGTTTCAGTCCACGGGCTTCCCTCCTGAGATTTTAAGGGAGGTAGGTGCACATAATGCATACAAGTAGTACAGCGCATTGCACTCTCTTTGAACTTTGAAGTCAACAATTCTAATCAGAGTTTGAGTTGTTTGTTGCCTTGTCCAGTTTTCTGTGTACTGAAAAAACTTGTTATTTTTTGCATCTTTAGCTGCAATATATGCTACATTTGGTTTCTATATAGCTAAAAAGTTATGTTGCAGGACATAAGAAGCCTTTTCTTCTTTGTTCTCTTGTTAGTCTGGGCTTGCACATATATGCTATATCAGCTGTAGTATACAGTTATTCACATATTACTCATGCCTACAGGTGCAACAAGCTGGATTTTCAGCTCCAAGTCCTATCCAAGCTCAGTCATGGCCTATTTCTCTAAAAGGTCGTGATATTGTAGCTGTGGCAAAGACAGGTTCTGGGAAAACCCTGGGTTATCTACTTCCAGGGTTTATGCAAGTTAAGAACCTGCGAAACAATTCACGGGAAGGACCAACGGTGCTGGTTCTGTCTCCAACCAGGGAACTGGCAACACAGATTCAAGATGAAGCAATCAAGTTTGGCAGATCATCGAGAATATCATCTACTGTATGTTCCTGGTATCTTTTTACTCACATCCGTTATGTTCACTTGTGTATCCACATTGCCAGATGCTGGAAAGATGCTCATGCCTAAGAACTTAAATTTGCATTTATGTAAACTAAATACATCTGTTCTATTAGGATATTATTTAATCATTAGCTTTTCTTTTGCAGTGTCTATATGGTGGTGCTCCAAAAGGCCCCCAGCTAAGAGATTTAGAGCGTGGCGCTGATATTGTTGTTGCAACTCCTGGAAGGTTGAATGACATTCTAGAAATGGGAAAAGTGAGCCTTCGTCAAGTAGCGTATCTTGTTCTTGATGAAGCTGACCGCATGCTTGATATGGGATTTGAGCCACAAATAAGAAAAATTGTGAAACAAGTACAACCTAAGAGGCAAACTCTTATGTTCACTGCCACTTGGCCAAAAGAGGTGAGGAGAATAGCGTCAGATTTGCTGACTAACCCTATTCAGGTTAACATTGGGAACACTGATCAGCTGGTTGCAAATAAGTCGATCACTCAGGTAATACAAAATGCTAATTTTTTGGATGCTTATATTACCAAGATATTTTTTTCACTGTTTTGAAGTGGTTTGTTACACTTTGCAGCATGTGGAAGTTACCACATCTATGGAGAAAGGGAGACGCCTTGAACAGATCATCAGATCACAGGAGCCTGGATCTAAAATCATTATATTTTGCTCCACGAAGAGGATGTGTGATCAGCTGTCACGAAATCTGTCACGTCAGTACGGTGCATCTGCCATTCATGGTGATAAATCACAGGCTGAGAGGGACTCAGTGTTGAGTGAATTTCGTAGTGGCAGGTGCCCAGTTCTTGTAGCTACTGATGTGGCTGCTCGAGGCTTAGACGTAAAGGATATCAGGTTTGAACCGTCTTTTCAACTGATAACTTTTGAGCCTCTCATTGTAAATAGGTTTCATGGTCTAGTTCGTAATAGTGATGAATGAATACATGTTTTACTAATCTGTAGATTTTAATCCTAAATCTTTTGCCAGAGTTGTGGTGAACTATGATTTCCCAACGGGTGTTGAGGACTATGTCCATAGAATTGGGAGAACAGGTAGAGCTGGTGCAACCGGAATTGCATATACATTCTTCATGGACCAGGATGCGAAGTATGCTGCAGAACTTGTGAAGATTTTGGAGGGTGCAAACCAAGTTGTCTCACCACAGTTACGAGATATGGTCGGCCGAGGAGGGTATGGTGGCAGGCCGCGGGGGCGTTGGGCATCTTCTAATGATTCCTATGGTAGCCAGGGATCTTTTGGTGGCCAGACTCGGGATAGTTCAAGCTTTCAGTCGAGGTTTGTGTCATTTTCTTTTTGAAACCTTCCTTTGGGAGTAGCATATGCCTGATGGATCATTATTTGCAGTGCCTATAACAGCAGCAGTGGCAATCAATACGGTGGCGCTCCTAGCTTCAATACCAGGTATGGCACCAATGATTCTCTATTTCCTTTTCTGGCCCATCCATACGTGGTAACCATCACTTACATCTTTCATAACAGCAGTAACAACAATCAGACCAGTGGTGTTTCAAGCTTCCCTTCCAGGTTAGTGTATAACCCCTTTTTCCAGCTTATATCCACTACCTGATAATTAATCAATCGCCATCTGATATAACAGCGGCAGCAACAATCAATCTGGTGAAGGTCTCAGCTTTCATGAAAGGTACTATATTCTCTAGAATATGCTTCTACCTCATAGCATCCATCTCATTCGGCAGAGGAACATGGATAGTTCACCTGTGCCCATGGTTTGTGTCCTTTAAATTCATGAATAAACAAGCAAATATCTGATTGTAGTATTTGAAGTGATCTTGCTCTAGCCTCTTTAAGATCATCTGTGGTGATTGGGTGAAACTCTGGTTGAAAATTTCATGGAAGTTACTGTATCCAATAAGATATGGTTCTGCCTCATGAAAATGCATCCCACTAATCACATGGTTACCAACTTTGGAGTTGACCTGTATGCATACTTTCTCCTTTAATTTCATGTAGTAATAAACAAGATAATATCTGATTGTACTGTTAATAAGCTATCTTGGTTCTAGATCATATTTCTTGATGGGGTGATTTTTTGGTGGAATGGCTGTTTTGCCTGATTGAACAATTGATTGAATGTCATTATTTTACTTGATGCGGAAATTAACTTGTTGCACATTTTGTTCTATATTTTATTTCTTTGTAAATAGAACTCCATAAAGGCTCTATTTAATGATCATCTTCATTCAATTTGCAGGTTCTACAGCGGCCCTTCGCGAGGTAGTGACCGTAGGAGCAGGAGTCCTCCTAAGGCTGTTGGGGTCTCCAACTGGTAAATGTTACCTGCAAGATCCAACCTAGCATCACGGATGGTGACGAAATGGAGTAGATGGAGTTGGTTCCCTAACCAAACTATAGTTATACCTTATGGTCATTTAAAGCAAAGAGTGTCCTGGAACTTTGCTGGCTTAGGTTAAGTTGTGTCGGGTCTTCTGCTATGTCGATGTGGTGCCTAGGAGGTGCTTGATACTCTGTGTCCGTATGGTGGTGTTAAAACCTCGTACCTCTGTGAAACCTGGAACCTCGGGCTTGTTAGCTATTTATACCCGGTAGTAGCGTTATAATCCCTCGGAAACGAACCGCTTTGAGCCGTGAATTTTGGACGGAACCATGTATTGTGGAAGTCGGCTGTTGTACATGCTCTTGGCATGATGGCTTGATGTTGAACCGAATGCCCTATGCTTTACAAGTGCTGAACTCCTGGACAACATTTGTGCCTCGTCTCTGTTTAGACAATGTGTCTCACCATTGACACTTGTGTGAAGGATCACTACTGATTTAAGTTCTTGAACATCAAGCACTTCCGATTTGACAATATTCAAGGAGGATGTTACAAATTTTGTTAGATTACAAACATTTGAAGAAACTGTAGCCCCGTGGTACAAGTGTACAACTGGGGTTGGCAGGTCCACATTTCCTCATGAATATATGTCGACCTAATCTTTCTACCTCAAAAACGCGTCTGTAAAAGAGAAAGAAACGAAAACTTTCTTAGAGCTACTGTGACCAAGGCTATATCTACTCTTCATTGACTCTTGGGTTTAGTTTTCTTCAACCTGGAGTAGAGGAAAACTCCCCCAAGTGCAGCACCAGTTCCTGCAAGCCAGAAGACGAATCAGTAAAAGTAAATCTGATAAAGTAAGAAGAGGCGCAGGGTAAGTTATGTTTTTACCCATTGCATTGTAAAGTAAGAAGAGGCGCAGGGTAAGTTATGTTTTTACCCATTGCATTGACAGGCGAGATGGGCGTCCTGAAGAAGAGGACGGAGGAGACGATTACCACCACCCGCTTCACGCAGTTGGCGACAGAGTGGGTCACGGGCGACACCCTCGCCAGGATCATGTACGAGATCTGCCATTGCCAGGACGGAGGTGGTGGGCCTTGTCAGTTACACAACACAAAATGTTTCTGGAGATTGTACTTTGATTCTGTTGCCCCTCCTCATCACTCACCTTCTGGTACCCGTGGAAGCAGAGGCCGGCCAGCGCTGCCCTCACGCAGAGTTCCTGGAGGTTCAGGCCCTACATTGCGCATGCGATCTGGTGAGCTAGCAATTTACTTTCATTCCATTTTTTTTAGCTGAAAGGCTAAGTTATTTGTTTATTTATGAGTTATGGTGCAACAGTCTACAGTCCAATGATGTTAATGTACTCCTGTGCTTGTCTGAATTTTGCTGACAGAGTGAGTGACTCACAGTGCTTTGGAGGTACGCAGGGGAGAACTTGACCCCTTCCGCGAGCAGCATCAGCGGGCAGGACAGCAGGAAGGAGAGCACGGTGATCAGGGAGAAGAGGTTTATGTCGTCCATGGATTCCTCCTGCAGCATCAACAACAAACGAGTAAATTATCAGCCATTCGACAGAACCAACAAATAAGTATGGCTGATTTTGTCATCCATGGATTCCCTCTACGGCATTAAATCACCCGTTGGACACAAGCAAAAGATAGCTACTCTACTAAAATTTTGACCATGGCGAAGAAGATTCTGAAATCACCTCTTCACCGCCGAGAAGCCGCTTGCTGAGCACATTCCTGGTCTGGTTGAGCAGGTTCGATGCCATGGCGCTCCAGAATCCAACCCTGCGTTGTCAACGGGAGAAAGTGACAGGATTCCTCCAATTATTACGGGTTCAACGGCCGAAAAGGGAATATAATCATCGGGGCATGATTAACTAATGGGGAGAACAAATATTCTCGAACGGTCAGACGGGACAAACCAGTTGAAGGAGACTTCGGTCAGAGATGCCAGCGCGACGCCGCCGACGATCGGCACCAGAGAGCCCAGCACCAGCATGGAAGGCCACTGCAGGCGTGACAATTCAGCAGTTTGTTCCTGAGTTTTGAGTATTTTGGTTCAGAAGGGGCCGGGCGTTCGTTACCTCTCCGAGGAAGAAGGCGGATAGCAGGACGGTGAAGAAGGGCTCGGAGGCCTTGACGGTGTGCGTGAAGGAGACGGCGACGGCGCCCAGGCTCATGTTGGTGAACACAGTGCCCAGCATGTGCCCGGCGGCGAGCGGCGCGATCCTGGCCAGCTGCGGCGAGCTTCAGTCTAATAACTTGGGCAAGTTCAGACGAAGCGAACGAAATTTTTTGTTGCCCTGACGGACCTGCGCGGCGGAGAGCTTGGGGAGCGGGTGGAGCCTGGCCTCCCACATGAAGAGGATGACGAGCGAGCCGAAGCCGAGCTGGAAGGCGGTGATGGTGTAGGGGAACGGCAATGCCTGCAGGACCTGCGATTGTCGCCCCACAAATTTGATCAGGTGACTGATAGGTCGGCGACGGCGAGGAGCAGGGGATTGGAATGGAGAGAATTGGATTGCATGTCGGACCTGCTTGTTGTAGATGTTGAAGTAGATGTTGAGCAGGTACCAGGAGACGATCAGCGCGCCGAGCTGCACCGTCCCCGCAATGCCGCTGATATCCGCCGTGGCCGCCTCGTCCGCCGAGGGCAGCTCCCCCGCGGTCGCCGCCGCTGCCGCTGTCACCAAGGCCGTCCTCGCCGGCCGTCTCCCCGCGAGCAGCGACAGGGACAAAGGAACAGCGACCAGCTGCGTACCGTGAGTCCGGAGAGGCACGACGGCGTCCCGGCGTCCTGCGGCGGCGGAGCAGGACGCGACGCCGGCATGGCGCGAGGCGGCCGCCCAGGCCGTGGCGCGGGAGGAGGAGGAGATAGCCGAAGCCGCGGCGCGCTGCATCTCGCCCGCCGGTGTTGTCTCGGTTCTCGCTGGCGGCTGGCGCGGCCGTGAGCTTTATATGGGTCCCCCGGAGACAAGTGTGCGCTAGACAACGACGTTGCAGGGAGAACGGGGTGAATCTCGCCGGGATCCCGTACAGATTCGTCCCCACTGAATACCTTCTTTATTTGTTTGTACTCGCACTGGCCAAGTACGTACACGTCGGAATATATATTATGTGGACATCCGTCTCAAAGCAGAAAAGTTGGAGAGCGCAATAGCAGGTATGTGAAGCAGATTTGAATACTCGGCGTGGCCGTGGCTGCGGTGGATTCCATTTCGTCGTGGAGAAAAAACAAAGAAAAACCATGGAGGAACCGGCGTCACGAGTGGCGTAGGAAGGCGAGAGGAAGGTAGGTTGGGAGACCGGAGACGGAGACGATCGCTACGCCGGCGGCTTCTGCTGGCTGGGTTTCCGATCTTGCTATGATCGCTCGGTACGTTGGCATGTGGATAGTGCTGGGGCCGGCGTCCCACGGAATGTTTGATTTGATTTGACAGAATTACTGAAACTACTCAGGGTACGTTTGGTTCCTCAGCAAAATCCGTTATAGTCTCGCTAGGCCAGGTTAGACGTTTGGTACAAAGAAAATAGTCTTGCTTTTGGAGGCAGCTAGCCTCGCCAGGCCAGGAAAAGCTTGCCCGCTCGGGAGAGCCGAATTGACTCGCTCTCAACAGCAAACTCGCGGCGCGCAAAAAAATCCACGACGAATCAGTTAGGACGGAGAACCCATTCGCACCAGATCCCCTAATTTCGTTCACGTCCGCAAAAAAATCCACGATGGTTGCTAACTAGCCTCTTGCTCTCACAGGCAAAATCTACGCAACCAAACGCATACAGAACGCAAGCTCAACATAGCCGGGCTAAGCTAGCTGGGCTAAGCTCAGCTACGCCTATGTGAGCTATGAAACCAAACGTACCCTCAATCAATCTTGAACGTCTTGATGATCGTACGATGGGATCCGGCTGATGCATGGACATTTTTGTGAAGACGACGGGATTCGCCGTGAAAGGTGCGGCAGCGATGTGTAGCCATGGGATAAGAATGAGAATCACGGTGGTGGCTGCCAAAGCGAAGAAAGCAAACGGAGATGGATCCATCCATCCATCCATGATGGCAGTCGATCGGGGGGAAAGGAGGAGGTTCAATTCCATGGTGGAGAGTGACGTGTGTTCGCTCCACCACTCGACGGCGACCCAGGCGGCTACACATCTTTTTGGGGGGAGCTTTGCCACACGGTTATCGATCGCATCAACGCTACTACTCGGTTGAGCCTGTACACGGCCCATCCGCCATATGACAAAGCTGCAAGGTCGGCCGACGTGTAATTGTCCTTGCTCCTTGGGATTGTAGACTCAGACCTGACCAAGAGCACGGCAGTTCCGGGGAGCTCTACGCTGTCTTCAAGCTGATAGACATGTATAGTATACTTTCCTGTATATCACATTGTATAAGAGGTTTCCTGCATATTGCACACATGTACATGTAATGGCCTTTAGCCCTTGTGAATGTTAGTTGCTCATTTCTCCAACATGCAACATGGTATCAGAGCCCAGGTTAGGGTTTTGCTTTCCTCTTCCCCGCGCGTTGCAACTCCGCGCTTAATCTCCGTTGTCGCCGCCGTCTGAGCGCGTGCTTGCTGCCTAGTCCGGCCCATCCTGGTGGCCTCCTTCCTCGGCAGCCGCCGCTGCTCCCTCAGTCGCCTCCGCGACCTACCTGCCTTTGTCGTCGCCGCGACCTGCTCCTACCTGTCGCGGCCTCTTCTGCCGCCGCTGCGGCCTGCCGGTCGCGGCCTCTCCTGCCACCGCCGCGGCCTGCCGGCTCCTGCCCGTCGCGGCCTGCCGCTCTCTGCCGGCCCTGCCGCCGCCGCGGCCTGCCGGCTCTCGCCGTCCCTCGCTGGCCCCTGTTGCCGCCGCGGCCTGCTGGCCCTCGCCGCCCCTCGCAGGCCCGTGGCTGCAGTGAGTTCGCTCGCCTCCATCGAGTTTGCATCGGGCTGATCCCGATCTATATTCTCTCTCTTCGTTGACTTCAAAAAAAAAACAAAAATCGAAAAAAAAACAAAAACAGAGAGCCCGCGATGTCCTCTTCGGGCTATGTAGCTGTTTCTCGGTGCTCTATGATCTTTGATGGCACCAACTACGCCGAGTTTGTGGGCTTTATGCGTATCCACATGCGCGGCCTCATGCTGTGGGGTGTTCTGTCCGGCGAGGTCTCCCGTCCGCCGGGCCCCGTGGCTCCTGTGGCTCCTTCTCCGCCGGTGCCACCTGTTATTCCCGCGGACGCTTCTCAGGCTGATAAGGATGCAGCCAAGGATGCAGATGATCATGCAGTTGAAGTCTATGATCAGCAGGTATCAGTTTATTCCGATGCTCTTTCCATCTATCGGGATGAGTTGGCTGCTTACACTCAGTGGTGCAATGATGATGCTCGTGCTGCTGCTGTTCTCACTGCTAGTGTCTTGCCTCAGTTTGCTTCTGGTTTTATGGGATTAGGCACTGCTGCTGCTATGTGGACATATCTTTGTCAGCGCTATCAGCCATCTGGTGATGCTCTCTACCTGTCTGTGGTGCGCCAGGAGCATGAGCTTCAGCAGGGTGACTCTTCTGTTGATGAGTTCTACACACAGTGCTCTGCCATCTGGCGTCAGTTTGACTCTCTGAGGACAGTTGTTTGTGGCACTTGTCGATGCTGAAAGACAGTGAGGTCAGACTTGGAGTTTCGGCGTGTTCATGAGTTCCTGTCTCGCCTCCGTCCCGAGTTTGAGCCTCGACGTGCTCACGTACTTGCCCGTGGTCGTGTTCCTATATCAGAGGTGCTGACAGAGCTTCGAGCTGGGGAGACACGCCTCCGTTCTGCCGGCTTGCTTGTGACTCCCACTGTGCTTGCTGCCCGAGCTCCTGTGTCGTCTGCTCCACCACTCCTACCCATTCCTTCAAGGGGGATGGGCGGGAGCCCTGCAGGAGCGGGTCGGCCTCGCATGTTCTGTGACTACTGCAAGAAGCCAGGTCACCTCGTGTCCTCCTGTTTCAAGAAGGAGCGTGACTTGGGTCGCTCCTCTACAGTGGGTCGTACGCCATCACCGACCTCGTCACTCACTGATCTAGACATTGTGCGGTTCAAGCGTCTGCTGGCTTCCTCGGGCTCTTCCTTAGGCTCTTCCTCGACAGGCACCGTCGCCTCGCTGACTGCTTCCACTACTGCTGCTCCGTCACCGTCGCCTACACAGTCAGGTACATCTCCGTGGGTTCTAGATTCTGGAGCTTCCTTTCACATGTCTTCTGATTCTTCTGCTCTGTCTTCTATTCGACCTCTTGATTATCCTGTCAATGTTCTCACTGCCGATGGCACACCTCTTCCTGTTGTTAGTCGTGTGATGGCCCTTGAAGAGGTTGATCTACAACGCTAGAAAACAAGCTTGATGCCCAATGGATAGTCTTGATCTCCGGTGCGTAGTTTACCTGCGTTAAAAGTAAATGGGTTAGGTTGAGACTCCAAGTGCAGAGTGTGTAGTGAGTGGAAGACGTGTTTTCCCACGAGATTGACTCGAGGGTTTAATATCGAACTCTCGGGGAATCAGTAGTGAAAGATGATCTATCTCCCTATCCTTCTTTTGTTCACCTACAAAATAAGGTTAATTGTTTTGGTCCTCAACCTCACCTGTGGTTGCCAAGCACAAGGTGTATGAATGATATCAAGATAAATATGCAATGCAAACAAGAAATAAATATGCAATGGTGGTGGATGAATGTGCAAGGATGATGATAACAATGATAAATGACATTTTTGGGTTTTTTATGATGAATGCAAGATGGAAAAATGTTTTGTATTTTCGGATTTAATAATGGCAAAAAATGGAAAAGTGATAAAAGTGGTTGGAAAGGTGTTTATTATTATTAAAAATGGACCAGGGTTCATGGTTTCACAAATGCACTCTCTCTTTTAATGGTGTGGCAGACAATGGACACATGGAGTTGACATATGAGATTGCAACACAAAGTTTGATATCAAGTTACTAATTATATGGGCATCACGTCCTAATATAGAGATCTTTTGGTTATTAATCTCACTTATACTCCACCAAGATGCGAACTAAATCATAACACCTTAGCAATTAAGATAAATCAGAGTATAGCTTTAAGTATCATGACATTAAGTGAAAATAAGAACATGCTAGATCTAGTCATAGAGTAGTGGCAATGGTCACACCCACATCTCCGGTAGCATGGTATTTTGTTTATCCCTAGTGAGGCAACAAAGTAAGGTAAACACCCAAGTGGATCGCGATATTTCAGTTGTCAACTTACCGCACTCACCACCCCCCGTTACTCCAACTAATGCACACATCACCCCACACACGCCCTCATAAACATGCTTGATCATAACAAGTATATAAGAACGGGGTACATAATATGCATCTATACTCATAACTGAAACAAACATTGCAATCTCAAACATATATTAACTCACAAAAAGATCCACCACATAGGAATTACATATATGACCGTAATCATGTTCAGCAACTCATACGGTACTAATTAGTGAAGCTCAAAGAGAGGAGAGATACATATGTTACTTCCACAAACCCATAGTCCAGAGGTGGACTACTCCCTCTTCATGATGGAGATGGTGGAGATGTCGATGGAGAAGATGGAGACCACGCCGGCAGCGCCCCGCCGGAGTTTTCCCCCTCCAATCTGCAGCTCCAGATCTTCGTTTTCGTATTTCTGTGATATGGCGGCGCTTGTTTTCGAGAACGCCGTGAGACTTCTTTTATTGGCGTTTATAGGTCAAGACGAAGGCGGTGGAGAAAAGATCGACGGCTGCGGAGCTCCGAGGGCCAGGATGGTGGGCCCCACGCGGCCAGGTACAGGGGCCGCATGGGCCACCCCCTTTTGGCCTTCCGGGCTCCGTTTGCTTGATTCCTTCGCTCCTACGTCTTCTTCCTTCCAAAATAATGACCTCCGTATTTTTCCATATTTTTCTGACGACGTTTAGGTCCCTGAAACATAAAAGGAAAAAAATAGGGTTTTCTGCTGCTGCGCAGGGTTAATTCCATAAAAATAGGAAACAATTATTTTATTTCCTAAAATCATTAAATAATAGTGGTATAACCCTTATATGATGCAAATATGATTGGAATATGAGTGATATAGTGCAAAGTTCATGTATGCATTTTACATGCATCATCGTGGCACTCTTTCTACCCCGTCTTTCTTTGTTCCTAGTGTTTCTCATGTTCCCCGTCTTACTATGAATCTTTTCTCCGTTGCTCAACTTACTGATTCTGCTTGTCGTGTCATTCTTGATACCGACTCTTGCTCTGTTCAGGACCGTCGCACCCAGGCTCTAGTTGGAGCTGGCCCTCGGCACCGTGATGCTCAAGGCCTTTGGGAGGTTGACTGGCTTCGTGTTCCTTCCGCTGCCACCACACCCGCCAGTCCACATGCTCTTGCTGCCTCCTCTTCTGCGTCCTTCCAACAGTGGCATCATCGACTTGGTCATATCTGTGGCTCTCGCTTGTCTTCATTAGTGCGTCAAGGTGTTTTAGGGTCGGTCTCTGGCGATGTTTCCTTACATTGTAATGGTTGTAGACTTAGCAAACAGACTCAGTTACCTTATCCTACTAGCGAGTCGGTATCCCAACGTCCCTTTGACTTAGTTCATTCTGATGTATGGGGTCCTGCTCCCTTCGATTCGAATGGGGGCCATCGCTACTATGTTTTATTCATTGATAATTTCTCTCGCTACACTTGGCTCTATGTTATGAAATCTCGTAGCGAGGTTCTCCCTATATAAAAGCGATTTGCTGCCATGGTTCACACCCAGTTTTCCACTCCCATTCGTGTTTTTCGTGCTGACTCGGCTGGTGAGTACATCTCCCAGATGTTGCGTGGTTTTCTTGCCGAGCAAGGTACCCTTGCCCAGTTCTCTTGTCCTGGTGCCCACGCTCAGAATGACATTGCTGAGCGCAAGCATCGTCACCTTCTTGAGACGACTCGTGTGATGATGATCGCTGCCTCTCTTCCTCCCCATTTGTGCTGAGTCTGTCTCTGCATGCACCTATCTCATCAACATCCAGCCTTCCGCGGCCTTGAAGGGTGGTATCCCTATGGAGCGTCTCTCTGGTCGTTCTCCTGACTACTCCGCTCTTCGTATGTTTGGGTGTGTGTGCTATGTCCTTCTTGCTCCACGAGAACACACTAAACTGACTGCTCAGTCAGTCGAGTGTGTTTTTCTTGGATACAACGATGAGCACAAGGGTTACCGGTGTTGGGATCCTGTTGGTCGCCGGCTGCGTATTTCGCGCGATGTGACTTTTGATGAGTCTCGTTCATACTACCTGCGTCCTAGCTCCTCATTTTCAGCTGAGGATATCTCCTTCCTCATCCTTCCTAACACATCTCCTTCTGTGCCACATCCTTCCTCATGTTTCCTACACCCTCAGTGAGTCCTCCTGTTCCAGATACACCACCGACGCCACCCTCCCCTCCTCCTTCGTCCTCTACCGCTCTGGTGCATCCTCCTCTTTCTCCCTTTCCTCTCCACTATACTCACCACTTCCGGCGCGCCTCCTTCCCCGTCTACACCGGTTCATAATCTTCGTGCTCGGCCTTCGTTAAGGCCTCCTCACCGCTACTCTCTTTTTTTAATACGGTCTTTCTGTTGTCGCTGAGCCCACTTCCTATCGGGATGCCATGGCTCGGCCTGAATGGCAGCTTGCGATGGCTGAGGAGATTGCTGCGCTTGAGCGCACCTAAAAGAGCATGGTGCCCCATGTTTGGTTTTGGTAATTAATGACAATCCTTATGTACTAATGTTTGTTGTAATCTTATTACAAGTATGTCTTGAAGAATATAATACCGTGGATATTCATGCTCACCTTTAAGACATCATCATTGATCAAGAAAGAAGAAACGATACAAAGTTGATCAAGGCTAAGTGGAAAGGATTGGTTCAAGTGATCAACACACAAAGCTACATGTTGTACCATATGGGATCTTGTGATCCAATGGTATGGTAAGAAATCGTCGATATAGCTTTGTGAACTAACCCATATACATGTGTGTGTGGAGTATCTATGTGGGGTTAGGTATCTTCCTATGGACATGCATCAAAAGGAAGATTCCATATAGCCCATGGCGGATGATGTCAAGCGGTGGTCGTCATCAAGATAATGGTCAAGTGAAGATGTTCCTAAAAGCGGCTCTCCCATATTATGTATGGGCTAGCAATTCACAAGTCTTCATCAAGCGGAGCGCAATCAAAAAGGTGATCTAACTTGAGGTGATCAAGATCGTCATCATCTAGCTCAAGTGGATTGCGCAAGGCAAACCTTGATAGGGTTTCTATTTTACCGGTCTCATGGTGTTAGTGAGAGACCGGATTATAGGATAGATGCCACACTTTCAAGAGGAGCTCTCGAATGATTAACTTGATCGTATCGTTCGGAGAGAGCTCAAACCTTTGCATACTTGGCATCATCTTTCTTGGTTCTTATTTGGCTTTCCTCCATGTGTGGTTTTAGAGCTTGTCATGATCTTCAAGAAAAGCTCAAGTTTATCAAAAACGGATTTCGTATGGAAAACTTATTGCGTTTTTGATATTGAAGGTTTTACCGTTTTGACTTTTATAAAGAGGTTTAACCTTTCCACATTTGGTTTTATGATTCATTGTTGGACTATGATGTTTCTCTGTATAATCTTGAAGAGCTCGTTGTTGTGATTCCAACGAGCCAAAGATCATCAAAAACGGAGTCCGGATGCAAAAGATATTGTCGTTTTGGTGTTTGTTTTCCTGCAGTTTTCAGGGGCGGTAGTACCGCCCGGTACCGCCCGAGGTACCGCCGGAGCAACAGAAGCCTGTTTTCAGCGGTACCAAAAGTGTCGTAGTACCGCCGGGGCGGTAGTACCGCTGCCCGGGGCGGTAGTACCGCTACCTGGAGCCTGTTTTCAGCCTGTTTTCTTGTCCTAACTTCCTAGGGGGCGGTAGTACCGCTGGTTAGCGGTAGTACCGCCGGCGCGAATCTGCACCCAACGGTTGGATATTTGGGTGACCTATTTAAGGGGCCTTCTTCCCCAATGGTTCCCCAACCTTTCTTGCAAGTTTTGCCCCATTGTTGACCTCCAAAAGCTTGCTTTCTCTCAATCCCTCCAATGATTCTTGCTCATTCTTGAGGGAAAAAGAGAGGAGATCTAGATCTACACTCCACCAATCAATCTCTCCTCTAAGTGAGGGGAGCATATTGGATCTAGATCTTGGGATTCATTTGTTGTTCCTTGCTCTTCCTCTCATCTTCCTCCATAGCATTAGTTGCTTTGGTGGGATTTGAGAGTGAAGCTTTGAGCACTTTTGTGTTCTTGCCATTGCATTAGGTGCATCGGTTTGAGTTCTCCACGGTGATACGTGGAGGTGAAGTTTGAGAAGCTCATTACTCTTTGTGGTTCTCGTTGCCTCTTGGGTTAGTTGTAACCCTAGGAGGCCTTTGTGAGTTTCGGAGCTTTATCTTGTTGCTAAGCTCCGGGACATTGTTGGGAGGCTCCAACTCATTGTGGAGTTCCCCGACCTTTGTGTATCGGTTTGGTCAACGCCTTCAAGTCGACCTCATAGTGGAACGAGCCAATCCCTCACGGGTGAAGCTCACGGAGAATAGGGTGAGCACATCGTGCTATTGGAGCGCCTAGGTGGCTCCACACCCTCCAACGTAGACGTACTTCCATTGGGAAGGAACTACGGGAAACATCTCCTCGTGTCCACTTTGCGGTTACTTCTATACCCAAACCTTTACTTATGCATTTACCTTTGTGATAGCCATCGAGCTTGAAGTTATCTATTTGCTATCACTTAGTTGTTATCTTGCTTAGCATAAGTTGTTGGTGCACATAGGTGAACCTAGCTTGTTTAGGTTTTGTGCTTGATAAATTAAACGCTAGTTTTATTCCGCATTTATTCAAGCCTAAACCGTAATTATTTTAAAACGCCTATTCACCCCCCCTCTAGGCGACATCCTCGTTCTTTCAATTGGTATCAGAGCCAAGGCTCTCTTTTATTAGGCTTCACCGCCTTGAGAGTAAAGATGTCGTTTAGAGATTTAGCAAATGATCCCACTTTCATATTCGATGGCACAAATTATGATGTTTGGAAAATTCGCATGCTTAATCTTTTTCGGGTGTATGGCCCAAAAATGGAGAGAATTGTAGATATGGATTTTCCTCCTCCAAAGGATCTCCAAAAGTTATCTTTAGAGGATGAGGAAAACTCTTATCTCAATTCTCTAGTATCTCATGCTATTGTTTGTGTTTTGAGCAATGTAGTTCTTGAGTCAATCATGCCTTTTCGGAATGCTCATGATTTATGGACAAAGCTTCAAGACAAATATGATGTGTCCAATATTATTGAGGATGATTGTTCTCCCTCCACTTCCGGGCGTGATGAGTTCTCAACTTCCTCTACTTCACCAACATGTGGTAAGCCACAACCTAATGAGATGGTGAGTAGTGGTAGACTTTGCAACAATGGTAGTAAACTTACCATTGATGATTCTTTACCTCAACATTGTTGCAATGATCTACCTTTGGACTTAAACACATCTAGCACCGTTCATGCTGCTTGTGTTGATAGTCCTTGCATATCATGTGGAAATTGTTTGTCTAAATCTCATGATGATATGCTTGCTTTATCTTGTTGCCATACTACAAATGCGTGTGTTTCCTCTATTCCGTTGGTCACTAACATTGTAGAGGAAACCCAACTTCCTATGGAACAAGATGTGTACTTGAGTGGTGCCTCAAGTAATGTTTCATCTTCATCGACCATCTTTTGCCTTATGGCTAAGGATCAAAGGTATCTCCTACTTTGAACCCCATTGAATCTAAATGATGATGTTAATAATGAAGAGAATGATGTTGATTCTCTAAATAAGAAAGGTGAAATTGTCTTTCATGCTTTGAGTAAAAATAAAAATGCTCGCTCTAACTTCATGGAAATCTTGGCTAATGCTATTGAGAGCAATAAACTTATTTATGAGCATGAGGACACCATTGTGGAAATGGAAGGTCGTGAGCAAGACTACACCGATGAGATCGGGGATCTTTCTATTGCTCTTAATGAAGAGCAAGAGCGTAGAAGGATCCTTGAGGAAAAACTTTGTAGTCTTGAGGAATCTTATAGTTTAGACTTTTCTAAATTAAGAAAAGATCATGCTCTTGCTCTTTCTAATGTCCTCAAATCTAAAAATGATGATGCTTGTGCTACTAACTCTACTTATTGTGAAGCATCCATATTGAAGGAGAATGTTGAGCTAAGGGCTCAACTTGAGTTGCTAACAAGCAATTATAGGAAATTGGAAGAAAGTCATGAAAAGCTCTCGAGCTCTCATAATGATCTTCTAGTCTCCCATGATCGGCTAAAGTTAGCTCATGAGGCTATTTCAACTAAGGTAACATCTTGTGAGCCTCATGTGGACAATGGCACTACTACACAAAATGTTATATTGCCATGTGCTAGTCCTAGTAGTTCATCCACTCATGATATTTCTACATCTTGTGATGAATTACTTTCCATGCCTTGTTGCTCTAACAATGAAGCATCTACTTCCTCTAGTACTTGTGTTGAAACTAACCATGTAGAGGAAACAAAGAGCTCAAGGCGCAAGTCACTTCTTTGAAGAAAGACTTGAAAAGGTCATTTGGGAAGTCCGCACTTGACAATATGTTGAGTGTGCAAAAATCCCCAATGACAAGAGTGGACTTGGATTCAACTCCAACAACAAGAACAAGTCCAAGAGCAACAAGAAGAAGGGCCTAGAACAAGTAAAAGATTCGGCCAAGATTGTTTGCTTCAAGTGCAAGATTGAAGGGCATCATGTGAGATCTTGCCCATGAAGAAGAAGCATAAGTGAGAAGCAACAAGGGAAGCGGCCTCAAGTTCATATCAAGTATCCAATTTGAAGAAAGGCCACTTCCTAAGGAGAATCAAGCTAAAGCTTCTCAAGTTGAGAAATCAACTAAGAAGAAAGGTGGAAGTAGATGTTGCTATCTATGTCGCGAGAAGGGACATCTTGCTTCTTCATGCACTAACGGTACCTTATCCAACCCAATCATAATTGATGATGTTTACTCTCTTGAGAAGGATAAGGTTGGCAATGTGTTTGCCAAATATGTTGGTACTCAAAGTGGTGTCAAGAAAAGAACCATTTGGGTGGCCAAGCCTATTGTGACTAACCTCTTAGGACCCAACTTGGTTGGGGACCAACAAGCTAAAACTTGATCAATAGGTGTTGTTGGAGGGCGTTGGAGACTTGGCTACATTATGAAGAATTAAGGGATCTTCATCAATCATATTTCCCAAGCCAAGTCATTTGGATTATCATTCTCTATCTTATATCCAACGTGCCTCCTTGCGGTAACTGTATTTAAATTATATATATACATTGAAAGTTGCTTGCCCCTTGCATGTGTTTGGTTTTGTACCTTGCATGTGTTTGACTATGTTGTGCCTACCACTTACTATCTTGAGTAATCTAGTGTGTATGTTGGTTTGCACATCATGGTTGTGTGTGTTTGTGTTGAGCCTTATTGCTTCTTGTTTTTATCTTAATTGGCTCTTTGAGAGTTAATGGACTTTCCCATTTTGGGGGAGTGATATGCTTTCGGCACGTCACAATCCTAAAAATGTGTATACATGAGGAATACCACTTAGTGTTGATATATCAATATTATCTATGTGGTATGTCATGCTCATGAGAAATTCGAATTCTAAATGTCCATTAACTATCTCTATTTGGTTTATGTTTGCCTCTTGTTGAAAACAAATGGATTATCACATTATGGGGAGTAATAAGCTTTGTGCATATTACGAACCTAGAAAATGTGAACAAGTGAGGTTTTGCCACTTAGAATTGATATTGTAAATTATCTTTTCCTATGTGGCATGTTTCTCAAACAAGTTCCATATTTGCCTATTCGCTCTTGTTTAGAATATGATCTTGAATATCTTTGTCATTTACCACCGAGAATTATCTCCATACATTACTTGTCTTTACAAGTGATAATCTTATTTGTGGTAAAGTGTATTGATCATATTTACATTGGTTTTGCTCTTAATTGCCTTATTTTTGCCAAGGATTAGTTTTGATCAAACTCTTTTGTCTTCCTTGACCTTTGATCCTCTTGCTCTACTCATGTTGTTTTGTGTTTTCCTTAAAATAGGAAAAGCCGTGATCCCATTCTTGTGCATTTCTTCAAAGTCATACTTCTAAGATAATGCACTATTCTTGGGGGAGCTATCCTATTTTGAGTAGAACACCATCTTTTAAATTGGTATTGGATCTTATTGCTTTTCTTGAACATGACTAGTGTTTGAATAATATATATGGAGTGTGATGATCCCATTTGTGTGCATTTTGCATTCCAATGCAAGATCATAAATAATGCACAAATCTTGGGGGAGCTATCCTATATGCTTTAGAACATTATTTGTCTTCAATTGCTACTTGATCTATTTTATTGGTGTTTGAGCCCGATGACATGTCTCGTGGAAAGACAAACCTTTTTGTCTTGGTACTTTGTGCCATCATAGAAAGTGTAGAGGGTTTGGTTATTTGTTGGAATCTTTCTCTCTTTGGAGTTAGTTATCTCATTCCTTGATATATCTTTCATTTGGTATCTCTTTTTTGGTTCTTGAAGGTCTTGACATGCATATTTACTTCATGTATAAATTATGGCATGTTTACTTTCGTTGATCCAATATATCGGGTAAACTCCACCGAATCCTAAATCGGCTAAGATGTGCATGAAATTCAATTTCATATCCATATGCACATATTTATGTGGAGTTTGTCTTATGTATTGTAGTTTCCTAACTACTTCGGACCCAATATGTTTGGGGACTATTTTGTACTTGAATTGTGTTTTAGGTACTTCGGAGATGCATTGGATGCCTTGTCTCATTCATAAGGAAGGTGCTCTCACCGTGTTCTAATTGAAGCCAAGCTATGATGATCGTGATTGCTAATCTTTTACATCACCAATGCCTTCTCGATAACAAGTATCTACCTCATGCATACATTTCTTGCATTCAACCTTGTGTAGGTTGCGTCTTGGCATGATTTTTTTGTTCCTTGTGATACTTGTTTCCCTTCTCAAAGCATCCCAACTATCACTTTTCCCTTCTGGATATTTGTGATGCCTTTGATGTGTTTGTGTTGGAAGTCTATTTATATCCTTTAAGATAAATTTGAGCTATGTGCTATGATTTTAAGCAAAGATCTTAATAGTATATATATGACTTCCTCTTGGTTATCCTGTTCTTCTCTTTAGTAACTATTTTGTATGTACATGTTTCTTTGTGGATGTATATCATATGATTGTTATCTACTTAGAAATCTATACACATGAGAAATGTTACATCGCAAATTGATATCCCATTTCCTTGGTGTCCACCTCTTTTATGTTGTTTGGATCTTTTGGTGGCTCCCGAAAATATTTGCTTTATGAGTGCTTGCCTAATTTTATTGGATCTTGTGCCTCATTTTTATCGGTTGTGTGTGTTGAAATGACATGCTTTGCTCCTTGCTTATAATTCCTTTGAGACTATGGTGATGCTCAATGCTCACATATGATGTACTCTTATAAAAGGCTTTGCTATGTCACACACATCATTTGGTTGAGTCTAAATCTTGTAAATGTTCTTGCATTTGGATTTTTGTCGGTCTTCTATTTGATGCTCAACCATATGATTGTTGCAAGTGTTATATCTTGTTTTATACATATTCCCTCTTGCACATGTTTTGTGTTTCAAAGGATTATGGGGGAGTGATGATTCCATCTTTGTGCACATGGTACTCAAATACACAATTTCTAAATAGTACATGATATTGGGGAGCTCCTCTATTCTCTCTCGAAACATTGTTTTGTTCAAATCATAAAATCTTTTGTTCAATTGGATTTGGGTTCTTTTATTGCATGTTTCATTCATTGATGCCCTTTTCACCATATCATCCTTTTGCAATCTTTGTATTCTCAATATAATTTGATCTCCCTCAATCTATTCGTTATTGAATATGTGCATTTGATTTCACTCATATCTTGAGAAATGCATACTTTATGGGGCCGGGAGCTCTTATTATATTGGCCTTCTAAAAATTTCACCCATTTCGGCAATGGATGCCAATGGGGGAGAAGTTTAGAGGGTTTACGGGAATTTGGTTTTATGCTTTGGTTTCGTTCTTAAACATTTGCCGTTTCATGCTCATGCATCCTTGCTTATTCCTTTGCATGGTTGCTTAATTCATTATATAAACCCTCGTAAAATGGATTGTCATCGATTACCGAAATGGGGGAGATTAAAAGAGCATGGTGCCCCATGTGTGGTTTTGGTAATTAATGACAATCCTTATGTACTAATATTTGTTGTAAGCTTATTGCAAGTACGTCTTGAAGAATAGAATACCGTGGATATTCATGCTCACCTTCAAGACATCATCATTGATCAAGAAAGAAGAAATGATACAAAGTTGATCAAGGCTAAGTGGAAAGGATTGGTTCAAGTGATCAACACACAAAGCTACATGTTGTACCATGTGGGATCTTGTGATCCAATGGTATGGTAAGAAATCGTCGATATAGCTTTGTGAACTAACCCATATACATGTGTGTGTGGAGTATCTATGTGGGGTTAGGTATCTTCCTATGGACATGCATCAAAAGGAAGATTCCATATAGCCCATGGCGGATGACGTCAAGCGGTGGTCGTCATCAAGATAATGGTCAAGTGAAGATGTTCCTAAAAGCGGCTCTCCCATATTGTGTATGGGGGAGCAATTCACAAGTCTTCATCAAGCGGAGCGCAATCAAGAAAGGTGATCTAACTTGAGGTGACCAAGATCATCATCATCTAGCTCAAGTGGATTGCGCAAGGCAAACCTTGATAGGATTTCTATTTTACCGGTCTCATGGTGTTAGTGAGAGACCGGATTATAGGATAGATGCCACACTTTCAAGAGGAGCTCTCGAATGAGTAACTTGATCGTATCGTTCGGAGAGAGATCAAACCTTTGCATACTTGGCATCATCTTTCTTGGTTCTTATTTGGCTTTCCTCCATGTGTGGTTTTAGAGCTTGTCATGATCTTCAAGAAAAGCTCAAGTTTATCAAAAACGGATTTCGTATGGAAAACTTATTGAGTTTTTGATATTGAAGGTTTTACCGTTTTGACTTTTATAAAGAGGTTTAACCTTTCCACATTTGGTTTTATTGTTCATTGTTGGACTATGATTTTTCTTTGTATAATCTTGAAGAGCTCGTTGTTGTGATTCCAACGAGCCAAAGATCATCAAAAACGGAGTCCGGATGCAAAAGATATTGTCGTTTTGGTGTTTGGTTTTCATGCAGTTTTCCAGGGGCGGTAGTACCGCCCGGTACCGCCCGGTACCGCCCGAGGTACCGCCGGAGCATACAGAAGCCTGTTTTCAGCGGTACGAAAAGCGGTAGTACCGCCGGGTGGTAGTACCGCTGCCCGGGCGGTAGTACCGCTACCTGGAGCCTGTTTTCAGCCTATTTTCTTGTCCTAACTTCCTAGGGGGGCGGTAGTACCGCTAGGTTTGGCGGTAGTACCGCTGCGGCGCGAATCTGCACCCAACGGTTGGATATTTGGTTGACCTATTTAAGGGGCCTTCTTTCCCAATGGTTCCCCAACCTTTCTTGCAAGTTTTGACCACCATTGTTGACCTCCACAAGCTTGCTATCACTCAATCCCTCCAATGATTCTTGCTCCTTCTTGAGGGAAAAGAGAGAGGAGATCTAGATCTACACTTTCACCAATCAATCTCTCCTCTAAGTGAGGGGAGCATATTGGATCTTGATCTTGGGATTCATTTGTTGTTTTCCTTGTTCTTCCTCTCATCCTCCTCCATAGCATTAGGTGCTTTGGTGGGATTTGAGAGTGAAGAACTTTGAGCACTTTGTGTGTTCTTGCCATTGCATTAGGTGCATCGGTTTGAGTTCTCCACGGTGATACGTGGAGGTGAAGTTTGAGAAGCTTATTACTCTTTGTGGATCTTGTTGCCTCTTGGGTTAGTTGTAACCCTATGAGGCCTTTGTGAGTTTCAGAGCTTTATCTTGTTGCTAAGCTCTGGGACATTGTTGGGAGGCTCCAACTCATTGTGGAGTTCCCCGACCTTTGTGTATTGGTTTGGTCAACGCTCTCAAGTCGACCTCATAGTGGAACGAGCCAATCCCTCGAGGGTGAAGCTCACGGAGAATAGAGTGAGCACATCCGTGCTATTGGAGCGCCTAGGTGGCTCCACACTCCTCCAACCTAGACGTACTTCCATTGGGAAGGAACTACGAGAAACATCTCCTCGTGTCCACTTTGTGGTTACTTCTTTACCCAAACCATTTACTTATGCATTTACCTTTGTGATAGCCATCGTGGTTGAAGTTATCGATCTTGTTATCACTTAGTGGTTATCTTGCTTAGCATAAGTTGTTGGTGCACATAGGTGAACCTAGCTTGTTAGGTTTTGTGCTTGATAACTTAAACGCTAATTTTATTCCGCATTTATTCAAGGCTAAACCGTAATTATTTTAAAACGCCTATTCACCACCCTCTAGGCGACATCCTCGAACTTTCAGCACCGGTACGTGGGATCTGGTTTCCCCTCCTCCCAGAGTTCGTCCCATCACGTGCAAGTGGGTCTACAAGGTTAAGACTCGCTCTGATGGTTCTCTCGAGCGTTACAAAGCTCGTCTTGTGGCTCGTGGCTTTCAACAGGAGCAGGGACGCAATTATGATGAGACATTCGCTCCTGTGGCCCACATGACCACTGTCCGCACCCTTCTCGCCGTGGCTTCTGTCCGTCATTGCTCTGTGTCTCAGCTTGATGTTCAGAATGCTTTTCTCAACGGCGAGTTGCGTGAGGAGGTTTACATGCAGCCACCACCGGGCTACTCTGTTCCTGATGGTATGGTCGGCCATCTTCGGCGCTCCCTCTATGGCCTTAAGCAAGCCCCTCGTGCCTGGTTTGAGCATTTCGCTTCTGTGGTGACTGCTGCTGGTTTCGTGCCTAGCGACCATGACCTAGCGTTGTTTGTCCACACTTCACCTCGTGGTCGGACACTGCTCCTCTTATATGTCGATGACATGATCATTACTGGCGACGACTCTGGGTATATTGCTTTTGTTAAGGCCCGTCTCCGTGAGCAGTTCCTGATGTCTGATCTTGGTCCACTACGCTATTTTCTTGGGATTGAGTTTTCTTCGACCTCTGATGACTTTTTCATCTCCCAAGAAAAATATATTCAGGATCTTCTTGCTCGCGCCACTCTTGGTGATGAGCGCACTGCTGAGACTCCTATGGAGCTCAACGTTCAGCTTCGTGCTACTGATGGTGATCCACTCACAGACCCCACACATTATCGCCATCTTGTTGGGAGTCTTGTCTATCTAGCCGTCACTCGTCCAGATATATCACATCCTGTCCACATTCTGAGTCAGTTCGTTTCAGCTCCCAGCTCTGTCCACTATAGTCACCTCCTCCGTGTTCTACGATATCTTCGTGGCATGATCTCTCGCCACCTTTTCTTTCCTCGCTCCAGCTCTCTCCAGCTCCAGGCCTACTCCGATGCTACGTGGGCTAGTGATCATTCAGATCGCCGCTCGCTATCTGCCTATTGTGTTTTTCTTGGAGATTCTCTCATTGCGTGGAAGACAAAGAAACAGACCGCAGTTTCCTGCTCGAGTGCTGAGTCTGAGTTGCGAGTGATGGCTATGTTGACGGCGGAGGTGACCTGGTTACAATGGTTACTAGAGGACTTTGGTGTTTCTGCTTCTGCACCGACTCCCCTATTGTTAGATAGTACAGGTGCTATCAGTATTGCCCGTGACCCGGTGAAGCATGAGCTCACCAAGCACATTGGTGTGGATGCCTCCTTTGTGAGTGCTGCTGTGCAGGATCAGGTTCTCGCTCTTCAGTATGTGCCCTCCGAGTTACAGTTGGCGTACTTCTTCACCAAGGCACAGACTAGAGCGCAGCATGGTTTGTTTCTCTCCAAACTCAGTGTTGTTGATCCACCATGAGTTTGAGGGGGGTGTTAGACATGTATAGTCTACTTTCCTGTATATCCCCATTGTATAAGGGGTTTCCTACATATTGCACACATGTACATGTAATGACCTTTGGCCCCTGTGAATGTTAGTTGCTCATTTCTCCAATACAAGCGTCCGTTCCGCGCACAACGTTTGAAGAGTTGCCCGCGTCCACCGGCCCAGGTTGTTTGCTCGCCACGCCATGGTTCAGTTCTAGTTGTTTTTTCCTTATGTTCGTCTTCTGAAGTTCAAGAAACATACTCTTCAATTAAAAAAAAACATTCTTAAAATCTTTAGCAATTTAAAAAGGGATTTCTATTTTCATGCCCTGGTTTCTTAGTCGTACTCACTTTTCCCCATTCGCTAAACATTTGCTCACTTTTCTCCAGGCTCTACAAAAAAATCTTCACGAATGCTCAATAAAATGAACATTCTTGAATCTGAACTATTTTATATAATCTGAACTATTTACTAAATGAACATTAATTTTTATAATATGAATATTTTTCAAATTTTGAACCATTTCCGGGAGCGTTCAATTGTCCTGGCTCTCTTGGGATTGCAGACTCGGTCCTGGTCTAGAGCACGGCAGTTCCGGGAGCTCCTATATGAAGCATCACACGTCGGGGCGGGCCCAGGTAGTTCTTTGGTTCTATTTTTTCATTCGTTCGCCTTCCAAATTTCAAAAAAATGGACGAATATTTCTAAAATCTATACCATTTAATAAATGAACATGTTTGAAATCTGAACCATTTTCAAAAGATGTGAAGCATTTTCAAAAATAAATATTTTCCAAATCTAAACCATTTTCAAAAATGAACATTACAAAAAATTAACAAATCATCATGGATAATATCTGAAGATGATCAACCGACAGGACAATGCACCACCTTTGGACACGGAAGAAAACAAATCGTTCCACCTCATGTCCCTCCCATCTAACAGCTGATCCAAAAATGATTTCCGATCTGGGGTTTCCCGAGGAGCAGCCCAAGCGAGAAGATGAGAGCTGCAACAAAATCGTCGATATTGTCCAGCAAAATCGACACTGTTGACCTCTGGGCGAATGTTTAACACAAAATGAACCTCGGCTGAAACTATTTCACACGGCTGACCCTTTTGAGTAGCGCCCCACGATCGGACTTTGCACTCTACAGCATAGCGCCTCGTGATCAGGCTTTCCAAATCTTGCCAGCGTGGCGAGCCGGGACCGCTGTGGGTCCAGATCAGGGGTGTAAAGCCTAGTGATCAGGCGCTATGGTGCAGTCAAGTAGCGCCTGATCACTAGGCTTTACACTTTCGATTAAGAGTGAGCCGCGACGGGCCCGTCCCTAACCCTAGCCCGCTCCTTTTCCACCCGCAAGAACAGAAGAGAGACATGGCAGCGGCAGCGGTTCTCTCTCCCCCTTTCTAATCCCTCACCAAATCCGCTCTGATTTGAAGAGAAAAGCGAGGGGATTTCGTCCCCAAGTACTTCCCGCAGGTATTCTCCTCCGATCCCCCACTTTCTGCCCAATAAATCGACCCCATTTGACCTCGTCGTAGCCGCCAAATCCTGGGCTCATCTGTGTCGCCTTCCGAGGCCGAGCTCGGCCGGCGCGGCAGCATTCTGGCGGACGTAGCGGCCATGGCGAAGCTGCTTGCCCTCTCCCCTTGCCTCGCCGAAGCCGCCATATCCTCTCTCTGCTCCACCTCCACGAATCAAACGGTCGGTTTCTGCTCGTAGCGGCCACGACAAAGCTGCTCGCCCTCTCCCCTTGATCTGATGATGTGGTGGCCGAGGCTTGGCGTTCAATCTGTCCACTCATGTTTGATTGGTGACGCGAATTTGTTCGCCTCGGGTGATTTTACTGTTAAAACATGTAGATCGTCTAGGGTAGATCCATATCGGTAGAACAAAGAATTGGAGGAGGATGAGTACCTTCTCCTTGTGCTGTAGCAGTTGAGCTGCCGGCCATGGTGGACGGCGGTGGTGTCGTCAGAGTGTAGCAGTGGTGGCGGTGGTGGAGCATCCCGTGGGCACTGTGCTTGACCTAGATCGGGTCGGTGTGTTGGTGGGGTGGTGGAGCACGATCAACCTCATGAGTTGTGCAGCCAGCCCCCCACCTCTTTATATAGCGCAGGCCACAGGGGCCCACCAACCAGTGGTTTGGTTGGGCGCCCCCGATCAGGGCGCGAGATCAGGTCCGTGCGACCGTTGGGTGCGCACGGTCAGGAGATCAACCTAACATTCTCCCCCTTGATCTCAACTTTTACTTTTAACTATGTACTTTCTTTTATCTTGTTTCATCACAGATCAATACAGAGAGCATGTTTCATCGTCACAGCTCAATTGCCGATAGAATCAGACAGCTACAATATACCTCTCTATTTTGAAACAATTTCTGTTCCTTTTGGGCCTCTCATGATCCAGGAATTATAGGCTTTCCATTAAACCCATGTCGACTACGTGTTCCATGAACACGCTGGGTGGTAAGCCTTTCGTAGCGGATCCGCAAGCATATCATTTATCCTTATATGCTCGAGACTTATAGTTTGATCCTGGATTTTATCTTTCACAACATAATACTTTATCTCTATTGGTTTGGTAGCATTACTCGACTTGTTGTTGTGAGCGTAAAATACTGCGGGCTGGTTGTCACAGTATATCTTTAGTGGTTTGTCAATACAATCTACCACTTCAAGTCGGGTATAAATTTCTTTAGCCATATCACCTGCCATGTGGCCTCATAAGCTGCTATAAAATCTGCATACATCATGGATGATGCAACTACTGTATGTTTGGAGCTCCAGCGAGAGTGAAATCTTTGTCTCCCCAAAATCTGTGTTTGAATACCTCTTATCTCTAGGGAATCAGATCTTCTATATGTTAGCATGAGGTCTTTTGTGCCTTGCACATAATGCAATGCTTTCTTTACCATATTCCAGTGCTGTTGGCATGGATTTTCTTGATATCTACCGAGTACCCGGTGATAAAAGCTAAGTCAGGGCGAGTGCACACTTGTGCATACTGTAAGCTTCCAACAGCCGAAGCATATGGTACTGTTTTCATTCGATCGATCTCATATTGACTTTTGGGACACTGAAATTTCCCAAAACAATTTCCCTTGACTATCGGAGCAGGTGATGCGCTACTTTTATGTATATTATATTTCTTTAGAACCTTGTCTAAATATGCCTTTTGTGATAGTCCTAGCACTCCATTCTTTATATCCCGGTGAATTTCTATGCCCAAAACATATGAAGCTTCACCAAGATCTTTCATATCAAAATTTTGAGGACAAGTATTTCTTTGTTTCTAGCAGTAGACTGACATCATTGCTCGCAAGCAGAATATCATCCACATACAGAATTAGGAAAATATATTTCCCACTTTTAAACTTTGCATAAATGCAGTTGTCCTCAACATTCTCTTTGAATCCAAAACTTTTAATTGTATTATTAAACTTTAAATACCACTGTCTAGAGGCTTGCTTTAACCCATAAATGGATTTCTTTAGGCGGCATCCCATATGTTCCTTCCCCTCCATGAAAAAACCCGTGGGTTGTTTCATGTAAACATTCTCTTCTAAATCTCCATTTAGAAATGCCGTCTTTACATCCATTTGATGCAACTCTAAATCAAAATGCGCAACTAGTGCCATGATGATTCTGAAGGAATCCTTACATGAGACCGGAGAAAGTGTCTCATTGTAATCTACCCTTCTCTTTACGTAAAGCCTTTTGCCACAAGTCGCTCTTTATACTTTTAAACATTTTATGAACTGTTTATGTATTATAAACTTTATAATCACTAGAAACAGCAGATTTTCTAGCTCTTTTAGACCTTCTGAGAGTCTCATTTTCTGGCACATCAAGTGTCTCAACGTGCGACTCTTCTTTTAAATGTGGCTGTCGTCGCTCCCTTTCAAGCTCAACAACGGGTCGAGTCGGCTCCTGACGGACAGGTTCCGAATCTTGCCTCATTGTGGTCATGGGTGGAGTTACAACAGGTGCTTGCACCACAACCTCAGGGATTGTCGGTGCAGGTACAACATGTAGGGCGAAAAATGGCTCATGGATCATCGGAAAAGGTGCACACACCCTCTTCTCCTCAAGATCAATTTTCCGGCCTACCATGCTCCCCCTCATCATTTCGTCTTCCAAGAAGACCGCGTGTCTCGTTTCTACAAACTTTGTGTATCTGACTGCACAGTAGAAACGATAACCTTTTGATCTATCAGGATAGCCAATGAAATGGCAAGTTACTGTTTGGGGTCTAACTTTACAATGTGGGGATTAAAGACTTTTGCCTCAGCTGGGCTCCCCAGACTTTCAAGTGGCCTAGAGAAGGAACTTTCCCTGTCCACAACTCATACGGTGTTTTGGGCACCGATTTACTTGGTACTCTGTTGAAATGTGAATGGCGGTTTTTAACGCCTCCATCCATAATCCCAATGGCAGTGTGGAATAACTCATCATACTACGCACCATATCCATAAGAGTACGGCTACGCCTTTCAGCTACTCCATTTTGCTGTGGTTCGCCCGGCATAGAATACTGGGCGACTATTCCATTTTCCTGTAAAAACCTTACTTGACCATATGGAGTGTGCCGACCGTAGTACTCCCCCCACGGTCGGACCTGACTATTTTAATTCTTTTATCATGTTGATTTTCAACTTCAAATTTGAATATTTTAAATCTATCCAATGCTTCAGATCTTTCTTTAATATAACCATATCGGGAGTAATCATCTTTGAATATCATGAACGAGTCATAACCATCCACACTTTTCACCGGAAATGGTCCACATATATCAGTGTGAATAATTTCTAGTGTCGTGTGCTTCTGTTAGCACCTTTTTAATTTGCGTTACATACTTTCCTTTTATGCAATCTATGCATTATTCGATATCTGAAAACTCTAACGGAGGAAGAATATTATTTTTAACGAGGCTTTCTATTCTTCCCCTCGAAATATGGCCTAATTGACAGTGCCATAACTTCGACGAGTCATGAGTTCGCTTTCTTTTCTTTTGTTCTTTATCCTACGCGGAGAAAAACTTATTCACTTTGCACATGAAATTCACTTTTCACATGAAGATAATAAATAAAGCTCATTGTGGAGTAATGCAACTCCCACATGATCATTATTACGCCATATGGTACACTTGCCATGTCCAAAATAACAGTGTACTTTTCTGTCACCAGCTGCTGAAAGCAACTGGGTAGCATATATCTTTGAAGAACCAGTGAACTGGCCCTTTACCTTTTCAAGGAACTCATTTCGATGTACACTTTACAACTGAGCAGACAATAGCTTGCTCAATTGTATTCTTTATAAATGACATGCACTTTTATTGGCGAGTAGCCACTTTATGTTTCGAGGGTGTAAGACATCTCCAGGAGCATAGTCCCTCTTCTTTCTTTCCCAAGTACTATAATAATCCTTTTCGTCTCTCAGTCACTCTGTAGACTTAACTGGCTGTGGAGTCTCCACAACCCAGTCGACCTTTGCACAAACAAAGGCCAAATACAGTTTATTTCTCCATTCGGAGTAGTTCTCACCTCTAAGGGTAGGGACATCCTTGATGTACCCTCTTTACAATCACAATTAAGTGATACAACAATTGCATATAAAAATCCAACGTTGGTCGAAATTAAAATATGCAACTGTTTGCGCAATTTAAAACTACATCACCGTTGGGCAGAAAATAGCAATAAAAGCACATAAAACTATAACAAATCATGATTATGTTATTAACGACGTTGGTCATAATAATAACAAAACCATAATCGTTTCAATAATTCCTTTAACATGCTCTTGTAATTTAATTCTTTCTTTATTTCTATTTACACTTTAATATCACTTTTATTTATTTGCAGCGGAAAAACATGAATAAAATTCATGAACTTTATACTTTTCACAACTATTTATGTCACTGTTTGTGCAATTAAAACTATATCACCGTTGGGCAATAAAAGAAATAAATGCACCTTTTAACCCATAGAAACAAATCATGATCATGCTATTAACAACGTTGGTCATTTAATAACATAATCATAATCATCTTTAATATCACTTTAATCAAGCTTTTAATTCTCACTTTAAATCATGATAATGCTATTAACAACGTTGGTTAATTAATAACATAATCACAATCATCATAAATATCACTTTATCACACTTTTATTCTCACTTTATTGCTTTTATGCAATTACTTTTAACTATTTGCAGCGGAAATTATGAATAAAATCATAAACTTTTATACTTTTGACAAGTATTTCTTTTTCTTTCTTCTGTTTCCTAAACAATATTTTTCGTTGGATAAAACTGAATAGGAAAACAGAAAGAAATGTGTCCAAAAAAATGGACAAAAAACTCTATTTAAGCAAGTTTCTGAAAAACAGAACAGAAAAACGCCCTTTTCTTTTCGGCAGAAAAAAAACAAATTCGGCCCACGGCCTGTTGGCTATCTGCCGCGCGGCGCGCATGTAACAGCGGCCGACGGCCCATGCGCTTCCGCGTTACCTGCCGCTCGCGGCGACGCGGAAATGGCCCAGCTGCGGCCCATGGCCTGCACCTTTCGGCCCAAAGGCCCGCCTATGCGCTAGGGTTAGCCGCCGAGGCATCCTGGCCGTCCATTGGGATCGGACGGCTGTCCGCAGACGTCGCTGGATCAAGTCCAGCCGCCGCGCGTCCGGTCAAACCCTAGCCGCAATTCTCTTTTTCTTTCCTTCCTTGCTTGATCCGACGCGACGGCGGCGGAGAAAATGAGGCGGCCGCGCCGCAATTCTCTTTTTCTTTCCTTCCTTGCTTGATCCGACGCGACGGCGGCGGAGAAAATGAGGCGGCCGCCGGCCACGGCGCCCGCCGGAGTCGGCCGCACCGGCGACAACCGCGCCGCGCGCCTCCCCTTTCCCCTCCTTTTCCTGCCTCTCCACGCACCCGCGTTTTTTCTGTCTCTCGCCCCTCCCGCGCCGCGCCGCCCGGCCGGCTCGCCGGAGACCGGCGCCGGCGCAGGCCGCGCCATGCCTGTACTCGCCGGAGACAGCCGGAAGCGGCCGCGCCGCGCGCCGGCCTCCTTTTCCCCCGTTCTTTCGCTCTCGCCCCCGAGCCCGATCCCGCGCGACGGCCGCGGCGCCCGCCGGTGACTGCGCCGTGCGCCTCGCGCCCTTGCGCCTTGCGGCGCCTCGCGCTTTCTCCTCTCTGCCGCCGGGGCACGCTGGTGGCCGTGCCGATGACGGCCAGAAGCGGCCGTGCCGCCAGCCCCTTTGCTCCTTTTTCCCCTCTAGACCGCACGGACGCAGACGCAAGCACCGGCAACGGGTCATGCCGTCGAGAAGAGGGTTGCACTGTTGCCTTCCCTTTCGCCGGTCGCGCGTTCCTTTTGCGGTGAGCGCGCCACCGGTGAACGGATTGGCCGCGGTGCCTTTGACGCCTGTTGGGGTTGCTTCTTCTTCCAGATGCCCCAGTTGGTGCGCATCTGGATCGAGAGGAAACGGCGCGGCCGAGATGACGGCGCCCTTTTCCGGCCAGCACGAGGCCTCTGGTGAGATTCCAGCAGAGGGGATATTTTCTCTTTTCTTTTGCTTTTCTTTTCTACACGAGTAGGATCTACAACCGAACTTGGCTCTGATACCATTGTTAAAACCTGTAGATCGTCTAGGGTAGATCCATATCGGTAGAACAAAGAATTGGAGGAGGATGAGTACCTTCTCCTTGTGCTGTAGCAGTCGAGCTGCCGGCCATGGTGGACGGCGGTGCTGTCGTCAGAGTGTAGCAGTGGTGGCGGTGGGGGAGCATCCCGTGGCATTGTGCTTGACCTAGATCGGGTCGGTGTGTTGGTGGGGTGGTGGAGCACGATCAACCTCATGAGTTGTGCAGCCAGCCCCCAACCTCTTTATATAGCGCAGGCCACAGGGGCCCACCAACCAGTGGTTTGGTTGGGCGCCCCCGATCAGGGCGCGAGATCAGGTCCGTGCGACCGTTGGGTGCGCACGGTCAGGAGATCAACCTAACATTTACTTGTAGGTCTTGGGGATGTGTAGACCTGTTGGTGTTCAATTTAAAATCCTGATGACACTGCTCTAGTTCCTTTGCTTTCATCTGTTAATACACGTCGTATGCAACTACTCTAGTCCTTTGCTCCTGCCTGTTAGCAACGAGCCATGATTTTGTTCTCCATACGCCTATGCTGCTTGGTCAATTGCTGTTGATATCGTATTATTTGTATAGTTAGGTGATATCGTTTTATGTATGAAATATAGCTCACATATATGCTGTAATATATGCCATCATAATATGCCATCTTCTCCATAGTATTATTTGTATAGTTAGGTTATATCGTTTTATGTATGAAATATTGCTCACATATGTTGTAATATGTAGGATGGTGTGGTTACTCGATCGTGAGTATGATGCTGAACACCGGGCGTATTGGCAAGCGGAAAAGGGGGAGGTAATATAATTTGTCTTTTTTTTTGCAATTGCGTTGGACATGTTGTAATATTTTATTTCAAATGTGTTATTTGCAGGTGCTTAAACCTTTGAAGCTCCGGTCTCATGGGGCTTCGTCGAATGACATGTCGTACGATGAGCGGTACACTCCGTACATCGTGAGGCTAGGCCTCCTCCCATTCATCCAACTTGTGAGCCGTTCGACCCCAAGATTGAACGCGCCTGCAATCACCGCCCTCGTGGACCGGTGGAGGCTGGAGACACATACATTTCACCTCATGACTGGCGAGATGACCCCCACTCTTATGGATGTATCCATGATTCTTGGACTTCCTATCGAGGGGAGGCCTCTTTGTATGAGCACAGATTCCGAAGGGTAGCGCGGGCAGATGCGAGACCTTATTGGTATGGCTCCGGAGGAGGTCGAGGACAAGACCAAAGACAGAGTCTCGGCAGGCGCTACGTATCCGTGGATAGTTTTGCACTTCGCGCGCTGCCCCGTCGGAGCAAATGATGATGTGATCCAGACGTATGCCCGCGTGTACGTGTGGTACGTTATCTTTAGGACCTTGTTTGCTGACAGCGGTGGCACGACGGCTCACTGGATGTGGTTGAAGGCGCTTACCGTTTGGGACTCGAAGTGGAGTTGGGGTACTGCTGCTCTTGCTTTCTTGTACCGGCAGGGAATGAATTGATCTTTTTTTTAGTTTGTATATACATTTTCATTTGTAGAATGTCATAACTTGACCGTGTTTTCATTTTTGATGCAGCTGGACGATGCTTATCGTAGGACACTTGATAGCTCAGAAGGTGTAAAGCCTTAGCAGTGTCAGAAGGTGTAAAGCCTTGCGGTAAGGCTTTACAAACTGACTTAGGATTTTTGCGGGTGGATTCATTTGCTGGGCTCTCTGTTGCTCTCTGTGGTGGAAAATATAGGATGTATAGCGCCTTTCGATAAGGCTTTACACCACCGAAACTAGAAAAATTTCGAAAAAGGTAAAGAACCACAACTTCTACAACAATGAATACATTGATGCAAACAAACAGTTAAATTACTTCGTACAGAACAACTTAACAATAACAAATTCTTCAAATTTCTTAGTTCAAAATAACAACAACAACCTTAGGACCACATCATCTATCAAAGTTAACTAATGCTACAATTAGCTACACAATTCTACAATCTCCACACAACTATTCATCACATATTGCCTTCATCCTTTCGATCTTATCCTTGTTAGCATTATTTGCCTTGAATAGATCAAACAAGGCGTACTCTAGCTTCTTCTTCTCGTCCTTAAGGTCTCTCTTTTCTTTATCCCATTGCCTCTCCTTCTCTTTCATCACATCATCTTGTATTCTCTGCGCCAATTTCATCTCCCAAACCTAGGTCTGCAACAGTTCAATTGTTATCGCCATCTGCCGCCTCATATCATCATGTCCTTCCTCTTTCTTACTGGCCTCCATTCTTGTGTCCCTGATGAATTTGTTCACTTCGTCTACCATATTGTTGTACTTCTTCTCAATCTTGTTCTTCTCATCTGCCACCTCCTTTAGTAGCTTCGCACTCGCAATCGTCTCATCAATTCTAGAACCCTTGATGTCATCATACATCCCCCACGGTCTCCGTAGGGCATTCCTCGCAGCTTCGGGCCATTATGCATCTACCCAAGCCACAAAACCACAGTTCTTTGCCTCCTACAAAATAGATACCACAAAATTAGTGATTTACAAACCATGTTCAACAAAAACAACCATTCAGACAATACTTGTTCTTACATTGTCAACAGAACACATCTAGAAACGCCTGCCAGTGAAGCTACTTTCGAATGCTACACACTTCCGAGGGGCGAGCTTGTGGACGCGGCAAAACGAAGGAGCATCCGGTGCTATACCGAAGAATGTGGTGTCCTCGCAGGTATCGGGGGCTAAATCACGGTCGGGCATATCCTAATCGGCACAAGATAGCAAGATTACATAGCTAAATCGACGAAATACATCCAAACCTAGCCCTAAAGAAGAGGAGTGAAATTGAATCCTACAAATAGGCTTACCGAGAGGAGGGACTCGCCCGAGCTGGAACTAGACAACGTATGCCATTTAGCCATCGTTCTTCAGCCCGATGGCGGCGGTGAGCAACGCCAATGGCGGCGCCGGCGGCGGCCCTGGCGGAGAAGGAGAGAAAGAGGGGCGGGAGACTGGCTGGCTAGGGTTAGGGACGGGCCCGTCGCGGTGACTTTCAAGTATCGGAAGTGTAAAGCCTAGTGATCAGGCGCTAACTGCACCATAGCGCCTGATCGCTAGGCTTTACACCCCCAGATCTAGACCCACAGCGGTCCCGGCTCGCCACGCTGGCAAGATTTGTAAAGCCGGATCACGAGGCGCTATGCTGTAGAGTGCAAAACCCGATCGTGGGGCGCTACTCAAAAGGGTCAGCCGTGTGAAATAGTTTCGGCCGAGGTTCATTTTATATTAAACTTTCGCCCAGAGGTCAACAGTGTCGATTTTGCCATATTGTCCACCATGACCGAAGTCGGCTTAGCAGGCCCTCTGGCCGGCAAGCCCGGAGGGCTACGGTTATCCCTCATCCAACACCGTCGACTCCGGAGAAGGTTGTGGTGGCCACGTACCTGCTGCCACGGGCGGACATACACCCCGGGCAGCAGAGGCCATGACCTGGGGTGCAGAATTTTTTGTAAGCTCTGTATTAGTGAGATTGCTAATTGTCCCTACCACTTAGCCTAATTACTACACTAAAATTCAAGATTGGCCCGGGGCTTGGCTAGATTCTGGATCCGCCAATGCGGCTGCTGCGACAAACCTGGGCTATGAATCCGTGATCCGCCGCCTCCCTTGAGGCATAAGCCAGATCAGTATTTTTTTACGTGCAAACCAGATCAGTATTTTTTTTTCACGGATCGTGCATGCCTTGCTGCCGCTTATATCCGACACGCGATCAGTATTAGTTGAGTTTGTATCTGACACGAGGAGATGGAGAATACGGATGCGATTGCATCTTAAATACCTTTCCACTACTCGATCGTAATTGAACTCCCCTACGACCACGAGACGGCAACGACGCACACGACCGCCGCCTCAAGCGGCGGCAGGCCGTCGTCAGCGCGAGCGCGGTGGTCCGACCTCCCCGACGACATCCTTGGCAACATCCGCCTCAAGCTAACCTCCCTGCCTGACCGCGCGCGCCTCGATGCTGTCTGCAGTCCATGGCGCACCGCCGCAGCGCGGCTCCGGGCGCCGCCTGCTGCCCCGCTTCTTCTCCTGTCGCCGCGCAGCCCGACCGGCGAGACGAAGCAGCTGTGCGGCTGCAACCCTGATGATCGCTGGCCCCTGCGCATCCACGACAAGGCAGCTAACAAGTGGCTCATGGGCTCGCACCAGGGCGGCTGGGTCGCGGCGCTCGACCACATCACGCGCAAGCTCGTACTTGTAAACCTCTTCTCCGGCGCCGAGGTGGAGGTATGCTCCTCGTGGCCGGCCAATCCATTGGACGATTGCCTGTGGAATCCTTTCTCTCCTGTCATCCTCTCCGATGACCCCGCCACTTCTAAGGACTGTGTCCTCGCCATCCTCACAGACCAGACGCGCAGTGTTGCCCTGTGCAAGGTCGATTGCTACAGCGGGTGGATCAAGCAAAACTGGAAGGATACCATGTTCGCGGACATCGCCTTCTGTGGTGGTGATCTGTATGGCCTTCTGTTCCCTAATGAGGAGATTATAAGGTTTACAATCGACACAAAGGGAGAGGGATTGCCTATGATCACATCGACCCACAAACTGGACATAGAAAACCGCCATGGCTCAAAGGCGCACGAAAGCTACATTGTGGAGCTACATGGAAAGCCAGCAAAGGCGATAATGACCAGTTGGTTGCCCAACCGTGAGCCTTTCTTCAAGATCTTCGAGCTTGTCGACGTCGACACCGGCGAGGCTTACCAGCACAAGTGGGCAGAAGTTACGAGCCTCGGCGACTATGCCTTGTTCTTGGGGCCAGGAAATTCTTAGGCGGTGCACGTGCCGGTGGGGGCTGATCGTTGTGGTTTCGAGAGAAACCACATCTACTATATAGCTATTGAGTCTGCAGAAAGCAACTTGTGTTGCGACGAAGTGTATTCACTGAGATTGGTGGATGATCGCCTTATGTATTGTAGAGAAGACCGAAACATCGAGGATGGCCTAGCGCAAACAGGGTATTACACGACGGGGTGGGAAAATGACTTCATGTGGCTACACCCTCCAGAGTTGTAACCGATATGAGTCATGAGTACTCATGAGTATGTGTTATTGCTCACACCCTATTTTGCTGGGCAGAATTTATGAGCCAAGGCAGTGTCGGTGACGGTGGGGATGAGTATCATTTTGAGAAAAACAACATCTAGTACTCTAAAGCCATATGCTCTAGATAAAAGAAAGTTACGTGGCGACGAAATGTACTCTTTGAGATTGGGGGATGATCCCTTATGTATTACAAAGAAGACCATAACATCGAGGATGGCTTAGGTCGAGCAGGTTATTTCATGACGGGATGGGAAAATGTCTCCATTTGGTATGCTCTCCAGGAAAATATGCCTCTGTTTGAGGGTATGGCATATATGTTCGTTATTATGATAGTATAGGATCTGTGTTCCATGAATAGTGCTAATGTAGCTCGAGTTACATATAGCTAGTTTTTCTCAAAATTCAAAATCGGCATTTTTAGCGAAAAAAATTCTAAACAAAAATCTTACATGCATATCAAGATCTATCAATGTGCAGATTTTCACTCCAAAAGTCCTATTATTCTTGGCTACACAAAAAGCTGGCAAAATTTCAGGTTTCCAAAACTTTGTACTGTTCATCACCAGATCCACCCATTTGTCATTTTGGTCCAACCTACAATACAAGGCAAATCTCACGATCAACTTCAGCCTAAGATCACCTAATAGATTGCTGAGGCTTGAGAAATCTAACACTTTTGACTCAATTGCTAGTTTCAGGTTATGTCTCATATATAACTCGTTGCATACCTAGTCGATCAGCAGCATCAACCGCTTGTAAAAGCGCCCGAGTTTCAGTATGGAGTGGGCTCGAAATAGTAGAAAGGCGCACAGCTTCTACGAACACAACGTAGCATTACTATCCATGCAAATATTTCCCCACCCTCATGTTCCTGTATTTTCAGTGAAAAGCCTTGAAGGTACAACATGATTCAGCAGATCTATGCCGGCAATTCCTAACCAACGCTGGATGGGTCGGTTCATCCACCCAACGCGTACAGCGCGCTCCACCCGACGCGACTATTGGACCGGCCCATTTTTCCTTCAGCTCGGGTTTTTACGGCTTGGGAAGATTCTAGAAATTTTTGGTTCGTTTATTTATTTACTGGTTTCGGTAGTTTTATATGGTTTTGGTTGTTTTTTCTCTACATTTTTTACTCTTTCCAAATTAATGAACATCTTCACATTTAGTCTCATCGGAGAGTATATATATACGTAGAGGAAATCATCTTGAAATTTAAGTCAAGTTAGAATTGCATGAAAGTGGTGTATTTTTTAGTCACAAGTGTTTGATTTCAAATTTTCAAAGTGGTGTATTTTCAAATTTGCAAATAGGCCTTAGACTGAAGTTAATCTGTCGAGGAACTGGTGGTTCACTGCTCTACTACTAAGAATTGGGTGGTCTTCTGATGTTGACAGAGCTATGCTCCGGGAGTATGATGTACCAGCGCCCATTGCTGGTTTTGTGTCGGGCGACATGCCCTAATAAAGTTGTGTTTCCTTTCACACAACTTTGGAGCTTTTTGGGCTAGTGAACCTATGTGGCCTCAAGGAAGTCTGGCTGAAGGGGTTCCTACAGGGAAGCCGTCAAGCAACACCTGCAGGATGATGTTGCTAAGCATCCCAAATATTTGTATTAAAGGCTGGAGCACCAACACTCACTGAATTTAGGAAACGGCATGTAACACACGAGGTCGAAAAGGATAAATACTGTTGCGAAATCGAAATGAACATTCCATTGATCACCGAATTACGCACATTCTATCCACAAGTGTTATCAGCATTTTACATTGACCGTGTACATGCGGGCATTGACTTTAGCCTTCATATATTAATTTACACTTGAAGGCTCAAGTCTAATCGTCATGATGTTTAAAACTCAAAAGGATTCGCCTGCAGGAAACGTTCATTTTCTGGTTAACTGAGATGCAGTTAAGAGTTTTGGTCTGCTACCATACTCATATAGTTGTTCCTTTTTTCATCTTGCTCTCGAACTTGTAATCATGCCGACCTGCAAGCCGCTGGAGCTGGTCGTACCCAGAGAGAACTCCAGCTCCTGCCATTCCTGAAAGGACATTTGCACCGACCCCTCGAAACAGTGTGAAGAACCCTTCGGTGGAGACTATGTGTCTTAAGGCATGGAAGGCGTTCCTGTATTTGAACGGTTGACCTGAAGTTAACATCATTCTTCGTCGGAGTGTGTCGAATGGATAGGCACAGGCCCCAGAGAATGTAGTTATTGACCATCCCAAGGCAAAACTAGCCAGGAAATTTCCCTGCAAAAGCATCCAACAAAAAGTAATTCAGTGTGTGTGTGTCAACTTGATTCCATGCGCTGGAACCTCGTCTGTGAAAAATTACAAGAGTTAATGGTGTTACCTCCAACGGCCCTACTAGGACAAGCGGCTTCATGGTGTCGTAGATGCCAAAATAAAGACCCTGGTACAGAGTGATACCCACAATAGACACGCTGAAGCCTCGGTATAGTCCAGGAATACCATCAGTTTTGAGTGTCTTCCTGTAGACATCTAGCAACCCCCTGAACTGACGCTTGCTTTGCCGAGATTCAATTGAGTCAGTAGCTAGCCGTGTCCGTGCATAGTCCAGGTGATATAGCAGCGACGAAGTTGTAGCTCCCGCAGCACTGCCGGATGCTACATTTCCAGCTAGCCATTTCCATTTCCCGTCCCTCTCTTTGTCATAGCCAAAGATGCTCTTGAAGTAGCCTTTGAATGCAAAGTTACAAGCCTGCACAGGAAATGCACGAGTGAGGCTTCATTATTCCCTTTTTTTTGAACTGTAGAGTGTTTTCATGAAAACAAAGTTTTTCTCATTTCACAGAGGTAAGGGTACATACATCAATATATGTACAGAGGGTCATCTTTGGTAGTTCAGCGTGAAAAGGAATGTGGTTCTCATTCTTAGATATTACAAAGAACCTGCAGAACATAACACAAAAGCAGTAGCATAAGTTTCAACTACAATAGACGCACCGTAGCTATTTTCCTAATTCCACTATGTACAGTGCCCATCAGAATTCAAATAATTCATGATGAAAACATGGCTATTTTTAGAACTACAGTAACTGACTGTAAATGCATGGCTATAGAACTATAGTAACTAGCGGTGAAGATAATACTGAATCCTGCCACCTATACAAGTCTACTGCATGACCATGATTTTTTTTTCCAGTATGCCACCAGGACCGAGCAGTTGACCAATTCTGTATTATATCCAAGACACAACGATCTCAGTTTTTTCTTCTAAAGCTGGTAGGAAATCTTGCGCACCTAACCGATCAGAGTCTAAGCCATTCCTGCTCCCCAGTACTAGATATAAAATTAGAATTGGCAAAAAAAAAGCAGGGACATTGTATTCTGTAGTGAGAAAAAGATGGGAGCTAACAGTCAGACAGCACCCAGAGTTGCAAGCCCGAAAGTTACAAGCCTACACAGGAAATACCAACGAGCCTTCGTTCCACTTTCCGACAGCAAAGTTTTTTTTCATGACAGAAAGTGTTTTCCCAATTCAAAGAATTAAGAGGACATGCAGTCATGCACTGAGGGTCATGTTTGATGGTTGAACAAATAGAATACAGGTCTCGCTCTTAGCTATTGCACAGAACCTTCAGACAATGATTGCAACAGCGGAAGCAACGTTTCTTCTGCAAAAGCAAACTGTCCGCTCACTAGGCTTTTTCGTAACAGCACTACAGTACCCATCAGAATCCATGATCGAGATCATGGCTATAGACATTTAGTAGCTGGTAGTATATATAGTTATATACCAGTAGTCACCCATATGGTCATATATGGTTCAACTGCATAACCATTATCAGCGTAGGCCCTGTGTGACCATGAAACCTTCATGTTCCTCTACTATCTTTGCATTTCCAGAAAGTCTGTGCGTCTGCAGTGTGGTGTATGCATCATGGATGTGAATGCAGGGTCTTGATTATTCACATATTACACGAGGGTTGAAACAATTTTGTATGGTGATAAATCTGGTAGGAACTCTTTCACACCAACCGATCCATTGAATCCATCACTAGTTTCTATTGCTAGATATAAAATTAGAACTGGCCAAAAGGCAGGGACATACTATTTTGTGGTGGAGAAAAGTATGGGTCCAAGCTACCAGTCAGACAGCACCCGACTACCCGAGTTGCGAGCAACTTATTATTTTCTTTTCGAGGGGGGCAGCGTTTTGAGCTAACCGAGGCCACCCAAAATATGTGTGGGCGGAGAGAATCAGCAGATAACCCTCACTCACTCAGCCCACGGGCATCATTACGGTGCTGCTCGCTGCAGTGAATTACTGAATCCTGCCTGATCGTCGGCACTCTGATGTAGTGAAATCCATCCAGTTCAGTTCAGACACCGATCAAGAATGCAGAACGAACGGACGGCTGGGCAATCGAAGGAAGTAAAGGTAGGGGAAACAGAGACAAGAGAGGATAAGCATCCAGACCTGGGTGGGGAAGTATCGGATGACGTTGGCCTGGTTCCCGCGCCATAGCGCGGCGACGCCCTCCTCGCGGAGCACGCGCGCGAAGGCGTCGGCGATGCCCGCGTAGGGCCGCGTGAGGCTCCCGCGGCGCAGCATCTCCGCCTGGTTCTGCAGCAGCAGCTTCACGCGCTCCACCGGCGCCGCCCCCGTCTTGGCCACCACGGCCGCCGCGCCGCTCATCGCGAAGTCCGCCGCCGCCCTCCTCCCCACGTGCCGCACGGAGCGTTGGGGCCCGTCTCCGGCGCTCGTGGCAGCCATTGGTGGCGGCGGTGCGAGCGCGAGAGGGAGGATTTTTTTTTTCGACGGAGAGGAGTTGGTGGCGTGGGATGGGAGGTGGTCTTTGTCTTTGTCTCGGCTCGGCTCGATCGGTGGAGAGACGGAGACGAGGGCGATGGATGGGCCTGTTTGTTGGTTAGTAGCCCAGCCCAGCCGAACACGATCAACAGAAGTTTGTTTTTTCTTTGTTTTTGTTTTTTAACAGAAGTTTGTTTTGCTAGACACGATCAACAGAAATAGGCCACTCTAAATCTGGCCTGTTTGACTGAGTTCAGCTTGTTGAGATTGCGCAGTTTTTCTTCCTCTTACCCCTTGTATACATATGGTCATAATTTGAATTATGACTTTATATGGATTCAAGTTACAGACGAAAAATAATTCAATTTATCATACATTTAAATTTTAAGAATTACTGGGTGGACATCAACCCAAGCAATAAAAAAATCTGCAGACTATTTACATGAGAAAACATGAATTCAGATTTTGTACCTCCATTGTGTTCTACCGCCACAGACTGCACGCAGGGTGAAACCGTGAAAACAGGCAACTAGTAAGCAAAAAACCAGGATAGCAACACCAGTTCAAGCAAAACAGCAACAAAATCATGTGCGTCGCATAATGGATGAAAGACATCCTGCTCAAATGAAGCTATGAATTTCAAAATTTCAGTGACATATGCCGTGTCAATTTACGCATCCACTTTGAAGTGAGATAGCCTCATCAAGAGCTCGTGTTTTCAAGTAGTGCAAGGAATTGCAGCCCCCTAACTCCCAAGAATGTGGCTCTTTTGTCCCAGCAGCTCCATGTAATTTTCAAGACAAGGAATGAATGGGAATAAATTGTAGCAGTATATGTATATACTCCTATTTTCCTGTCTACTTCACGAAAGTGTAGCTACTAGATAACCAGCCTTCCAGCAGAGATTGTTTGAGCCTCAGGACAAGGGCGAAGAGGCCGTAGCAAGGCAAGTGCAGCAATGCTACCACCAAGTACCTGCATTGAGTAATGTTTATCAAGATCACACTTGTGTGGCAGAAAGGCTTCCAGGTTAAAACAATGAACCTTAACCGAACGAAAAATACACTTACAGTAATGTTACAAAGCACTCTAATCAAGTATGGCGACTAGACTCTGGACAAATTTAAGTGCAACGTGTGGCACAGTACGCAAGAACATAAGATATTCATCACTCTGTCAAACTGTTCATATTTCTGCTTCTCATCTAATCACTAATCCATATAGCCTGGATAAATGTCTAAAGCGCAGTCAATTTAAGGTTGAAAAACAGTTCATTTTCTGAAAGTATATTTGTCGCTAATTATTTGCTGTATCTAGACTATCATCACAGGGTTCTACTTTCATCTAATGTATAGATGCTACGCAACGATTCCAACTCAGTTATGCAGTATCTTTCTCTGCTTACCACACGGGTGCTGCAGGGTATTCCAAGTCCAGAAACGGGTAAGGCCACCTGAATAAATTGAATAATATAAACACATGAAGAAAAATAACTTGATTGATATTCAGTATAAAGGGAAATGTAAGTCAGAACATTACCAAATGGATACATTGGCATGGATGATCCACTGAACACTAGTAAATATGCCTGTCCACAACATGAAATACGCTATTCTAAACCAGGGGAAACGCTGCAATTACAGATATACTAGTCAGTATAAAGATTAGTAGATCGTGGTATATCCTGGTATGAGATACTTACCAAGCTATTCAGAGCAGTGTCACCAATTATGAAGACAACATTGATTGAATGTGTTCCAATAAGCAACTGCAGTAAGCAATCACAAACATTTTAGTAAGAAATGCAGCAAAGAATATATTAACAAGCCACTACAAAGAACTGTCTCCTTTGAGGAAGAGTGCATTAAGTCCAGGATACAAAGGTACAAGCAGCAGACAGTCTGATCATGCTTTTTATTTACTTTGAAAGAACCAGACCAAATAACTAATGCAGCTGCTGAAAGTACTTAACCACTTAAGATAATCTGTCTTGCACAAGATTCGGCAAGGGTGTTGGAACCACTGAGCCATTCATGAAGCAAGACCTAGAATCTCGCTATTATAAATAATAACATAGCAAACATGGAGTTGGAGCATTCCTATTTAGTTTAGGTGGATGTTGTGACAAGTGTTCGAACAAGTGATGGCGACACCGATGACTTTCCAATTAAAATAGGACTGCACCAGGGGTCAGCTTTGAGCCCTTATCTCTTTACTTTGGTGATGGATGAGGTCACAGGGGATATACAAGGAGATATCCCATGGTGTATGCTCTTTGCGGATGATGTGGTGCTAATTGACGATAGTCGGGCGGGGGTTAATAGAAAGTTAGAGCTGTGGAGGCGGACTCTAGAATCGAAAGGTTTTAGGCTTAGTAGAACCAAAACTGAGTACATGCGGTGCAGTTTCAGTTCCAGTAGGCACGAGGAGGAAGAGGTTAGGCTTGATGGACAGGTGGTACCTGAGAAAGACACCTTCCGATATTTGGGGTCTATGCTCCAAAAGGATGGTGATATCGATGAAGATGTGACTCATCGAATCAAAGCTGGTTGGATGAAGTGGCACCAAGCTTCTGGCGTCCTCTGTGATAGGAGAGTGCCACAGAAGCTAAAAGGAAAATTCTATAGGACGGCGATTCGACCTGCGATGTTGTATGGCGCAGAATGTTGGCCGACCAAGAGACGACATATCCAACAGGTGTAGCGGAGATGCGCATGTTGAGATGGATGTGTGGCCACACAAGAAAGGACCGGGTTAGGAATGACGATATACGTGAGAGAGTTGGGATAGCACCGATTGAAGAGAAGGTTGTCCAACACCGTTTAAAATGGTTTGGTCATATGCCTCCGGAAGCGCCTTTGCATACCGGACGGATAAAGCGGGATGAGAATGTTAAGAGGGGTCGTGGTAGGCCAAACTTGACATGGGAGGAGTCGGTTAAAAGAGACCTGAAGGATTGGAATATCACCAAAGAATTAGCCATGGATAGGGCTGAGTGGAAGTTAGCTATCCATGTGCCAGAACCATGACTTGGTCTCGAAATCTTATGGGTTTCAACTCTAGCCTACCCCAACTTGTTTGGGAATAAAAGGCTTTGTTGTTGTTGTTGTTGTTGTTGTTGTTGTTGTTGCATTATGAATTTGCACGTAATTTAAAAGAAATCATATGGTAAGGTAAAGTTAATAGATACACCAATCAAGAGGCACTGATTCTTCCCCTTTATTCCACCCCTATATTATTTGTCGCTGAATCGAATGTATCTAGCGCTAAAACATGTCTAGATAGTAGATACATCCAATTCAGCAACAATTAATATGGATTGGAGGGAGTAACAAATAGCCTAAGAGATCCCTGACAACATACTTCCTAGGAATTTGTGATTGAATACTTACAAAACTCATATCATATCGATTGTGGGCAAGGAAAGGGTAGAGGATGAACCAAAACACCAAATCAGTAATCAACACAGCACCTGCATTTGTCTGAAACAACAAGAGTAAATTGAGTGGGTTAAAATTTAAAAGAACATAAAAAAGAGTTTTAGATGACCCTGATTGCTCACTTTTCATCAATAATAAACATGTCTACTGTCCAGCAGTTCACCAACAATGTGCATGTCGTGTTCAAATGTGAAGGGACAACAATTAGGAATGATGAGTTACCTGAAACATGATTTGGAACAGGTAACCCCAAATTCCTGCAATTTCCCGACCATCATGTGTTTTACTTAAACAAGAAGTCTTAATGGAATCGTCATATCCACTTTCCCCTGTTGGAGCAATGATATATGAGCCATGATCTGCATCGGATCCATCCCTATTTGTCTTGTAAGCATACTGATAGCATCCATAAAATGAAAGCACCGAGCCAAGCTAAAGATGAAGAAGGTGAACGTTAGATGTATCAGCTAGTAAGTACCAGATAAATACGCAATAAGAAAGCATGCATGATACAACATACATATGTTATGTTATCCACTCAATAATATTTCAAATATTAGCTAATTGTTCGGCGGGAATGTTTTGTCAGCTAGAAATGTTGGCAAGAATAACTGCTAGTAGTGGACACTGTACAGCAAGTTCATAATAGCAAAGACATACCCCAAAATACAAGGTGACAAGCAAGAACGTCCACCTGTGAAATGTACAAAACAACAATAATCAGAAAAAGTTCCGAACATCACCCCAGCAAGAAATGAGCATTTGTAAACTGTTTACAGTCATCATGGCCAAGAAGGGTGCTTGCTTACTGGGTGTAGTACAGGAAGACGGACCATCCATCGACAATAACATCGTAGATAATTATGGAAGCCATGACGAAGAAGGACACGAGGCGAAAAGCCAGGAGCCAGGCAGGGTGGATCTGCTTAAGGCAGGGCTTCCAGCAGTCATCAAGGTACACGACCCCCGGCCCAACCCGCGGCCGCGCTTCCTCTGAGTCGCCATCGCCGGCCGGCGAACTGGAGCCCTCGTACTTCCAGATCAAGAAGCACGCCAGAGCCATGCATGAGTAGACGCAGGTGGCGCAGAGGAAGAACTTCCAGTTGAGCCAGTAGCTCAGGTCGGTGCTGTCCGTCAGCATGATGGCTGATGCCAGCAATGCCGCGGTGATCGATCGACCCTGATATCAGATTCACAACACATTTTTATCAGCATGGCAGTCAAGTCACTCTTCTCTTACAAAATTCGCTAGCATATAGGAGTACTTGTGCCCGACAAAAAAGAATAAGAAATTTTTGTCCATCCCTTGGTTGCCCACAAAGGGAGAGATCGTCACTACTCGATTCCTAATTGCTGAACAGTGAATGAAAGATAAAGGGCATGTACTCAGGTGGTGTCCTGCAAGTGCAACCTGGTACCCCTACGGAAAAAAGCAAACCTTTGCGCCATGATTCCCATGATCCGGTCAACGCCCACAAACAAAGAAGACGGGAACCGCAAACAGCGCGCATCAAGCGCCTGCACAGAGGGAGGATGCCAGTAAGAGAAAGACGGGGCTGATGGATTACCTAGTGATCCGTCAGTCGAACCGCAGACGGGAAGGATCAGGCGCCGCAGACAAGACAGGGGCGCCTCCTCCGACGACGATGACGAGAAGAGTGGAGAGGTGGGTGGGTAAGGGGTCCAAGAACTGAAGAACCGCCCCCTCTCCTCGGCTCGCTGCCTTCACCAAGCTTCCGCCTTTCTCCCTCGAGGCCCAACTCTGCCGACTAGTGCCCTGTCAGATCGGAGAGACACGCGCGCATCAGCACAGTGGAGCACAGCAAAGAATCTTAAATGCGGGCGATGGGATCAGGGGCACGTGCGGAACGAATCACGGGGCGTAGTACTAGATCTTTACCCGCGCCGTTGTGCTCTCGTCTCGCTCTGAGGAGTTCGCCGGCGCCGTGGATGTATCCCGATGTCTCGCTCACGGCCACAGGGCGGAGGAGAGTAGACAAACCTCGAAGCCGGCCGAGCGGAGCCACGTATCCAGATTCCGGTGTCTGATTCCAGGCTGCTCCACGCACGCGCGGGGCGTGGTGATGTGGGACACGGTGATCTCTATCTCTCGCCGACCTGGCGTCGCTGACTGGACTCGTCGGCGTCGTTTGCTTGTACCGTTTTGTCTTTGCGACACCCCGTATCGGCGTGTCGACAAACCTGTACCTGTCCGTCCCGTCCGTCTCTACCCTGACCAGTTGGTGCGAGTAGCACACACGGATCGCCAACATCCTCCACATAGGTTAGATATAAGTACATGGGAGTGTCTATTTGTCAGTCGACTGATTCTAATTTCGTGGTCAGTCGAATTTTTAGGCAAATCCTACGTCGGCACGTCAACCATCGTGGCCCCTTTGCACAGCGCGGAAAAAGAGCACGAAACTGAAATAGGCCATGATGGACGACTGTTTTCCCCTTAAGGGCTCGTTTGGTTGCAGGCTTTCCCTGGGGTTTCGCCCCGTTTCCCTGGCCCAGAAAACCCGGGCTGAATTGGCCCGGGTCAACTTACCGCACCGTTTGGTTGCGATCGAGGGGACGAAACCCAGCCCATCCGCGTCTTTTCCCCGGGCGACCGTTCCATGACTCCAGGGGTGGGGATCGCATTCCGCTACTCAGCTCTCGCGACAAGGGAGGCGGCGGCGACGCTGGGAGCACCCTGCGATCTCCTTCCTCCGGCGGAGACCGGACGAGAGCTCAGACCGGAGCGAGCCCTCCTCTCCTTCGGCTCTCTCGCAGATCCCCTCTCCGCCCTCCATCTGGTCGTCTTCCTCGTCCAAGATCGGGTCGCCTTTCTCGTCCAAGATCCTGCTGAATACTTGCAGTCTCCTGCTTGTTCGGCCTCTCCTGCGTTCGAATTTGCGATGCGTTTAGGTGCTAGACCGGCTTTGAGGTATATGGGGTCCTAGCCTGCGCTCCGGTGCGATGGATTCTTTGGTTTGGGTGCTGATTTCCGGGCGCAGGCAGAATCTGGCGCATGGCAATATCCAGCATGGATGGTTCAGTTTGCCTCTAGCGCCTCTGCATTTTTTTAGTTAGAACAGATTTTATATTTTCCCCAGCTCGAACTTCCTTCGATTCCTCACGCACAGAGGAGATGCTCATTTTTGTCATGGTCTGATCCTAATGTTTCGATGTGCATGTCCAATTGAGATTCGTTTGTTTTTCTGTATTTTTTTCCTTGGTTTCAAGTGTCTTCGATCTTATTTTCTAGACTTTTGTTTGTATTTTTGGTCTGGATAAATCATATCCGAGCTCTTGTTTTTGTTAAGATACCAGTTAGTCACTTAGATATCATCTCCCCTTCCGTTCCCTTGTTTTGCTCTCCAAATGGCAACTGCTGTTGTTCCCATGTGGGAGGGGATATCTGGGGTTCCCTTGTGCACGGGGAAATTTGCATTGGGGGATTAGTTCCCTGGTTTAATTAGCCCTTGCAACCAAACTAGACCTAACGGGTTTTGCTGGGTTAAACTGGGCCCGAACCCAACAATCAACCTGCTGCCTGCGCCCACAATCATCCCCAAAAACAACAAGATGACCACACAGGCCACGGCCCTGTACAAAGGGAGAAAGGGATCGATCTTCCCGACCAACAACCATAACCACATGAACAAACCAGAAAACTTTGAGATTTGGAGAGGTTCTATATCTGATAAGAAGAACATATACTACACACGAACTGAGAAGAGGACAGAATCCTCAAACCCCCAGACAGCAAAGGAACTGACCTGGACCCTCATGAATCTTCATCGTTCCAGGTCTGCTTCTCTGAATAAAATCTGTCAGCATTGCATGAAAAAGAGCGCTTCCAGGTTCCTCTCCGATGGTACAAAAACTTTCACCAACATTCAGGGACACCCGAGCTTGATCCGCCAAGCTGGAATTACATACAAGAAAAGGGATCCCCCACTACTCACGCAGTATTCCTCCCACACACGGGTAAAATTGAGAAAAGAAATGATCTACACAATTCAGAATATAGCCCTGTTAAGGTTTTGCAGAATTTTATATGCAAAAAAACACATCATTTGGATGTGCACACTTGAAAAACAATCCTCGAGAAAAAGCTTATCTGATTTAATTAGCTGTTGCAAAATAGAGCTTGAAAAATAGAGATGGGACTCATAACAGGAAACAGATATTTCAAATTTCCTACTACGTTACGACATTGGCTTGCAACATATAAAAATGAAGCTGTAGATTGCACTGCAACATACAAACATATATAGTAGTTACTTGCAATGCAAACTAACTGATTTAAAAAGATTCTTACAAAGAGCAACACTGCCAAAAACATATACAAATTTCAGGCATTGGATGAAACTGACAGAAACTAAATAAATATGTGCCAACAAGACTGACAACATATAGATGGTTAAAGCATTAAAGTAGATAGACCCACAAAACTAGACTAAAAGAGCGCAACCACGACATATAGATGGTTTCTTGCAATATTACTGTCATAACTCAAACCAGAGGTCTAGAGACGATTATAAGAGACACTAAGATGGTTCAAGCATTACAGTAGATAAAAAAGGGGTAGCAACCCACGGGAACTAGATTAAAAAGAGGCAACCACGACATATATATGGTTCTCTCCCGTATCAGTATGTCATAAACTCCAAAGCTGAGCTCTAGAGATGATCGAAAGAGACACAAAGACGGTTGTCATTGTCTTTGTGGAAGAGAATCAGCACAACAGAGCCATCACCTAACTAGTGTTGAGCGGCAAACTGTGGCCAACCAGCCCTGATACAAAATCCTCTCATCTTTGCAAGTGTAGTATGAAGCACGGGATAGTCTGCACAAATGAAATATGGATATCAATAAGTGAGAAGAAAATGAGATATATATAACAAAAATATTATAGAAGAAAAAGAGAGAGAAAACATATCCATTTACTCAAGAAACCTTTCTCCAAGATACACATAGAAATAGAAATGAGAGCAAATACTAAATCAATACTGAATCACTGAAACAGATTAACAAAACCGAGACACTAAAAACATGACTGAAACACTATAACAAACACTGAACCACTGAAAACAAGGAAGAGACACTGAATCACTGAAACTAACAATAAATCATGAATGAGACACTGAATCACTGAAACAAGACTGAGAAACTAAATCAAGACTGAATCACTGAGAATGAGACAATTAAAAACTGAGCAATAAATCAAGACTGAGAACACGAATCACTGAAACAAGATTGAGACACTAAATCAAGACTGAATCACTGAGATAACAGAGAGAGACTGAACAGAGAGAGAGAGAGAGAGAGAGAGAGAGAGAGAGAGAGAGGCTTAGATAGAGAAATAGAACAAAAATAATAGAGACATAGAGAAAATCAAACTAAAAATAATAATAGAGAGATAGAGATACTGAAACTAAATAATAGAGAGAGAGGGTTTGATAGAGAAACAGAACAAAAAATAGAGAGATAGAGAAAAAATAGAGATAACCCAAAACAAAAAATAGATAGATATACTGAAAATAAATAATAGAGAGACAGACAAAATAGAGAGAGAGGCCACTAATAGAGATAGAAAGATAGAGATACTAAAAATTAAAATAGGGAGAAGGAATTAATAGAGAGAGAGAGGACACAAATAGAGAAAAAAAAGAGATAGCGATCTATAAATATTTATATAAGTTTAAATAAGGCTTAACTGTTTATGAATATTTATTTTCGCGGGATGATGGTCGTGGATATACAAATGGCAGCCATGGACAAATGGACACATTTAGATGCGATGATATGCTTTTCCAGGTAATTTCTCAAATAATATTACATGCAACAAATTTAATATAAAATGATGGTACTGTTCAACTAGCAAATAACTCTTTAATAATGCAGGACAAGGAATTTACGTTCACAGGTTGCTAACCGGGAAATTTGACACAATGTATTCGTCACCAAAATCATTATCTTCAATACAGGTACAAGTAAATGGGTAATCAAAAGAAGAACTCCTCACTTATAAATATGTGACACTAAGAGACCACATTCAACTATCGAAAGTAAAAATTCGGTTTACTAACAACTATTTTGCAAATGCAGATTGACCGTGCACATGAGAATACCTCAAAATCAAACTTCATACAGGAAATGATTGGAAACTACAACAACCCAAGCGAAGACTCTAACAGCCCAAAGTTGAGAACCTAAAAACCCGAGTAAAATTTTCGCTTTTGCTTCATTCATGCATCATAGCATCATGGCATCCATTGTTAAACTGCTAAACAACTTAAAACAAATGAGGACAAGGGCACAACAAATTCAATCCTTGCAAATTCAATTGTGTTTGCTTTCGGCAACCGCAAATACCAAAGCAGTTCCATTTTTTGTCAAGAAAGTTCATCCGGTATCAGACCCGAAAATTTCCGGAATCCATACCGGATGAACCAGACAAGATCATCTTCATTCTGTAGCGACCGAGCTCATCGCTCGCGCCGCACCAGCTCGAGCACGCCGCGCCCGGGCCCCCTCTGCCCCTCCCCTGCAAGGAGAAGAGCACCCGAGGCCCACTACTCCCACCCCATCCACTCGTTCCCCTGCTCCTCTCTCCGTTTCTCTCCCCCACGAGCTCCACGACCTAGCAACAATGGCCGCCGAGCTTCGCCGTCGCATCGCCATCGATTGAGGCCACCCCGAGCAAAACGAAGACCGTGGGAAGGTCCGCCGTGTCATCCTCTCCGTCCTAGCCAAAGGAATCGAGCCGGGGTCGCCCGCATTGTTGCCGCCGTGCTCGTCTTCTCCAACTCCGGCCGTCGGGCGTCGATCACGATTCCCGCCATCTCCGCCCACCTCCGACCTCACCAACCGCTCCTACGAGCTCAGGGTGAGTTTGCGGTCCAATTGGACAACTCCATCCCTTCCCTCTCCCTCTCGTTCATCGTTTTCGTCGTAGCAGTAGCAATTTCCGTCGAACTGGACCATCCGGTACCAGTCCCGAAATTTTCCGGAATCTATACCGGATTAGTGAAATAGCTACTGGACTCGCACGTTTTCGCCCGGAATACGTCTGGAAATGGCCCGGAAATAATTCCGGATCTTTTTCTTCCGGTGCCAAACCCGGAATCCTCCGGACCTGAAACCGGATTGCTCCCGGTACCAGACCCGGAATTATCCGGAACTGAAACCGGATACTCAAATTTTTAATCTGTTTCAACACCAACCTTCATCTCACCCTTAGTACTTGTTACAAGATTGTTTAATCACCCCAAACCATGCATCTTAACATGTGCATGTCATTCATATGCAAGTTACACCTAGGGTTTCACCTATTCTAAGTAACAAGTAAAAATGGATCATGACCTAACTCCACGGGATACTTGAGGTGAGTCCTTAAGCACCCAAACTCCGTTTAAATGGAATAGAGTAAATCATCCTCTTCCCGGGGATTTAAAATGTCATGTCATTATGTGTTTGCGCATTGCATTTGTTAAAGCTTGTGTGGTGATTGATTGTTTCTTCCGTGTTTTGTGCTACGATAGATCAAGCAGCCGGGGTTACACCGCAATACCCCGAAGATCCGTACTACCAGTACCTTGATCAAGGCAAGCGTAATCCCCCCTCTGAGCATGTCTTATCCTATTTTCCGCAAATATTTTCTCCACTATACTATTGCATGCGGTTCCAAATGTCAATTTGCTTGGATTAGAGTGTCCTATAGTTGCATTAAGATTCCGATGCTAGTTACCTGTTTCCCCTCCTATTATCCATAGGATTGTATTGTTGGCCTGAAATACCTAACTATGCTATGTCATTGCTTAGCCATGCTTAGTTAAATGCTTAGCCGTTCGATGGATGGTTGATGTTGGAAACAGGTGATGGGATAAATGGTTGATGGTGGAGGAATTGTGGAGACAGGTAATAAAATGCTTAAAGGTGGGGATGAGAGGCCACTTTGGTATGGTGGTGTTTTGTCTCACTCTCGCCGCCTAGGTGCGAGTTCTTTACCTCTTGAACCAAAAATGAGCGCGCTTCCTTTCGGTGGGCTATATGGAACCCCCGTCGACCAACTAACTTGAGCGGGACTAGCCAGAGTCCTCTAGTTTGAGCTTCCATTTGCGTGTGCGTGAAGATGGTGGCCAAGACTGGATGAGGATGGAGGTGTTAGGAAATGAGTGGCCACGGGGCACGGTGTCGATGATCCGCTGCTCACTGATGATCCTGGGTTAGTCCTTAACAAGGTAAAGGTTGTAACTGTTCCCACTCAGCCGGCTTTCCCCGGAAGAGAGCTAAGCGTAGGCAATGAGCCGGGCAGTACCGAAGGTAAACACAGTGCACCCCTGCAAGGTTAAATCTTTTCAAAAAGCCGTGTCCACGGTTACGGACAACTTGGGAAAGGACGATAAGACCATAGAATAACTTGAACGGAATGATTAGAAACTGGGTACTAGAGGTACCACTCAAGATTGTAAGGTTGACTTCCTCGAGGGTGATTCGGGGAGGTGCCTTGGTGAAACAGGTACAGTGGTTGATGATGGTTGATGTTGAGAAAGGTGATCAGAAGAAAAGAGCCACTTCTTACCCCTTTTTAAAAATACTCTGAATAATCGATGCTATTGAGTTAGGTTTTCATGAAATAAAATCAGCTTTATGCAAAAACAGCCATATAACTTTGAAAGCCTCATCGAGCTAAATCTCTATAAATAATCTTGCGAGTTCGTCGAACTCAACGTCGTTTGTTTTGTTTCAGAGGAGGACTTCACCGACCTCGAAGGTGGGTTCTTTGTGGACGTCGACGAGTAGTCTGGGGTTCCCAGGTGGCAGCTTGGGACATCGTGGAACAGCTGGCGTTGTGATGTTTATCTGTAGGCCTCTTAGGCCATAATTTGGTTCTTGTTGTTTAGAACAACCTAATTCGCTTCCGCATGTTGTACTGTTGGGTCTGTGACCTCTGGTTGTCATTTGCTATCTTTCTCTATTATAAGAGTTGAACTATATTGATTTGTGTCGTAGAGTCTGTGATGTGCCAGTTGTTCCACAAGTCTTGATCTCTCTATTATGCTTTGAGGGCTGAGCCTGTGTTAAGGCATCAATCGGGGTGTTGCGTTGCCGGTGATCAATTCTGAGCAACGCCTGCCAAAGGTTTTGGCCGGGGATTGGTAAACCCGTAACCTCCGGTTGTATCGCTTAACCGGTGACACTCAGCATCACTATATAGCAGTCAGGTCGGGGCGCCACAAGTTGGTATCAGAGCAGTACTGCCTGTAGGAAACCCGTTCTACTGGTCGATGTTGAGTCTAGTGTTTGTGAAAATATTTTTAACCTAAAAATGAGTTGTGAAAACCATCTTAGGATTCTTTTTACTCCTTATCTGGTTACACTCTAATCTCGGAGCAATCTTACCTCGATTTGAGTTAAAAGGATTTACTTCTCATCTGTTACTTCAAAATGATTAGTAAAACGGGGTTGGGTTTTTCCTTGAGTGTTAGGTGTCCAGTTGCTCCCGCTGCGTTGCAAACTAAAATCTGTTACCCAACGAAGGAACAAGTGTTTAGCCTCAATCTTGTTGGGTCTTTAACCCAAGGTCTTGAACCGAAGGTCCCGGATTGTACTTTGGTTCTGGTGTGTTGAATTATGTGGGTTGTTGCCCATGTGATCCTCATGCTAATTGTGAATCCCGGTACATGAAGCTGACCTTTAACCCAAGTCCTTTATGTGGTCTGTGTGGTAAATGGTTGAACCTTAATTTCCCACATCTCAGATGGCTATGTAACTTTAACTCTGCCATAGCTGGAGATTCTGTCTTGGAATCATCTGGGTTATGACCAGAATTCTCTTAGCAAATCCCCCATCTATGTTCATGACTCTGTTGCATCTCTCCTTTTGGGCATGGTTATCACAATTGAGTAATAACCGGTGCATCTTCAACATCTTAGGATTTCTCCTGAGTATGTTTCTTACTCTAATCTGCTTTCCGACCTTTGTCAGTCCGTTGACAGTAAAGTTTTATCGCGCATTTGTATGTTCCGATGCAAGTTACGCTTGTGGTCCGTCAAGATTTTCCCCTTCGTCTTGTTTGGAGAAATAACTCTAGTACCTTGTCCACTTCTCGGACCAGGTTAAAGTATTGTAATCTTCAGAATGAGGGCCTCGTTTAGCTTTTGTTCTGCTCCACCTTAGAGTGTCACACTATTTTATATCAAGGGGTCGCGCTGAGTGTCATGATCCTCTTGATGAAGTGATACTTCAGACTTCACATAGATGAATAGGAAGTCTTTACACGGGATACCAACAGATTACAGGGGCTAGGAACCCCAAGAGTTGGACTGCAAGGTCAAACTCCAAAGGATGAACGAGATTGAGGAACTCAAGTATTAGCAACTAGTCAGAGGACAATCTGCACCTACTCGAATTACTTGCGACAATACACCATTGACTCTCTGCTGGGGAAGCACCAACAAAGACAAAAGAAGTTCTCAGACTTCCTCTCTTTCTGGAACAATTCAAGCAGTGGCTTGGATGCATAGATGAAATTCTCAAAGAATGGAGGTAACAGCATACCATTCCGAGAATATTCTACATATGCGTGATCGGGTTGAAATGATTCCGAGGAAACCAAACAATTCACTTAGATCCACGGCGACATCTTTCAGCAATTGCACGTGAACCAGGGAAAGTCACTTCTAACTTCAGAACACATACCTTGTGAAGACACAAAGTTAGTTCCAGCAATTTTCCAATGCTAACACCCAATATCCAATATGAATCTCCTCAATTATGGAGAGAATAAGAAGGTAGTTGATGGGCTCAACAACAACTTATCCAGATACTCCAAGATGGTAGACTCATATGTCACATGAACGGGCCATAAGTATTGGTCAGACTAACACATTCAGGTAGGTCGGTCTGAGTTTGATTTGACGATCGCCCAATTCAAATCAAAAGATTTGGAGGGTAGCATTTCCACCAAGAAAATACCACCTAGCTTCAACACGGACAGACTAGACATCCCTTTAGGAAGGAACTATATCAGATAGAGCTTCTGTCTTTGGACTCTCCAAGTGGTCTAAGCTCAACCGAATAATTCTGGACATCCAGCACGATTTTCTTGGAGAAGGGAGTTGTTCAGAGAACCAGCTTACTCATAAGCTCAACACCACGGTCAGGTGACAACCTGGCGATACTTCTGTAAAGACCTCCAGAATATCACGATCCACATATAGGATATCACGACATACCGGTGGATCTTGAGTTCAAGAGAGGATCATGCCTTTCAAGGCACAACGAGGTGGTCTTGGGAGCTTCGGCACGAACCTAGCTCTTTGACCGAGGGAGTGCATCAGAGCCAACTGACTTGGTAGCACTATCAAACTCAGCTTATTGATTTACTAGCCAATCATGCTAAGGAGGGCAATGGATATCCCTGGATTTCCGCATAGTAAGAACTGCTAAGAATATTCGATAGCCACATCATTGCTCACGACTTATCCTTCTCGAGTAACAAGTCACTCGGAACATGGAGAGTAACGAGGAGTAAGAGCAAGAAGCTTGACACGATGTCTAGAACATCAAGAAGTGTTTCCCGATACTAACGTTCCCGGGGTTTTTAAAGTGCTCTCGGTCTAGCTTCCGACCCTTCTCCGGTGGTTCAGAATGTTCATCCGTGAGGAAAGTTCTACTCAAGCTGTTTGGTAGAAATTTGCCTCTTCATCTGTTGGAATCTTATTTCAACAACTCTCCCTCAGAAATCCAAGGCCTTGTGCAAAGTTCATATTCTCAACCTTTTGGGAAACAGTTGTTTGCCAACTGAAAACTCCTATCAATCTCCCGTCAAACGAATGTGTCTCCTAACTGTCAATTCAAGGGATGCTTGAAATCCCATCCTAAGATTCTAATAGGAGGTACTCGGTCGTGTTATATCCATCAAGATCCATCCTTTTGGAGAGGTTTCTTTCTTTCCTATGGTTTACTTCGATAGTGACCTCGAAGTGAAGCCGATGAAGATCTTCATGATGCCCTCAATCTACCTCTTCAAGAAAGAAGCCATCTGGAGCGAGAAGATCGTGTAGAGCCGTTGTAACCCTTTTCCCTCTTTCCTACTCTAAGAATCTCAGGACGAGATTCCCGTAAGGAGGGTAGAATTGTAACAGCCCAAAGTTGAGAACCTAAAAACCCGAGTAAAATTTTCGCTTTTGCTTCATTCATGCATCATAGCATCATGGCATCCATTGTTAAACTGCTAAACAACTTAAAACAAATGAGGACAAGGGCACAACGAAATTCAATCCTTGCAAATTCAATTGTGTTTGCTTTCGGCAACCGCAAATACCAAATCAGTTCCATTTTTGGTCAAGAAAGTTCATCCGGTATCAGACCTGGAAATTTCCGGAATCCATACCGGATGAACCAGACAAGATCGTCTTCATTCTGTAGCGACCGAGCTCGTCGCTCGCGCCGCACCAGCTCGAGCACGCCGCGCCCGGGCCCCCTCTGCCCCCTCCCCTGCAAGGAGAAGAGCACCCGAGGCCCACTGCTCCCACCCCATCCACTCGTTCCCCTTCTCCTCTCTCCGTTTCTCTCCCCCACGAGCTCCACGACCTAGCAACAATGGCCGCCGAGCTTCGCCGCTGCATCGCCGTCGATTGAGGCCACCCTGAGCAAAACGAAGACCGTGGGAAGGTCCGCCATGTCATCCTCTCCGTCCTAGCCAAAGGAATCGAGCCGGGGTCGCCCACATTGTTGCCGCCGTGCTCGTCTTCTCCAACTCCGGCCGTCGGGCGTCGATCATGATTCCCGCCATCTCCGCCCACCTCCGACCTCACCAACCGCTCCTACGAGCTCAGGGTGAGTTTGCGGTCCAATTGGACAACTCCATCCCTTCCCTCTCCCTCTCGTTCGTCGTTTTCGTCGTAGCAGTAGCAATTTCCGTCGAACTGGACCATCCGGTACCAGTCCCGGAATTTTCCGGAATCTATACCGGATTAGTGAAATAGCTACTGGACTCGCACGTTTTCACCCGGAATACGTCCGGAAATGGCCCAGAAATAATTCCGGATCTTTTTCTTCCGGTGACAAACCCGGAATCCTCCGGACCTGAAACCGGATTGCTCCCGGTACCAGACCCAGAATTATTCGGATCTGAAACTGGATACTCAAATTTTTAATCTGTTTCAACACCAACCTTCATCTCACCCTTAGTACTTGTTACAAGATTGTTTAATCACCCCAAACCATGCATCTTAACATGTGCATGTCATTCATATGCAAGTTACACCTAGGGTTTGACCTATTCTAAGTAACAAGTAAAAATGGATCATGACCTAACTCCACGGGATACTTGAGGTGAGTCCTTAAGCACCCAAACTCCGTTTAAATGGAATAGAGTAAATCATCCTCTTCCCGGGGATTTAAAATGTCATGTCATTATGTGTTTGCGCATTGCATTTGTTAAAGCTTGTGTGGTGATTGATTGTTTCTTCCGTGTTTTGTGCTACGATAGATCAAGCAGCCGGGGTTACACCACAATACCCCGAAGATCCGTACTACCAGTACCTTGATCAAGGCAAGCGTAATCCCCCTCTGAGCATATCTTATCCTATTTTCCGCAAATATTTTCTCCACTATACTATTGCATGCGGTTCCAAATGTCAATTTGCTTGGATTAGAGTATCCTATAGTTGCATTAAGATTCCGATGCCAGTTACCTGTTTCCCCTCCTATTATCCATAGGATTGTATTGTTGGCCTGAAATACCTAACTATGCTATGTCGTTGCTTAGCCATGCTTAGTTAAATGCTTAGCCGTCCGATGGATGGTTCATGTTGGAAACAGGTGATGAGATAAATGGTTGATGGTGGAGGAATTGTGGAGACAGGTAATAAAATGCTTAAAGGTGGGGATGAGAGGCCACTTTGGTATGGTGGTGTTTTGTCTCACTCTCACCGCCTAGGTGCGAGTTCTTTACCTCTTGAACCAAGAATGAGCGCGCTTCCTTTCGGTGGGCTATATGGAACCCCCGTCGACCAACTAACTTGAGCAGGACTAGCCAGGGTCCTCTAGTTTGAGCTTCCATTTGCGTGTGCGTGAAGATGGTGGCCAAAACTGGGATGAGGATGGTGGTGTTAGGAAAATGAGTGGCCACGGGGCACGGTGTCGATGATCCGCTGCTCCGTCCTCACTGATGATCCTGGGTTAGTCCTTAACAAGGTAAAGGTTGTAACTGTTCCCACTTAGCCGGCTTTCCCCGGAAGAGAGCTAAGCATAGGCAATGAGCCGGGCGGTACCGAAGGTAAACACAGTGAACCCTGCAGGGTTAAATCTTTTCGAAAAGCCGTGTCCACGGTTACGGACAACTTGGGAAAGGATGATAAGACCATAGAATAACTTGAACGGAATGATTAAAAACTGGGTACTAGAGGTACCACTCAAGATTGTAAGGTTGACTTCCTCGAGGGTGATTCGGGGAGGTGCCTTGGTGAAACAGGTACAGTGGTTGATGATGGTTGATGTTGAGAAAGGTGATCAGAAGAAAAGAGTCACTTCTTACCCCTTTTTAAAAATACTCTGAATAGTCGATGCCATTGAGTTAGGTTTTCATGAAATAAAATCAGCTTTATGTAAAAACAGCCATATAACTTTGAAAGCCTCATCGAGCTAAAGCTCTATATATAATCTTTCGAGTTCGTCGAACTCAATGTCGTTTGTTTTGTTTCAGAGGAGGACTTCACCGACCTCGAAGGTGGGTTCTTTGTGGACGTCGACGAGTAGTCTGGGGTTCCCAGGTGGCAGCTTGGGACATCCTGGAATAGCTGGCGCTGTGATGTTTATCTGTAGGCCTTTAGGCCATAATTTGGTTGTTGTTGTTTAGAACAACCTAATTCGCTTCCGCATGTTGTACTGTTGGGTCTGTGACCTCTGGTTGTCATTTGCTATCTTTCTCTATTATAAGAGTTGAACTATATTGATTTGTGTCGTAGAGTCTGTGATGTGCCAGTTGTTCCACAAGTCTTGATCTCTCTATTATGCTTTGAGGGCTGAGCCTGTGTTAAGGCATCAATCGGGGTGTTGCGTTGCCGGTGATCAATTCCGAGCAACGCCTGCCAAAGGTTTTGGCCGGGGATTGGTAAACTCGTAACCTCCGGTTGTATCACTTAACCGGTGACACTCAGCATCACTGTATAGCAGTCAGGTCGGGGCGCCACAAAGACTATACACAGGTGATGATATACATATCAAAAATCATGGCAAAAAAGAAAAGAACAACTAACCTCATTATTCCCCAACGAATCCTGGCAAAAGTCAGAGTAATTCCTCTTCATACTATTCAGAGACTGCAACCAACAAAAAGAAAAGAGTAAAAAAACTACAACCAAACACTAAATCAAAAGGAAACATTTGTTGAATGAAAAAACAAACACAAATCAAAAGGGTAAGCACACCTGCTTCATGAAGAAACCAAACAAAGCATCATCTAGAGCCGTGTTTCATCTTCCATGGGATGTATCCTGAAACAAGCAAAACCAATTAGAAAAGCATAACGACGTAATGTTTAACACAACAAAAAAGCTAAGTGACAAGCACACATCACGGTGACCGGGTAGGCAGAACCCTTCATTGTGCTCCTCATCATCGTCCCCATAAACAGTGGGTAAACGTTGAAATCTGCACAACCGAAAAGACGTAGGATTACAATCAAGACAGAGACAAATCAAAACACAAATAGGAATTATATTAGTGCGCACAGCTACACCTAAATTCAAAAAATACGAAATATGATAGGGGACCAAACACATCACACACTGAAAACTCTAAGAAAACAACCATGCCTTCTACATTAACCATATCCATAGCTACACATGGCAGTATCACTGATGTGAATGGTCACATTACAGTACAAGAACATTGGATGGTGACCACCGCCTCCAGCCTATGGAATTGATTTTGCTAATGAACCACGTCAAAAATCAACACCTGAAAATACATCAGGCGCTAGATCCACCAAACACAACCCTAGAGAACTCTCCAATGATCCGAAGAGAAAAACTACGGAAGAAAAAATTGAAGGCAGACCTAGTTCGACGAAATTCAGTTAATATTGTTTAAGCAGGCAGTTGAGTCGGCGTCAGCGCCAACTGTGACGATATATTCCAGCCGCGTTATTCCTTTCTTTCAGATGCAGCAACACGAGATTCAGACAAAACACAATAAGAACATATCCCCTACGCCCCCTAAGCTGTGGGCAAACGCTGCTCGCCGATGCCACAGAGGCTAGTTGCGCGAGGTAAGAACAAGTTCACCCATGCCCATAATAGCTAGATCCACTGCACGCCCGCATTCCGTCCGCCTCGAGCGAGTACGGAACAACACACTCGGCTAGAAAAACACTACTCGCCGCCGCCGCGAGAAGTAGCTGCACGAGGTCAGAAAAAACAACCAGCTAACGACGGCACATATATCGACCGGCACCGACGCAAAGTTCAGCCGCCTCCGGCGACTAAGATCCATGCGACGCAAGGCACGTGGGCGTAAAATACTACAGACAAAAGAGATAGCACTAGTACCTGTCAGCTCGCTGGCGACGCCTCCAGCCACCACGAATCTCTGCCATAACGGCGGCACTAGCTGCCGGCGAGAAAGAGGAATCAATCCTTTGTTCCGACGCCCCTCTCCTCTATCTGATGCGAAAGAGACACGCATCGGAGACAAATGAAATAAAAATTCAAAAAAAAAACCAACGACCACGGGAGCCACACACGCCGCAACGGAAACCCGTCAACCCAACAACACCCGGCCCGCTAACCCGTGACACGCACACGCCAGGGTGCACCACCACGCACGCGTCAGCGCGAATCTTAGCGCGCATCTGACGGACAAAAAAAATGACTGACACCGAAATCTATTTCAGTCGACTGCAATGGAGCAAAAACCAAGTACATAACACATTTCATTTCATATCAAAACAATCTCTGAATGTTCATTTATAAAACAAACGTTTGAACTTCTTGAGCTCGTGCCAAGAATAATGAGTATGGGACTCAAAGAATTTAACTAAATAAAACATTCTGATCATCTAGCTTCATAAATACAAAGAGTTCGAGATTCATTTTGAACCATATGAAAGTTTTGAGATGAAAAGTAAAATTTCTACAAGACTTTGGGATGTAAGAGCATCTCCACCGGGGGCCTCTAAAGGACCCCCCAAGGGCCCTTTGGGGGGCCGAACACCAAAAACGCCCACCAGCGGCACCCCCCAAAGCCTCGCCCCGAGCAATTTTGTGTCCGGCACCCCCAATAGGGCCTCCAAGTTTGGAGGCCCTCCTGGGGGTGCCGGACATTGACCGGACATGGCCTCCGACAGGTGCGCCTGACCCGTCATAGACATAGGCGGCGAGGGGGTGCTGTAAATTGCGCCGTACAGGAGGCCGTTCCGCCCGCGTTAATGGCGACGTGTTACTGCAGGCGACGAAGCGACGGGACAGCGAGGCGTCTGCGGCACGCCTCGTAATTACGCCGGCGCCCAGTGTCGTGGGTTTGTCACGTCAGGTGTCATAGATGACTTCGTAGGTGTGGGATTACGCGAGTCAAGCATCTCCGAGCTTGGGATCGCAGGAACAAAGATCAACACAGATTTACCCAGGTTCGGCCCCCTCAATGTGAGGTAAAAGACCTACTTCCTGCCTACCCTAGATTGGTATTGATATGATAATCGAGGTGTTACAATGGAGGCGATCCGATCTGGTACTCGCCGTATGAACTAGGGTTTTGGGCTTGATAGCTCTCTCCCGCTCTAAGTCCTGCGAGTCCTCTTTATATACACAGAGGCTCGCTAGGTTACAAAAGGAAACTTCCCCATAAGGAATACATCCACAGAGGCCTATTTGGAGACTACTTGGTCTTCACGTCCTCCGGGATATGTCTTCTAGATCTTTCCCCTTATGGCGGTTTAATATTGGGCTTGCTCCCAAGTGGGCCTTTGTCCGTGCGAGTAAGTTAAATCGCACTGGGCCGCGGGTTAATCCAGAAAGTATTCCCCCGACATTAGCCCCCAAGCGTGGCCTGAACTTCATAGTATTTCTTGATCTTGAATGTTTAGGCTGCGCTTTTCCTTGTTTCGCGACTTATAATTGTGCAGGATTGGCCTTGACTCGCACCTGGAAGATCATCTGACTTCATGAACCTCTTTGTTAGAGTATCCTGATAGCTTCAGAACTTGATGACGACCCATCTTCAATTTTTTGATGATAATATGATGTAGCCCCCAAGGATTGAGAGGATGTAATGTGGTAATCATCTCAAATTCTTCTCAGAGAACTCTGAAGGTCATCACCTGTAACTTGATATCATGAATAAAACAATTGTTAAGATACAAGTAATTGTAATTTGGTGTTGCCGTACTATAAGCAGTACACCGACCTCTAGTTAGGCCATCTGAATCCTTAAGTGGGCACTCGCGTGACTCGGTATTTCCTAGGAACATGTGTGTTCAGTGTCGAGAGCGGCCATGATAGGCAATCAAGCTCAATTGACGCCACACCCCAGTACTTTGGCCACATAATGCGAGTAGCAATCCAACTTAAGGCAAATTTGATAATTGCCAATAAATCAGCTGTTTCAGGGTAACAAAGACCCCAAGAAACATAATGATATTGCCATGATAGGCTAAGCTATGATAAGCTTTGATTATGATGACACATAAGGTCGCGCCTAGGTGGCAACCGAGTGTTATACATAGGGTTGGATCGCGCGTAGGTGGCGATCCATGGTGATACATGGGGTCGGTCGCGCCTAGGTGGCGACCAGAGATGATACATAGTTTACGGCCGCGCCTAGGTGGCAGCCGGTTTCTGATACAAGAGTCGATCGCGCCTGGGTGGCGATCAGATGTTGCATAGGTCGCGCCAAGGTGGCGACCAGAGTTGAAGTTCTAGCCCTGAGTGGCTGTGATGATACTCAGCTATAAAGCTGGAAAGGATGATGCTTGACGCTGATTAGCCTTTTCTTATGTATAGTACGGTCGCAGGTGTGCGACGTTCCAAGGGCGAGATGCCTCGAGACGATCCTCGAAATCATGGCGTTCTCTGCTTTCTTCCCTTACATCCAGCAGATAGTATGACCCATTATTTAGCTTCTTGCTGATGATGTAGGGTCCTTCCCATGGAGAGGACAGCTTATGCATTTCTTTGTGATCTTGTTTAAGTCGCAGTACTAGGTCGCCTTCTTGAAAGGTGCGGGTTTTGATGCGTCTGGCATGATAACGTCGCAAATCTTGTTGATATTCCGCTGACCTCGATGCTGCCAAGTCTCTAACCTCTTCTAATGTGTCCACCGAGTCTTGCCGAGCTACCTCATTATCTGTCTCGATGTAAGCCGCGACTCTTGGTGAATCATGTATGATGTCGCTGGGCATAACTGCTTCTGCTCCATAGACCATAAAATATGGTGTAAATCATGTGGATCTGTTAGGGGTTGTTCTTAAGCTCCACAATACTGCTGGCAATTCCTCCACCCAACATCCTGGAGATGCTTTGACCTTTTCAATAAGGCGCGGCTTAATTCCATGGAGAATTTCCTGGTTAGCTCGCTAAGCTTGTCCATTACTCTGTGGGTGTGCTATTGACGTGAGGTCTAATCTTATCCCATTGTCTGTGCAAAATATCTGTGTAGCCCCTTCAGAGGTGTTGCTCCCATTGTCTGTAATGATACTATGGGGGTACCCGAAGCAGAATATGACCTTTTTCAAGAACTTGACTGCTGTTTCAGCCTCGCAATCTCCCACAGGTTCTGCTTCTATCCTGTCGGGGATGTGATCCCCGGGTACCCTAAAAGTTATTGCTACTGTTGTATTATTAAGAGAGAGTGCACCAATAAAGAATAAAGGAAAAGACAGCATGGGCCGGTTCTGGTGCTGTCCGAGTCGACATAACCAATATTGGGCCGAGTCTTATTTTAACTCGGAGTAAACCGAGTAACTCAGCACAGCCAGCATCGGCTGGACCATGCATCGATCACTAGATCGTTGCCTCGGCCTCGCCAGCCTCGGCTGGAAAGCGGCCTTAACAGCCTCGGTTGAGCCCAACCTCCTCCTGCCCAGTGTGGGCCGAATCTCCTCTAACCTGGATTGGGCCAAGATCCCACCCCGGCTGGACCGAATCTCCCCTGGGCAGGCCGAAATGATCCACCGACCTCAGCTGAGCCAGGCTCCCGGTGCAGGCCGAATCTCCAAGACCCGGGCAGGCCGGCCCATCCGGCATATCCATCCGAATCGCCAGCAGGCCGAATTAACCGCCAGTCTCGGACGGGGCCGTGGCCTCTTTGCTTCCTGAGCCCGCATGGCCTCGGACCGGATCGAGGAGGTTCCTTACATCGATCGAGTCGCACTGAACCAGCGTACTGTCAACTCGGCTGGGCCTCCAGCTAGTTGGACCGAAACTCCTTTCTCCATATTCGGTTGGACCAGGACACTCCTCCAGCATCGATACTCCGAGGTTCCAGGCATGCCGAGGCTACCTTGTCTCGGTTAGACAGAGGACTCGAGATATACATATGAACCAAGTTCTCGTCTATCTCTCCGAGTCTAGTTCAATCGGATCATCTCCGCCGGTGCCGGGTCATCCTTAACCGGATCGTCACAAATATCTTCGGGAGAGGATAAGAAGAGGACGTGGAAATTCTGAGGACAACAGCTAGAAGACAAAGGCAAGGACGGCATCTCCCGGAGATGCCGGAGACAAGTACTAGAAGACAAAGGAGTCAACTCATCAACAGTGTTTGTACAGTGCATTGTGCCTCCTTGTCCACTCATTGTCCCTGGGTTCCCTGAATATAAGGATCACCAGGGAAGAGCTGGGGGAAGCACGCGCGCGGGTGCGCGCAGTCCCACCTACCCTTCTTCTTCCTCTAGCTCTTTGGAGCATGCTCCTTCTTCCTCGAGACAGAAAAGACCTCTTGGAGGCAAATCTAGCTCAGCTCATGGAGCACTTGTACAAATCATACACAAAGAGGAGAATACACCAAGTAGGCTAGTGCTGCAGTAGGGGTTTCACCTCCTCACGAGGGCCCCGAAGCAGGGTACATCGTGTGTGCTTTGTGTTCTTGGTTGTTCGTTCTTGTTCTTGCAGTGTTCTTCGTGTGCGGCTCCACCGCGCAATCCCTCCCCGAATCCACAAGCACCCGTTCGGCCCCAGAATAAGCCACCCCGTGGCATCTGCGTGATTCCCACCACGACAGTTGGCGCCCACCGTGGGGCCGTAGTGGCGCTTGCTGGGCAAATTTCAGATGGGACCTTCATCGTCAACGCGGGGACTCGACATCGCCATGGTCCTCCGCGATCTAGCTTGCAGCAGCAAGCGGAGGTTGGGGCGGCCTTCATCAACGGCGTCATCGGCGGATCCCAGATCTGCTCCTGCGTCGCTTGCGTGCCGGCAGCGCCGCGCCTCGCCGGCTCGCTGACCACGTTCCGGCCACGTCACCGCCGTCTAGATCCGCGCCGGCTGGACGTGGACCGGCCTTCTCCGCGCATCCGCGTCCATGCCCAGCATCTCCTCCGCGTCGTTCGTCCTCCCGCAGGTCGTCCCGGCCGCGGCTGCATCGAGCTTCTTCGGTGGCTGCCCTCCGTCACTCGGCATCAGCAAAAGCTAAATCAAGCAGGCAAGCAGCTGGATCATAGGAGCTAAAGTAAGCAAGCACGTAAGTAGCTGGATCAGAAAGCTGAGCATCCTAGCAGGCTGCTGGATCGTTCATGTGTGCGTGCATGGCCGGCTGCTGCCTGATTGGCTGGCACAGCCCGGCGCCCGCGCAAGTCGATCGCTCGTGTTAGAGGCAGCCCGAGTTGTTTTCTCAACACTTCGGTATCAGCCGATCTCGGTCACGTTGTCTCGGTCTGCTCCACTGCTCCTCCCGGTCCATTGCATGTGTCGGCCGAGAGGGCACTTGCAGAGTAGAAAAAGAGAGATGGGAAAAGAAGTAACTGCATCACATGAGGCCTGTGTCGGCGTCCGACATAAAATGACGATGTCGGCCGGTGCGTTGCGGCTTTGGCCAGTTTCGGCCGAATAAGATAAAGAAGAAAGTTAGTAGTAGTTGATGTGTGCTCTCGGCTGAGGGAAGAAAGAGCAAGCCGAGTCTGACAGTTTGTCGGCCACCGAAGGATGTGGTGTCGTTGCCGAGTAAGAAGCTAAAGAAAAGCTGGTGTTGGCTTTGTGACACAAGCCGAGTTACCAAATAGGAAAAAGGGAGAGAGATGAACCGGCATGTGCTTGTGTCGGCAATGGTGAATAAGAAGGATATGGAGAGAGGAGCTGACATAAAAAACTCTAGATTGGCTGAGAGCTAATCGTCGAGGTACAAATAAAAGTGATCAGCATGAATACGTCGGATCAAAAAATGACTCGGTCAGAGTGATCCGGGCCGACATCGAAAAATATGTTTCGGGCCGGGATAAAAAGGTGATGTCTCGGCTCCATTTGGTTGGCCGAGTGAGACATACCCGGTTCTATCCCTGCAGGTCTCTTCCGTCGCCCGCGCTATTTAGTCTGCAGACCGAACGCATCCGAATCAATTGTATCCAGTCTATCTGTGTCTAGCATCTCACATGTTGGATGTCTAGCATGGACCCGTTTATACGCCTCCATCCAGTCTGCACCAACCACGCGATGTAAGTATTTACAGCATTTGGTTCTGTCCCGCACGTACGTGTTTAATCCTGAAAGTTACTCGGGGACTGCCCCTCGTTTTCTACCTTGCTTTGTTTAGTTGTTTTCCCCGTGGGCAAAATGTTTTGACCCGGGGACTGGGCGTCCAGTCCAGTTTTGTTTTGTCTCAAAAGTTACTCGGGGACTGCCCCCTCGCTTTTTGTCTAAGTGTTCTACCCGGGACAAGATGTCTTGACCCGGGGACTGGATGGCCAGTCTGTTTTGCACCTTCTCCTAGATAAGAAAAGTGACTCGGGGACTCCGTTAAAACCGAGTCTAGTTTTCTGTGCATAATATCTGCTGTTAGATTCGTTTTCTATCAAGTGCTATAGCCAGTTTGCCTCGGTTAGTATAATTGTTGTTTCCGTCAAATATTTTTCATGATATGTATGTTGGACTAACGTTGAAAGGTGACATCGGTTATGTTGAGAACGTTCGCACCAAAGTATTCCAGAAATCCGAGGTGCATGGTAATCCGAATCAATTTGGAAATCTGGGTCATGTCAGTAATCCGAATCACAATTGCAATCCGAATCTCAGTGGAAAACTGGGTCACATTTGTTATCCGAATCACATTGGAAATCTGGATCATATTGGTAATCCGAATCACATTGGAAATCTGGGTCATGTTAGTAATCCGAATCACATTGAAAATCCGGATCATGTTGGAAATCCGGATTGTATTGAAAATCCGGATCATGTTGGAAATCCAAGGTATCATGGTTCTATTGGTTATCTCGAATTATGCAAGGTATCCTAGCATTATCGGAACTCTCTAGATCACCGAGTATTTCGGTTTGCCACAGTATCACGGCATCATTCCACATCACAGATCGCCGTTATTTCGGTTTGTCACAATATCATGACATCATTCCATGTCCCTCATCGTTGTTTATTCTGTTTGCCAGCGTATCATGGCATCATTTGCATACCAGATCTTTGTTTATGTTTGTTAGCCAGAGGCAACCTTTGAGTCATGTTTTTGCAGGTTGTAAGTCAGTCCAGCAGTGGCTGGAGACATCTATGTCGGTATACGCCCGAAGTAGCTAAAACCGGCATTCGAGATATGCTTATATGAGTCCAGCAGTGGCTGGAGATATCTATGTCGGTATACGCCCGAAGTGGCTAAGAACCGACATATGAGTTATGCCCAAAGAGGCCGAGGTACCGAGACATGTGTGATATGCCCAAAGAGGCCGACATACCGAAATATGTGATATGCCCAGAGAGGCCGAGGTACCGAGACATGTGTGATATGCCCAAAGAGGCCGAGGTACCAAGTTATGTGATATGCCCAGAGGGGCCGAGGTACCGAGACATATGTGATATGCCCAGAGGGGCCGAGATACCGAGACATATGAGATACATACTTGCAGGTTTATGTCGGTCTATCCTACGCTGGCGGCATCTCAATCCGGTAAAAGCCAGGAGGGCTAACCGACGCTGGCGGCATCTCATTTCGGTAAAAGCCAGGAGGGCCAACCGACGCTGGCGGCATCTCAATTCGGTAAAAGCCAGGAGGGCTAACCGATGCTGGCGTCATCTCATTTCGGTAAAAGCCAGGAGGGCCAACCGACGCTGGCGGCATCTCAATTCGGTAAAAGCCAGGAGGGCTAACCGACGCTGGCGGCATCTCATTTCGGTAAAAGCCAGGAGGGCTAACCGACGCTGGCGGCATTCGTTGTTGATTCGGGTGAGCTCGGTCGACCGGATGTCACATTTGGCCTGGAAGGCATGGCTAAATGTCCGTATTACAAAAGGCGCCCATGCAAGCAGGAGGTTGTGCATACGGAGGTTTTAGGTATGATTATTTATTTTTGTAAGTCTGTGCGCGACTCTGCGAGTCCCCCACAGCCTCGGGGACTACTGTCGGGGATGTGATCCCCGGGTACCCTAAAAGTTATTGCTACTGTTGTATTATTAAGAGAGAGTGCACCAATAAAGAATAAAGGAAAAGACAGCATGGGCCGGTTCTGGTGCTGTCCGAGTCGACATAACCAATATTGGGCCGAGTCTTATTTTAACTCGGAGTAAACCGAGTAACTCATCACAGCCAGCATCGGCTGGACCATGCATCGATCACTAGATCGTTGCCTCGGCCTCGCCAGCCTCGGCTGGAAAGCGGCCTTAACAGCCTCGGTTGAGCCCAACCTCCTCCTGCCCAGTGTGGGCCGAATCTCCTCTAACCCGGATTGGGCCAAGATCCCACCCCGGCTGGACCGAATCTCCCCTGGGCAGGCCGAAATGATCCACCGGACCTCAGCTGAGCCAGGCTCCCGGTGCAGGCCGAATCTCCAAGACCCGGGCAGGCCGGCCCATCCGGCATATCCATCCGAATCGCCAGCAGGCCGAATTAACCGCCAGTCTCGGACGGGGCCGTGGCCTCTTTGCTTCCTGAGCCCGCATGGCCTCGGACCGGATCGAGGAGGTTCCTTACATCGATCGAGTCGCACTGAACCAGCGTACTGTCAACTCGGCTGGGCCTCCAGCTAGTTGGACCAAAACTCCTTTCTCCATATTCGGTTGGACCAGGACACTCCTCCAGCATCGATACTCCGAGGTTCCAGGCATGCCGAGGCTACCTTGTCTCGGTTAGACAGAGGACTCGAGATATACATATGAACCAAGTTCTCGTCTATCTCTCCGAGTCTAGTTCAATCGGATCATCTCCGCCGGTGCCGGGTCATCCTTAACCGGATCGTCACAAATATCTTCGGGAGAGGATAAGAAGAGGACGTGGAAATTCTGAGGACAACAGCTAGAAGACAAAGGCAAGGACGGCATCTCCCGGAGATGCCGGAGACAAGTACTAGAAGACAAAGGAGTCAACTCATCAACAGTGTTTGTACAGTGCATTGTGCCTCCTTGTCCACTCATTGTCCCTGGGTTCCCTGAATATAAGGATCACCAGGGGAGAGCTGGGGGAAGCACGCGCGCGGGTGCGCGCAGTCCCACCTACCCTTCTTCTTCCTCTAGCTCTTTGGAGCATGCTCCTTCTTCCTCGAGACAGAAAAGACCTCTTGGAGGCAAATCTAGCTCAGCTCATGGAGCACTTGTACAAATCATACACAAAGAGGAGAATACACCAAGTAGGCTAGTGCTGCAGTAGGGGTTTCACCTCCTCACGAGGGCCCCGAAGCAGGGTACATCGTGTGTGCTTTGTGTTCTTGGTTGTTCGTTCTTGTTCTTGCGGTGTTCTTCGTGTGTTCTTCGTGTGCGGCTCCACCGCGCAATCCCTCCCCGAATCCACAAGCACCCGTTCGGCCCCAGAATAAGCCACCCCGTGGCATCTGCGTGATTCCCACCACGACATATCCACTTTGTGAATTTGTCCACCATGACCAGGAGGTGAGTTTTTCCGTTTGAAGACCGTCTGAAGGGCCCTACCATGTCAAAACCCCATACGGCAAAAGGCCATGTGATGGGTATTGTGCGAAGTGCTTGAGCTGGCATATGATCTTGCCTAGCGTATCTTTGACATCCATCGCACACTCTGACAATTTGCTCTGCATCTGCTAATGCTGTTAACCAGAAGAATCCATGTCGGAACGCCTTTGCCACCAAAGATCTTGACGAAGCATGATGGCCACAATCGCCTGAATGAATTTCGTGCAAGATTTTTCGTCCCTCTTCTGGTGAGACACATCTTTGGAATGCTCCTGACACGCTGCGCTTGTATAATTCGTTGTTGATGATTGTATAGGCCTTTGATCGTCGTATGATTTTGCGCGCCTCAATCTCATCGTCTGGCAGCACTCCGCGACTTAAATATGCCATGTATGGCTCTGTCCATCCTGGCTGTTCATGCAGGGCTGCGACTAAAGTTGAATCATCCTCTGGCTCTGCAATGTCAATCTCTGCTGGAGGTTTGACTGATGGATTGTGCAGTTCATCCAGGAAAACATTGGGTGGGACTGACTGTCTGTTGGATCCAAGCCGAGACAGGGCATCTGCAGCTTCGTTTTGTCTCCGATCAATATGTTCAACTTGGTATCCAGTGAAATGTCCAGCAATTCTGTCCACCTCTCTTCTATATGCAGCCATGTTCGCATCCTTGCTGTCCCACGTTCCAGAGACCTGCTGTGCCACCAAGTCTGAATCGCCAAAACAGCGTATGCGACTGATGTTCATCTCCTTTGCTATACGTAGACCATGAAGCAGTGCCTCGTACTCCGCCACGTTATTTGTGCAGTTGAAGTGTATCTGTAGCACATACCGCAGCTTGTCTCCCTTGGGAGATGTTAGAACAACTCCAGCCCCCGAGCCTTGCAACTGTCTTGACCCATCAAAATGCATGGTCCAGTATTTGGTTTCTGCCATGCTAGGAGCGACTTGGATTTCTGTCCAATCGTTAATAAAATCTGCAAGGGCTTGCGACTTAATTGATGTGCGCGGCTCGTAGCTGATGTGATGTGGTCCCAACTCGATCGCCCACTTAGCGACTCTTCCAGTAGCTTCTCGATTACGATGATATCTGCCAACGGTGCTGAACTAACCACAGTTATTGGATGTTCTTGGAAGTAGTGCTTCAGCTTGCGACTCGCCATGAACACTCCAAACACCAACTTCTGCCACTGTGGGTAACGCTGTTTGGAAGCTGTGAGGACTTCGCTCACGTAATATACTGGTCTCTGGACAGGGTATTCCTTTCCTGTTTCTTGTCTCTCCACAACCATGACACGCTCACAGCACGGGAATTTGCCGCTATGTATAGTAGCATGGCTCTTTATCCTTTGGAGCCGCCAGAACTGGAGCATTTGTCAATTGATTTTCAAGGCTGTCAGAGCTTCGTCGGCCTCTGCGTCCCAAACGAAGGTGTCTGATTTTTTCAACAGTCTGTACAAAGGTAGTGCTTTCTCTCCCAATCTTGATATAAAGCGACTCAAAGCTGCTACGCATCCGGTAAGTCGCTGCACATCTTTTATCTTTTCTGGCTTTTGGAGATCCATCACGGCCTTTATCTTGTCAGGGTTGGCCTCAATGCCTCTTTCTGATACTATGAATCCCAATAGCTTTCCTGCTGGTACTCCGAAGACGCACTTTGTGGGGTTGAGCTTCATGTTGTATTTTCTGAGATTTGTGAATGTCTCTGCCAGATCACTAATAAGATCCTGGCTAACTTGCGACTTAACCACAATATCATCCACGTAGGCGTGAACGTTGCGACCTATTTGCTCATGTAGACAATTCTGAATGCATCTTTGGTAAGTCGCACCTGCGTTCTTCAACCCAAAGGGCATGCTGACATAACAAAAAGCTCCAAAGGGTGTGATGAAGGACGTCTTTTCTTGGTCCTCCCTCTTCATCTTGATTTGATGGTAGCCTGAATAGGCGTCCAAAAAGCATAACAGCTCGCACCCAGCAGTTGAATCAATTACTTGGTCGATTCGGGCAAAGCAAATGGATCCTTTGGACAAGCTTTGTTAAGACTGGTGTAATCAACGCACATTCGCCACGTACCGTTCTTTTTCATAACCAATACTGGGTTTGCCACCCATTCCGGATGGTATACCTCCGTGATGAATCCTGCAGCCAGCAAGCGAGCTATTTCCTCTCCTATTGCCTTTCTCCTATCATCGTGGAAACGCCGTAGTGGCTGCTTCACTGGTTTAGCCGCAGGGTTCACTTTGAGGCTATGTTCTGCTAATTCTCTTGGTACCCCTGGCATATCTGACGGCTTCCATGCGAAGATGTCCTTATTTTCCTGGAGAAAAGCGACGAGGGCCTTCTCCTGCTCTTCTTCCATGTGTGCTCCAATGCTGGTTTGCTTGGATGAGTCGCCAGGAACAAGATTTATCTGCTTAGTGTCCTGGGCCGCTTTGAATTTCATTGGTGGCTCGGCAGATGGCGTGGTAACTACACTCATGTCGTTTGGGTCCACCTGCGACTTATAACCTTTTAGCTCTTCCGCGGCACAGGCGGATTCTGCGAAGGCCGCATCTCCCTTTTCACATTCTATCGCTTTTTCTCTATCTCCGTACACTGTGATGACCCCTTTTGGTCCTGGTATCTTCAACTGTAGGTACACGTAGCATGGCCTGGCCATAAACTTAGCAAAGGCCGTTCTTCCAAACAAGGCGTGATATGGGCTTTGGAATTTTACCACTTCGAAGCATAGGAATTCGCTTCTAAAGTTCTCTTCTGTCCCAAAAGTTACCCCTAGGGTTATTTTCCCCGCTGGCCGTGCGGACCTTCCTGGGACAATGCCGTGAAATACTGTTGACGTGGGCTGCAGGCTGGAATCCTTGAGTCCTAGACGCTGGAACGTATCGTAGTACAAGATATTAATGCTGCTTCCTCCATCCATAAGCACTTTGGTCAGCTTGTATCCTGCAACGTACGGTGCCACAACCAGTGCCAACTTGCCAGGTTCCCGTACTTGTGGCGGGTGATCGTCGCGACTCCAGGTTACGCGTATTCTGACCACCTTAACCAATTGGGTGTTGCTGGTATCACGGCGTTCACCTGCTGACTTCTGCGGCTCAATTTCTCTTCCCTTTTGGAGGTATCGATAACTATTGTGTGATACTGCCCTGCCTGGGGTTACTCGCGCCGTGCTGCCCAATATTTGTGTTATGAGCCGCACTAGGGTTTCCTTCATGGAATTCCCCCCGTTGTGTTGGCTCTCTTCTTTCCACTTCTTGTAATAGTGGCATTGCGCCTTGGTATGGTCCGCTGGCCGTCCATCACCTGTCGCATGAAGGTCGCATGGCCGGTTAAAACTTCTTGCATATTGATTGGACGGGAGCCGTATCCTCGACCCCTTCCACGCTGGCCTCTGAATCCTCCACGCGTATTGGCGACGAGCCCTGAGTGACCATCTTCGTTTTTGCGTTTGTTTTGATTCGCGTTGTTGTGGCTTGTTTGCTGCTGCTGGGGCTTGTTGGAGTTTTTCTTTCCTTTGGCAGCAACCTCCTCTTCTTCTCCGTCTGACGCGTCTCTGGTTTTATCTGAGCTGGCATATTTGTTAGCCGCAGCCATCACCTCGCTGAGGCTCTTGACTTTATCCTTCATGCGACCCAGCTTATGAATCAGCGGCTCAAACTTGCAGTTTTTCTCCATCACCAGGACGGCTGAGCTTGGTGGTATATTATCTGAGGAGTGTATTATTTCTGCCACCCTTTTCATCCAATGGCGACTTGACTCGCCTTCCTTCTGGACACAACGCTCTAGATCTTCTATATTGCAGAGTCGTTTGCAAGTTCCTTGGAAGTTCTTAACGAAGGCATCCTTCAGTTCCTCCCAAGTATTTATAGAGTTGGGAGGCAAATTTTGCAGCCATATGTGCGCTGCACCTTCTAGCATCATGTTGAGGTACCTTGCACATATTTCCTCGAGGCGTTCAAAATGCTCATCCCATCTCGTAATTGTTCAGCCAGGTGGTTGGATCCATGCTGGCGTTGTAGTTTGCCACCTTGCGTGGCCCTTTGAAATCTTCAGGAAAAGGTTCCGATCTGATCCTTTCAGTGAAACACGCCGGTCCCTTGAGTCGCGAGGACAGGGCTGTGGGCGCGCCCGCGGGGTTATCTGCGGGCCGCGTTTGCACCACTGGCATATTCGCCTGCGCTTCTGCGACTTGCTCCTGCTGCCTCTGTGCGACTCCTGATACGTTCTCTGGTGGCCTGCTTTGGACGCTTCTTTCTGCTGCAATCCTGTGATTGGCTGGTACGAGGGGCAGCTGTGCTTCGGCTTCCGCCCTATTGGCTTGTTGCAGGACTGCCGTACTTAGCATCTGAATCGCGCGCCGCGCCTCAGCATTGACCGGGTCATCGCCTGTTGGTACCATCTGAGTCAAGATATTAGCCGCAGCATACATATTATCGACAGGGTTCTGGTAATGGCCCTGCGGGGTGTGAAACCTCCTTGGTTGTTGCTGGGTCTCTTGATTTGTTGGTACCCTTCCTTCCGCAGTCGTCTGGATTCCCGTTCCCGCGGCTGGAGTGAGCGGGATTTCCACTGTTGGTTGAGTCGCGCGCAGTTGTGTTTGCGGGTCAACCTGTCGTTGAGTCGCAGCCAGCGCGGCTACTCTCTGCCGCTCCTGTTGGATTCCTTGGTTTATCTGATCGAGCCTGCGGCGCTCTTCTTCCATCCTTCGAACCTCATACAGGAGCTCGGCCCTGGCGGCCTCAATTTCTGTTGCACGGAGGGCGGCGTTCGTGGCTGACACGGGGACAAGAAGTGGGTTGCTTGGGGGTGCCGATGCCTCGGTTTCTCCAGCAGTTCCTGATGCGCCTGCTCCTCCGGTCGTGTAAACCGCGACTTGCGCCGTCTCTCGATCTGGTGATAATGCGATTTCTGGTGGGTAACCCCAGCAACTTTCTTCAAAGGCAGGTATAATGGACCCAAACTCTTGCGAGTCCATGCTTTCCACGGATTCTTCCCCATCATCGGCGACTTCTTCTACTGAATCGCCTTCTTGGACCGATCTAACGGACCTGCCACCGATGAAGCCGACGAAGACGTTGATGGATCCAAACGGGATGACGTGGCCGGTCTCCAAGTAATCTGCTTCCGGCCCCCAGCTTGAATCGTCGATGAGGGGTGTGCCATTGACCGTGATGATACGGCCAACAACAAGATCTTCAGCTCCCTTCATGGATCCTGCGCGGAACGTGACGCTCTTGACCGCAGGCCCCACGGTGGGCGCCAACTGTCGTGGGTTTGTCACGTCAGGTGTCATAGATGACTTCGTAGGTGTGGGATTACGCGAGTCAAGCATCTCCGAGCTTGGGATCGCAGGAACAAAGATCAACACAGATTTACCCAGGTTCGGCCCCCTCAATGTGAGGTAAAAGACCTACTTCCTGCCTACCCTAGATTGGTATTGATATGATAATCGAGGTGTTACAATGGAGGCGATCCGATCTGGTACTCGCCGTATGAGCTAGGGTTTGGGCTTGATAGCTTGACCCGCTCTAAGTCCTGCGAGTCCTCTTTATATACACAGAGGCTCGCTAGGTTACAAAAGGAAACTTCCCCATAAGGAATACATCCACAGAGGCCTACTCGGAGACTACTTGGTCTTCACGTCCTCCGGGATATGTCTTCTAGATCTTTCCCCTTATGGCGGTTCAATATTGGGCTTGCTCCCAAGTGGGCCTTTGTCCATGCGAGTAAGTTAAATCGCACTGGGCCACGGGTTAATCCAGAAAGTATTCCCCCGACACCCAGGCTTTCCCGGCTTCCCAAGCGTCGGCGTGGCCGAATCGCGTCGCCGCCACATAACTCCGACGCGATGCGTGCTCACCCACCCGCCGCTTCCCGCCCAGCGCCGCCGCTTCCCGTCCCTCCGTTTCCTGCCCCCTCCCCGCCTATATAACACTCCTCCGCCATGCAGCCTCGGCACACACTCCTCCGCCGTGCAGCCTCACCACACCAACACTCGCCGTAGCCAAGCACCTCGCCAAGCACCATGCCTCGCCGCCTCCAAACCACCTGGTCTACCCTCACCCAGGCAGCGCGCCGCGCTCACCCTCTGGGGCAGGAGCAGGCGCCGGAGCAGGCGCTCCAGCCGTTCGTCGACGAGGATCCCTTCGATTGGGCGAACGTCGACGACATCGACGTGGAGGAGCAGCTGGAGCAGGAGCCGGCCCAGGATCCTTACCCTGGGCAGGAGCCACCTCCGGAGGAGCAGCCAGCGCAGGAGCAGGAGCCGGCGCCGGAGTAGGAGCCGCCGCCACCGCTGTGGCCCGACCTGGTGGTCGCGGTCAACTCCTTCGACACCTGGCGCGCCGAGCAGGCGACCAGCCAGTTCAGGCTCGGCTACGAGGCGGTTGGCGACGCCGTCGAGGCCGCCATCCTGAAGGCCTCCCTCGAGACCGCGGAGCGAGACGCTCGCTGCCGCGCCTTCATGGCCGCCGAGCGCGCGGCGTACGCGGACCTCAACGCCGTGGCCGCGGAGCGGGAGAATCCGGCCTCGATGGAGGCAGCCTAGCAGGCGGTTAACGAGGAGCTGAACCGGGCGCGCGAGGCCAGGCAGGCGGCAGCAGCAGCTGCAAGGGATGCCGCGCGCGAGGCGAGGCAGGCAGCAGCTGCAACGGCTGCCAGGGATGACATGCGCCGGGCGGCGAGCGCGCTCCGGCAGGAGAGGCGTGTTCGCTCGCGCCTAGCCCAGGAGAGCCAGAAGGCCTCCCTGGCAGGACAGGCGCCTCCCTAGCCACGAGGCAGGCCATGGCGGCGGAGTTTAGATTAGGGTTTAGCTTAGAGCTTAGGGTTTAGATTAGGGTTTAAATTTCAATCGTTAGTTTAAATTTGAATCGTTTAACTTCGAATCGATTAAATTTCGTGTCGCTCGCAATGTTTTTTGAACGCCCCCGAGGTGTTCGACAATTTACTCGCGATTGGGGGGTGGGCCTTTGGGGAGTACCGCTGTGAGCGGCATCTAAATGTTGACCGGACACATGTCCGGCACCCCCAAAAGAGGCCCAATTGGGGGTGCCGGACACATATTTAGAGCCCCGGTGGAGATGCTCTAAAGTGGAATTTCTTCTCAGACAATATGTCAAAGGGACTGCTCTCATGGACACCACCACACTTGTTGAAGCAATGTAAACAGAATGTCATCAGAAGATCAAGTGCATCGTTCAGTGCCAGCATAAATTTTCTGCCTCGGTGTCATATCACACTTGCTGCAGACCATTTTGTCGGACCAGATCGAAACCCGCCACCTACCCCATCAACTGTACACTGTATGGTCATAGGCATGCTTCAGAGAAAAGAACTCCCAAAGCGGGAGAGCAGTTTCGGTTCCCGAGTTCATTTTCTCTTATTCGGATATAATATTCGAGACAAATAAGAAGGCACTTTTAAAAATTATGACAAAAAATAGAGATTAACATGTCCAAATGTTTTACATACGTGCAAAAGTTTCATAAGGAAAAGACATTTTTTGTGTTATGTGAGGGCACAACAAATGTTATTTATTCACATAACTTTGTAAGTATGAAGAACTTTTGAATATGTTTGTCCCAATTTTTTTCCAGATTTTTATTTTTGTTAATTTTGAATTTATTATCGGAATATGCATACTCATTGCCTTTCCGTTCATGTGCACCTTGTCGCCGGCGTGCAAGCAATCCCATCTCCTCGTACTTGTCGACGCCGCACTTCCTGACGGCAGGTGGCACATAGAAGCACGAAGCTGAGCTTGCCCTTCTGTCCAGCTCTCACTTTGATTATCAAGGGTCGAGCCATGATCATGTGGTACGTCATGTGGGGGAGAGGGGGTGGTGAATACATCACCCTGGAAGCAGCGGCCCTTGGGGATGGAGGAGGGCAGGACGAGACGGTTGTGTTTGCCTCGGGCACCCGACCCCTTGGACGCTGGCATGGTCGTGGATGGCATAGCGGTAGACGCAACGGAGAAGCTCATCGCGGATGCCCAGGGCATCGAGGATGTTGGCCACCTTGACACCCCCTGATGTCTCGAAGTTGAGGTTCTCATCCTCGATTGCAGCGGAGTTGTGGTGAACCCACGTGATCAAGTCGAGGCCAAGCATTATTTTGTTTTATCTTGTGGCTTGAACTTAGTAGAACGTGTGAATCGGTTTCAACTTGGTGTTTCATCAGTTGTGTGCTTGGATAAAATTGGGAGTTGATCCTCCTTAATTTGAAAGAAGAAAAGTTTGGCGTCATGGTATGCAAAACCAAAATTAAACCTATAAATGTCCAACACAACCAATGCGTGTCCTCAACTCCGTTCCGTCCATTCTTTTACAGCCGTTAGATGTTGATTTTTTTCGTTTTTTACTAACTGCCAGACACAGAAGGTCGATGACATGGGGTTTGCATCAGGGCGGGCCCACCTGCAGCACGTCGCCTGCGTCGGCTTTGTTTCTCCGCCGTTTTCACCTCCGCTCCGCACCGCACGTCGCTTGACTCTTCACGGGATGAAAGGCCACCTTGCCCAATCCCCGCTTGTCACCCCTGAACAATCCCGCGAAAACCCAAGCCCAATACCACGTCTCCTCCTCCAACCCGCCTCCTCCTCTCTCCCGCTCCCGCCGCCGCCCGCCGCTGCCGTCGCTCCACCGCGCCGACCCTCCTCACGCTGCTCCCGTGCGGCCGTGCCCAATCCCGCGTCTTCTCCACGGAAACCCTAGCCGATCCTGCTTCTCGTCCTCCAGCTCGTCCCTCGTCTCGCGCTGCCGCTGAGCTCCGTGCTCCCGCCCCCGGCGCCGGGCCTCGCTGCCGCGGAGAAGGAGGAGAACGGCGGCGGTCAGCACCGCGTACAGGAGCCGGGAGGTAGGCGTGGCCTCTCTGCCTCCCATCTCACCTCCTCTCTCTCAGGCAGCAGCGGACACGGCGAAGATGGAGGTCGACCACGGGCAGCGGCACGGACGGCGGAGGCCGCGGCCACTCGACTCGGATGGCCGGCGACCTGGCGGCGAGGAGGACGCAAACAAAGGAAGAAAGAGCGACAAAGCTGGAGCAAGGCGAGCACGCGCGGGCGCAGCAAGCCGAGCGCGCGAGGGCGCGGTCGGACTTGACTTCGCGGGTGGCCGGCGGCCAAGGGCGACGAGGGAGGAGCAGCCTTACGGCCCGGCCTGCGGATTCGGCGCGACGTGGGAGGTGCAATCTCACCGGCCCTATTCTGCGGATTCGGTGCTGCCGGCGGACACGGTAAGCCCTCCTCTTCCTCTCAACATGCCTCTTTCTCTCCAAATCAAGTCATTAAGTCGCTGCGGCGGCAAACCCTAACCGCCGGCGTGACACGACGGCTCGTGCAGCCCTGTGATGAGGATGCTGGAGCCGCTGGCGAGCACGACTGGTCAGGCTTTGGTGGCCAGAGGCGCTCGGCGAGTGGTGAACGGAGTAGCTCCATTTTTCTTTGATTTCAATGTGTTGAGATTTTGGTTTCTTGCAGATTCCGGCCAGGAGAGCGAGGTCGCAAGGACCGCGTCAAACATGCTGCTGGCATTAAACATTCAGTAGTGAATCAAGTCCCCGCGCCAGTGAGTGTTCTACTTTTCTTCGATTCGTTTCTTGGACTGAAATTTCTTCCCTCTGCCTGTCCGTCCACTCCAGTCTGTCCAGCAGGCCACATGGCAAGTTTGGGACGGCCCCCACCATTGATCCCTTCAATAAGATTCAAGGGGCGCACCACTGGATGTCCATATGCTGAGTGAGTTGTTCTCAGTTCCCCTGTTGGAGTTGATACTGTCGTAGTTGATGGGACTTCAGACTTTGTGCAGTTATTGATCTCAATTCTGAATCTTCTCTTGTGCACGCCATCTCTCAACATAGCCAGCGACCAGTGAGAGCATCAGGAGGAGCGTCGCCGGTGGCCAGCGTCGAGCGAAGCCCCACAGGAAGTGGATGCGCTGGGTTCTCCACGCGTGGTCCCTCTCCTCGCAAGTGGGTGATGACAACACTCTTCTTCTCCCAATGGTGGTGCTGGTGCCTGGTACAACAGCTACAGCTTCATGGTAGACAACTTTTCTGTATATGCTATTTAATTCCAGAGGTAATATATTTTATGCTATAGCATTATATATCCATTTCTTGGCAGGTTTGATCTAGCAGATTTGGGTCCAGGTATAATGTAACTGGATATGCAGCAAACATTGAGATTTGATTAGTTCCAGTAGTCTTTGACTACACATAATTATGTAGGTTCTGCTGGATTTTTTGTACATCTAAACCTAGGATTTTGTGTACATCTAATTAAACTAGGCATCAATATATCTACTACACACAGTGATTAAAACCTAGGTTTTTTTGGGAGGATTAGTCCTGCTACTTTTTATTGTTGGTAAGCATTGGGGGGCATGCTGAGATAATTTCCTGGTGGGTCTTACCTTTCCGTGTATCTAAACCTGTTTATACTATTTGGCATGTCTAATATATACTGAAGATTGATAAGCCTACCACTAAGATAGTGTGCCAATGAGTTACCCTTGGAGTTTTTTTTCCACGGTTACATGTTTGTCCTACGCCTAGAGTTATCTAAGAAAATATGTTGGAAAATCATTGACATAAATTTTAGCAATTTTGCCTGTTATGTTAGTTTATTGATGTCTCACTGAATAAGAGAGGGTCGTGTATCACCGGATGTTGCAGCCTGGGGTTAAGCTAGGGTTTACTCCTGTACCAAGCAAGCTGATCCGCTTTGTTTTTTACTCTTTTGGTTCTGGTCAGAACAGATGTTGGTTCCCCATGCAAATTTGCAAGCACTCTGTATATAGGACCTGAAGGCAATGATGATTCATGAGGAGGAAACTACTGTTCCAGCTCATTGGCTCTACAACCACTGATTAAGAATATCAAGAAAATAGGTATGGCTTGATTCTCTGCTTACTTTGTGTGTCTCCCTTTTTACAGAGATACTCATGTAAATTTGCAACCACCCTGTATTTAGGATCTGAATTAAATGAGGATTGATGAAGAGAAAACTACTGTTCCAGCTCATATTGGTTCTACAACCGCTGATCAAGCATCTTAATAAAACAGGCATGGCTTGATTCTCTGCTTGATTTGTGTGTCTCCCTTTTTAAAGAGATATATATTTGTTCTTGAATTTGTAGTATCCGTTTCTACGTGAGTTCAGTCCTTGAGTCAATAACTATTTTTCTCTATTATTGTCTTGCTTGTTTTCATTTGCTCTGTAGCTGCTCTTTATTTTGGCCTATTATACACTTGTACTAAGTTATGTGCCGGTGTCCTTTTATGCATGTCAGAATATAGTCCCACCATTTTTAATGCTGTCAGGAGTTTATTTTGCTGGTTTCCATTTTCTGTAGCTGTTCTATATTTTGATGAGTTCAGCTCTTTTTGCGTTGTGTTATTTTGGAATCATCAGATTAGCCATCTATGAATTTCTATTAATGGAATGGAGTCATTGGCTTAAAATTGATGACTGCAAGGTACATGTTCGCCTTTTGTATTATGGCCATGCATATATTCGTGTCCCAATGCCAATTTCTTACGTCCGAGAAAATTCTTATATGTTCTTGGGATCTGTTACTTTAAGATCACTTTTTGGGGAATATTTTCTTAATGCTTTTAAGGTCTGTTACCTCTGTACTTTGGAAGTTGAATGGTTAATTTTAATCTTTGGACCATGCGCCATTTTTGGTTAGTAACGATGACAAATGTATTTTGCTAAATTCACCGTGCTGTTTGTGCCCATTTGAGCTTCCATTAGTTCAGTGCATCATTCTTTTGAGGATTTCAGCCTGTTCACCCTCAGCTAAACGGGCTTTGACATAGCTCCAACTCCATATGGTAATATTATTGCTTAGCTTCCAGTAATCGCAGTTTATGTTTTTGGTGACCTGGTGAAGCATCTGTTTAGCAAATGGTACAAAACATTTTTCCTGAAGGCCTCCGCATTTTTGAGCAACTTATTTGATATTGAAAAATTAGTTTAGTAACATTGGCCTTTTCTGATGCTATGCAAACATTGTTAAAGAAGAGCCTACCAGATCAAGAGATAACACTTCATGTGTGCTATGACTACAGTTCCATTAATTGACAATCTCATGGCCTGCTTTAAAGACTGCAAATTAAGATGTAGCGTGATCTTCTACTGCCACACACACTTCTTTCTAAAATGCTTAAATAGATATCAGAAAGCATTTTTGTATTATTTTTAATTAATAGTATTCCTCCTATTTTATTAGCCCGGTTAGATAAAGGGTAGTTTCTACTGCTCCTCAAAGATTGAGACATGGACACATAATATATCATCTCTTACAATTCTGATCATCCATATCTTGGATGCAGTCTAGGTATTTGAAAGTTGAGGTGAGGTATAGAGTCTAGACATTCCATAACCAGTCTAGATATCATGTGGAGGCAGGAAACCGGGCATGTAGTAATATTTTTTCTTACTTAGTAGTGTATAGTGTAGCATCATAAGATATGTTAGTGTAGACAGTCAGCCCCTTTCTGTGAAATAGATATATAGCTTCATTGCCAACAATTGGCCATGTCTGTTTGGTAGTGCGGAATATTCTGATCGTAGCTATGATTGCTCATCCTACCCATGCTTTTGTTTGCAGCATTATTAGCTACAGAAACTTAACTTGCATTAATTCTTACTGCCAAAACTTTCCACTGCAACCCCATTAAAATTACTTTGTGAATCACTACCATCAATATGAATACCTGTGGAATTATTTTATACTGAATGTACTTAAAGTTTAAAATAAGTGACCTCCTATTATTGCCAACCATAGATTATTTTACTCATGAATAACAAGTATTCATATTTTCTATATGCCTACCAAGCAGTTCAACATCCTAAGAATATCATTCAAATGTAATCAAGCAGGGTCTTCTGTGATTCAAAAAGAAACCATTATGTTGGTTCGTGGATTTCTGACTGTGCAAACATGAAATCACCTTTATGTGTGGTGCCCAGATGGCAGGTCACACAGCCTGTTAAAAGTCATATGTGCAACATGGAGCAGTTCACTCTTGAAGGCCACAACTCCTGCTTTGGTTGCCGGTTGATGGGACTACGTTTGGGATGGACTCTCCATATATATGGCAATGAGAGATTATGACGGTTAATATGGTGCATTCTTGGGTTGTCAATCTTGTACTATTTTGGCATATACGCAGTATTTTGCCAATATAATAGTCATCTGACCATTATTGTTGTGTTTAAGGTTTCCGTCGCAAACAATGTTTGTCAGTCAATTTTATGGGTTCCTCTGCCAAGATTCGCACGTTGTTTTTTAAAAATGACGATTGTCACATTGTTTGGGATGAAGTTCACTACTTGAGTTGTGTAACTACAGTTACCCTCATAGCAAGGAACTACTTAATTGTGCAACTTGGAGCATAATTTTTTTCATGCAGTCCTGTGTCCTTTTTCAGATTTTGTTGCAAAACCATTCTGAGACTTACTAATGCTCTAAATAATGGAGAAAAATTCTGGAATCAGTTGATTTCTATCTTGATTCAGATAAAAGAGCAAATATAGAATTTGGGGTTCTATAAGGTGGCACCTTTGATTGAATAATTCGCATGTGACATGCACTTGATGGTAACCTGTTAGTATAACCTCCTAAAATTATCAGATTATTCCAGGCTTTGGCCTCATGCAAGGAAGAGGTAACCCCGTTTTATAATGTGTTGGATCAGTATAACAACACTTGAGTAAATTGTGACATCTCATTTTGCAATTTATCAAAGCATAGAAACAACTTGAAAGGATCAAATTTTTTTATATACACCAACATCCATCAGATATAACTTGGCGTAGTTTTCATGTGGAAACAAAATTCTGTGTGATTCCAGTACTTGCGCAACTGGTACCGGTTCCAACTTTCGATTTTGAATTGACGAAGGTTCCAACATTTTCACCCATAGATAATTTAGTTTTTCTTACATACGTATTCAATTATTCACTAATCGATAATTTAATTTTCATTACATACGGGTTAAAATATTATCGATCAGTCATACCCGCATACCCGCATGATAGCGGCAGGAATGTCAAACATGGATACCAATATATGCAATATATAAAACTTAAGGCTACATTGCAGTCTTGCTTTCGGCACCTGCGCCAGGGGCGCAACCGGTCATCTAGTAACAATAATTGCTGAGAACTTGCCTGTGGCAAGATGGTTAGGAGAGTGGTTATACCCCCAGCCCACCAGAGTTCAAATACTAGATTTGACACTGGTGTTTCTCATTTAGGCGCAATGTTCTTCAGTGGGAGGCGACGTTCCCGTTGACAGCGAGACGCCTGTGGTGACTTCGTCAATCTCAAGACCCGACCGCCGGTTCAGTCTTTCGGAGGTGCTCATAGGGGTAGTGTGTGCGTTCATAGGGGTGAGTGTGTACACGTGTATGTGAGCGTCTGTGTTGTACTATGTTTGTCAAAAATAAAACAATAATTGCTTATTTGGATGAAGTTTTTAAATGCTGGGATATGGTGTACTCACGCCGTTTCCCTTTTATTGGCTGGTTGAGCAGTAACGTCAAGTCCAATCAATTCCCTACCAACATCTTGGAACAAAGGTGAGGACGCAGTCATCTGGCATTTGTGGGGCTAATTGCACCCTATGTCCCTATCGTATAGAAAAAACAACCATACTCAAACGGATTTTTTCTTTCAGAAAAATAGATAAAGAAGAGATATGTAACATATTGGGATTATGTTTCATGATGTTATAGTTTGCTTTTGTTTTCCAGAACAAATGTTGTTACTTCCTGTGTGCATGGACACTATACATTGATAAATAAATAAATATTTAAACGTAAATGCATGACTTGTGGTATACAAAAACAATATTATGATCAAGATTGTATTATTCATTTGGCTAGCTAGCTAGGAAAACATCTTCATGGTTCGTAGGCGAGATGGCAGGTCGATCTCTAACAAGGTGTAGCCCCACTCTTGTGTATGCATCTCATTCGTCTCAAAATCAAGAACTAGGAGCACACGATAGCAACCTTCCTTAGATAACTGCAGCAGCACGACTTCACCATCCCTCTGCCCGGAGCCTTCGAACAGCGTAGAGCTACCGCCAAGAGAAATATGTGGGCATACTGACCTTAGTTTCTCTTGTATGTCAATCACATTTTGCAGCGACCAACCAGGGTCGTCGTCACCACCTGTTGGGACTGTAGGGAGTTGTAGCCAAACAGAGATAGTGAACCCCTCTATGGCCATCAGTTTCAGTAGGTTCCCGTCCGACGATGTCGCCAAGTGGAGTTGGCCTATACGGCGATCGGCGGACGGGAGCTTCACCTTTCCCATGGTCCTTGTGCCGAAATCGTATGTGAGAGCTTGGTCACCGGGATGATATGCTAGCCAGTGCATGATGCCTCCGCGGAGGACGGCGGGGGCTATATCTGTTACAAAAGATAGCACGAAAACGATGAAGAGCGGAAAGATCAAACCAACGGGACACGAGATTTAACGTGGAAAAACCTCTCCAAACAAAGGAGAGGAAAAAACCACGGGCGCCAGCCAACAATATTTCACTATATCGGTGTGAGGTTACAAACGCCGTGGGTTTACAATATGTGGCTTACCCCAATCGGCGGCTTACATGATGTATTTATAGTGGGCAAAACCCTAAGTCGGCCTGCAGTCCGACTCGGACACGATCCGTACCGTACCAAGCCTCCCGGCGACGGGCCTCCGCTTCGTTCCGAAATTAGCCGCTCACTCCATATCGTCATATGAATTTGGATCATAACGAACTGACTACCACGGGAAGTCATGAGGGTGGCTCAGGTAAGTGGTGACGGCCCTCCAGGCACGAGAGGATGATGTGGCGGTCTGTACGTAGATGGTCCGTTTGCAGAGATCAGCGACAAACAGCATGAAGGAGCAGGGATGCCATCCGCGGCAACGAGCAGGACGTAATTCTCCATATGTTTATCATTGCCCCGGATACCCGATGGTTTTGGGAGAAAGGTGCGGTGGCCAGTCATGGGGTCGTACACGCAGAGGTCAGAGGAGCGCTTGGACTTGGGTCGCCGCTTGGTACACAGGCGCATGAGGAGGACGGGGCCGCGCCTTGATGTCACCGGGGAGTAATTGCCGACGAGGTCCTCCCGGTCGGCGTTGCGCGACATGAATGGCGAGAGTTGGTCGTGGCACAAGGACGCGGCGGCGGGCGTAGCCGGGTGCACCAGGGTGATGGGTTTATGGCCGCACTCGAGATGGGCGAGGATGCATGGAGCAGTTTGTTGGGTGACCCGGCGGATGAAACCTGGGCTTTGCATCTCACGTCGAAGAAGCTTACATGTGGCGGCGCAGTGGACGATGGTGGAAAGGTCTGTGCAAGCCACGATCTCCAGCAGCAGATCGACAGGGAGCGCCCATGCTAGGGCGATCTCCGGCGACGGTGTCGGTGCAGATGTGCTGTTCCTTCGGCGTTTCCCTGGCGCGGAGTTGGATATGTAGATAGCGGCCGGAAATCGCATTAATATGTGGCATCAGCAAGCCGAACACCACCTGCAGAACGGAGTTTGAGATTGATTCGGTCTTGTTATTGTATGGAAGCAAGCAAGTCAACTTTGAGATTGACACGATCTGATGCATACATACATGACCAAGTCTTGCTTTTGCGGGTGCAAAGGCTCTTAGAAGCCTGCTTTGGGAACCACCTTGAATGTTTTTGCGCTCTCTGCTCTCTCTTTCATCTTTCATCTTTCATCTTTCTTTTTTGATTACTCCTTGCCCTAGGGCGTCGCTTGTATTTGTTTCTACCTGCTAATATACGAGAGCCAGCAATTTGCTGGACCTTTCAAAAAAAATTCTTGCTCCACGCAGAACTGCAACGCGACCCAGTTGCTTCGGCTCCGTTGCTTATGAGTCTAGCTAAGTAATCCATCCGTGCATTCTAAGTACTAGCTAATGCCTAATGCAAACGACACATACGCATACCCTAATCCACTATTTTCTTGCCTACATGCACATGATCATCACAACTCTAGTGCACATATTGCCGCAGCTTCTTGTGTAGAGGCACTCGGCTTGGATGGACAAGCTTGCTCAAAGACGCAACATCATCACTGTAACTTATTGATCTATGGGAATCGACGAACAACATCTAATCAAGGGGACAAAATAAACTGCATATATTATTCAGATATTGAGTCTGTTAGTTCTCAATTTCGAACATCTTTGCTGCCATGACAGTTTAATGTATTCTTTTTTGAATTATGAAGATATTGCATTGATGCAGCCTCTGTTTCATTTAAACCTTGGGCCCCGCTTGGATTAGGGGTATTCGGCAGGAAATTTTTACGGACCTGATAGCCTCCGTAATATTGCGAAGGATTCTGTCGTTTACCGGGGGAAAATTAAAAGGTGAACCAAGAGGGCCCGCCGTTGACTCCTTGAAACTTTCCCTGTGACCTTTCTCTAGGGCGCGTTTGGTAGCCTGCAGATAGGGTGGCCTGGCCCGTCAGATACGACCTCCTGGTGTTTGGTTAATCGTTTTTCCACTTGGGCCTGCATAGTGCGCTTCTCAAAGCACCCTCGGTCCAGGCCCTGGAGGAACGGCCGAATCGGCCGTTTCCAGGCGGCCACGCAGATGCAAGAAAGAGCGATACTCATGCAATCTCGTTGCTTCCGCTCACTCTCTCTTTCACCTACCCTCTTTCAATTCTTCATACACTGCTCAAATCAAAAAACGTTGTACACCTAAATGACGCGCTTTGATGCTGCGGTTCCATTCCCGCGATCAGTTCGAGCTTTCGTTAACCGTGCAGTCCTAATTTCGTGTTCTTGTCGGAAGCTTTTGTGACCGAATTTTGAAGATCTTGTCGCACACAGTTGACCGTTTGTGATTTCCTTCGAGGAGTAGCTCTATCTCATCATTCCGCACAACTATCGTGTTGTAAGTTTTGCGTTTCGTTGCTTGTACGTGTCTTCTTCAACCTCCGCTCTTCGTCGTCGTCGTGCTCTACCGCTGCCATGCTGTGTCGTCGTCGCCAAGCTCCGCCGCTGCCATGTCGTGTCCCGTCGAGCTCCGCCGCCGTCATGCGGTTTTGTCGCCGTCCAGCTCTGTTGTCGCCATGGCGTCTCCCGTCGAGCTCCGCCGTTGTCATGTCGTATCATTGTCGTCGAGTTCCGCAGCTGCCATGTCGTCTCCTCACTGTCCAGCTCTGCCGTCAAGCTTCGCCACCACCATGCCATGTTTTCATAGTCGACCTCCGCGTCCGCCATGACTCGTCATGCTCACCACATCCTTCGTCGGCGACCTCCGTCGCGGCGGCCAGTCGTCATGGGTGTGATACATAGAGCTTTCCAAGTGTGGTGGTGTGAGGTAACTTCACCTATGTGGAAATGGCGAGACTAACCGAATCTGTAAACACAAGCTCGTTGTTTGGTAGTGTTGTACGAAGAGAGCCGGGCCAGGCTTGCTGCAGGCTACCAAACAACAAGCATATCATGGTTTTAGGGATGGCTCTACTCAAAACTGCCCCCTAGAGCCTGCCCCAAAGACTACGAGAAATTGATGCAGCCTACCAAACGCGCCCCTAATGTATTTGAAGGCGCCATCTTTCAATCTTCTAACTACCGTGGCCAGTCCCAGATAGTTTTTTTTTGTCAATGCTTCACACTGGACCCCAATCAAATCCTTCAGCTCATTTTCCTCCTAGCAACCATAGCAGAAAAAAGGCCGATTTATCAAGTTCACCTTTTGTACCGTGCTGAACTGCTGATCTCATAATCAGAGACCACCGAATTGAGGCCTTCCATACTCCTCTCACTAGCCTCCAGAAAAAATACTACTCCCTCCGATCCATATTAGTGGGCATAGATTTGTCTAAATTCATATGTATCTAGTTAAGTATTTAGACTAGATACATGTGTATCTAGACAAAGTTGTGCCCACTAATATGGATCGGAGGTAGTATCATCATCAGCAAACATAAAATAGATGTGTGATTTGTGGGTCATATGCCTCAAATTAAGCTGACTTCCCTAGATGTCGTTTTATTGTTGTGCATTTTTTAGTTGCGGCAAGAACCTCCACACAAAATAAGGAAAGATACGGTGATATAGGATATGCAACTGCCAGTCGATGGTCCATCGAAGGATAAAAATGATTAAACACCCCTCCGTCCAGCTTTATCGAAAACCCAATCGAAATGGCACACCTCATTACCATATTGACCATTGCCCTTGAGAAACACAATTTCAACATCATTTGTTTCAGGAAAATCCACTCAAAACGATCGCAAGCCTTGATCTTATCCAACTTCACCGCACAAAGAGGAAGTTTCTTCTTCCTCGTCCCGATCAAGTGAACACATTCATATGCGACAAACACGTTATCAATGATTAAGCAGCCTGTAACAAACGTGATTTGCTCCTCCGAAATGAAAACCGACAAGATTTTCATACGCCTCTGAGGCTCTGACATAATTTCGTATAAAACATTGTAAAGATTAGTCGGCTGAACTGAAAAATAGGAACTTTCTTCATCCTCGTCTTGATCGAGTGAAACACATTCATAGGCGATGATCACATTATCAGTGATTAAGCAGCTCGAAACAAACACGCTTTGCTCTTCAGTCTGTTTGTTGGTGTTTTCGAGCAATTTTGTGGAGTATAAAACATAGCAAAGATTAATAGGCCGAAATTGGGAATTGGCCTTCGGAATTAACACTACATATATGGTGTCATTAAAATCACCAGGCAACTCCCTTCCCGCCAAAAAATGGCAAACAAGAGCGCACACATCCTTTTTCGGGGAATATTTCTCGTGTTCTCCAAAATATACTACTCTGTCCGGTCCAACAAAATTTCTGTGGGAATTTAACGTGGACAATACAAATGGTACCTATAAAACGCAGACAGATAAAACGCGGATCAAACACGTACGTCGGCCCGTTAGAGTCATCCTAAGTTTCAACGCTTTTTCTGAATCTAACATACAGTTGCCATGTCCTCTTCAAATTATTTTCGAGGAACTATCCAGAATGGCAGGCGAGACGCCTCTCCGGCACCCTCACCCAGTTCGAGCACGTCCTCCGTGTTGGCACCAACATCGTACACGTAGAGGCGGCATTTCTTTGGATGCACCCAGTACACGCTGTTGGGCAGCAGCCCGGACTCGGTGGCCGCACACCAGCCTGCGAAATCGCACTTCGAGCCGCCGGCGAGGATGACCCGGTCGCCGATGCTATCCACCCTGACGGTTCTCTTTGCGGCGAGATCCATCTTGTAGACGGCGACGTCGATGACGGCGCCAGCCTCGTTGTCGTCGAAGAAGATCCACACCGTGTGCACCGCTCCGTCGAGGTCCAGCGTGTAGGCGTACGGATTGGAGTAGCACTGCCCCGGCGGGTTGATGATCTCGACCTCGTTTGTCATATTCACGATCGTCAAGGCCGGCTCCGGTGAGAACTCGAGCACGCCGTACTCGTCCTTGGAGATGTCGCAGTAGAACTTGCCGCGGCATGCGGCAAAGCCGGGCACGTACCGCTTTGCGTAGTAGTCCTTGTCCCACGGCACCCAGGTGCCGCCGACGTCGTACTCGTACCTGGCCCACGGCGACGGCGCAGACAACGTGCCGCCGGCGTGGCAGTACCACAGGGCCGTGTCGTCTTCCGGCGACTCGAGGACGACCACCGTGAAACCGTCGGGGTTCGTGGGCTCGCTGGACAGCGTGCATCGGGTGCCTGCCGCTGGCGGCGAGGCCCATGTCGGGAGCGTGATCTTGCTGTTTTGGCCCTCGAAGGCGGCGGCCCGTGGGTCCCAGAGGAGTAAGAGGACGGTGGCGAGCGTCGCCGGGTCCCAGAGCATGAGCCAGCCGTGCGAGATCACCCAGCTCCGCTTGCCGCGCAGCTCCTCCTGCATCCCCTCGCAGGGGCGGCGCGCGCCGTCAGAGACACTGTAGAGCGTGGTGGCGCGTTGCTCGTCGCCGTGGTCGAAGACGAGGCACGGCAGCGACGCCGTCGTCGCCATGGATGCGTGCGTACGCTCGGCTGGAGGAAATCTTTGATGTGTGGCAGCCGGTACCGTCGACGGCGACACCAATGCGCTCGGCAAATCTTGGGTGGCATCGCATATCGCCGTCGTCTATTATATAGGCGGCAGCGATCAATCGATGCCGAGTCGGTCTCGTGCCGCTGACGCTTTCGATGCCCGAGTCCATCTCAGTTCTCAGGCACGTTTTTTGGAACAAAGTACAACACAATACTCACGTACACGGACACACACTCAACCCTATAAACACACACATGCACACCCTACACCTATGAGCATCTCCGTAATACCGAGCTGGCGGGTCGAGTCATGAGATTGACGAAGTCACCACGGGCGCCTCGCTGTCGACTGGCACGCCGTCTCCCACTGAACAATATTCCGCCTAAATGAGAAACAACAACGTCAAATCTGGATTTGAACTCTAGTGGGTTAGGGGTACAACCACCCTCCTAACCATTTGCTGAGGCAGGTTCTCCAGGTTCTCAGGCACTTAATCCAAAGGATACCCGGAATCGTCGAAATAAGGCATAAAAATTCATCGTGTTTTATACGTACTGCTACATTTCAGTTTGCTGTTCTTTGTTTTATAGTGTGTATGTATATACTCCACCCTCCATTCCCATTTAAATGAAGTCCTTGTTTTGCTTGCACCTAGTTTGACAACAAAAAAATTACTCAAATTTCAAATTTATGTATACAAGGCCACGATCTAAAAATTTCAGATACCAAGGTAGCTGCACTAACTAATTAATACATACTTAAAATCTTGGATATGCCCCTCGTTTGTGAAGCTAATAAATGCATTTTCCTTCGTCCCACATCACATGCGCCATGCAGGCCAATAGCAATACATTAGCTAGTACATGCACTGGTTAACACATTGATTGGCTACTTGATGAGGCCAATTTTGATTCTTTTTACTCAGGGTACGAGGAGCAATTCATTCAATTCTGCCTCGATTGCAGATTGTGGCCTTGTATACGTGGAAAATGTAAATTTGATTATGGCCTTGTATATAAAAACAGAGGGAGTACGAAAATTTTCTTGAAAACTATACCATTGGATTCGTATTTATATAATGTTTGTAATGTCATAAGTTTTTATGACATGATTCTCATATATTAATGGTTAAATTATTGGTCGAAGTTCGTGCACGCAAACCTAAGGCATTACAGAGGGAGTATATACTAACTTCAGTCTGAAAAATAAAAATATAGTCAAAAGTCAAAATATGCAAAATTTGACCAAATTATGAATATATTCCATCCGTTCTAAATTAGATAACTTCCATTTGTCTAAATGCACATATATCTATCTAGATGTGCAACAAGTCTGGATACATTCGTATTCGTATCTGAACAAATGGAAACCATCTATTTTGAACGGAGGGAATACAAGGAAAAATGAGCTCCTTCCATTCGAGCCACCAATGCATCCCTACACTGCTGACATGACACTTGGGGACTGCAACGCGAGCTCCACGGCCTGTTCAGCTCACAATTCGGAGGTGCTGAGCTCAGGCAGCTCGCTGCACATGATAGCCACGCTCGTTACAGCAGCAACACCGTGTCTGTAACAAGCTTGCAAATGACTTGGCTGCCATTCCAAGACAAATGAGTCCATGAGGATGCAGAAATTATCTATGGGAGTTGACGCACGGCATCAAATCAAGGGGACAAAAATAAACTCCGCATATTGTTCAGATATTGAGTCTTTTAGTTCTCAACTTCAAACAATTATGAAGATGTTGCATTGAGGCAATCTCTGTTATTTGTCCCTTCTGCATTCATATTTATTCTTATTTCAATTTCACAATTGATCAGAAATTTCCCTCAACAAGAGCAAAAACTGGTATAAACTTTCAGAAGAACTTTCAAGTTCATAATACAGCAACATAACAACAGTGGCTCGGCACAAGGAAGATGATACAACACCACAGTTGGTAACATTTTCATCTATGTTGACAGGCTAGGTTACACATACTGCCTCTTTTGTATGACTACATGTTCTTCTAAAGGACTTAGGCTCTTAGCAATGCAGCCATGCCAAAAGACAAAGTACAGTGTGTCAAATTACATCTTTTCAGATCAAAGACCTTTCTGCTGTTTGTATCTGTTTTTTTTACTCCTGCTACATCAACAGATCAAAGTATTTTGCAGGGAACCTCACATTGTCTTGGCCAATTAGTTACTATGTGTCTTTTCCTTTTTATCGACATAGGGTACTCAGCAGGTGAGCTCCATAGGCCAAACAAGATGAACATGTGCAACAACAGCAGAAGCAGTGACGAATAGACAGTAGAAGGATAAACATTCCAGCAGAGCTCCACGCCAGCAAATAAAATGATCCTGAGAGAATAAAGGATATGGCATGAGAGAAGAAACCAAGGATGAATATAAGGGGAAAAAAGCACCACCAAAGGACACATATAATCTTCGACAACAGCGAACAGAAGAACTTCTATTGAAAAATTAACATAACTATGCCAGTGAAGTTTTTAACATGACTGGGTAATTTATTCAAACAGATACCACATATGATTAAATTAAGGAGCAAAAAAGATGTAAAAGGTGCATATGAGCCATGGTGGCTCAGGAACAGAAAGCATTCCTATCAACATGAACAAAGGGTGGTTTGTCCAAACAGTTACAAGCATACTATAATTTGAGGTGGAAAGATGTAGACGAGTTCCGGTACCTTACCTCACTACTGTTGGAAACTGTGTTCTCCACAACAGAAAAGGCAATGAATAGAAGTACCTGTAAACATTAAATGAATGAACTTAATTTCCAGCATTCGGATGTAACAGTACAGGCTACACTTATAAAGAACTGTTCGTTAACATATGTGAGCAGTGGTGGCGGTGGGGCACTTACCAAGAATAAAATTGGTAATGCAATGATCGGGCAAACACAATGCCAATAAAGTTACCAACAAACAAGACAGTCACAATATCTGGATTGAAGTAGTTATTATCTCGTTAGTCCGGTAAGAAACAATTCCAAATGTCGTGGATACAAAATTCAAGTTTTCCAGTTAACATACGCTCTTTACTGAGACTTGACAGTACAGGCTTGCAGGAAATAAGCTGATGAATTGATTTAGAATCTTTAAATCTGGAATGCACAAAACGCAACAAGCCACCTTCATGCCTGTCAACAAATGCAAGAATTTGTAAGTACCCGCAGATCCATATATTACAGAGAGCAACTATAGATGACAGCATTGGTCAAAATTTACTAATATCGTCAGACAGTAACATGAGAATTTATCATGTGTATATCTTTCCCACAAGACTAACAACTGATGATACCCAATATGAACACTCACTTGAACCACTTGTAGTGTGCAAACACCATAAGAGCAGTGAGGTGAAAAATCAATAGTGTGACAGCTAGTTCTTTTGACACAAAGAACTTCTCAGGGACAAACTTAAAATTGACAGACCTGAAAAACATAAAACAGGTAAGAGGTATCACAGTTGTATGTATGCAGTAAACAGTAAATCTACGAAGCCAGACTATGAGCGTGATATACTGGGTATAATGATAGCGCTGAGATGGTTCAAAGCTCAAGAAGTATTGTATAAGCACCAGAAATGGATGAAGACACGCCCAAGATCGAAAGCTCTTGAAAGGTACTCAACTGGATGTGACAACAAGAATGGTATACCCAACAAAACCTAGAGAAGGAAAATGCAAAGCATTAGAGACAAAATGAGATACTTCATATCCATCTGATCATCTAAGCACTACCCTAGGAACATAGAGCACCACACGTAAGTTCATGTAGCTGCCACGTAAAACATAAAACCATATATGCTAGAACTGCTGCATCAGAAATTTGCACTAAAACAGAAAATTATAGTAATTAAACTGTCCAAAGGATCGTGAATTCGATCCCTCATGATGCACGACTGGAAGATGTGACTATACCTTGGAACTAAAAAAAGTACAATCTAGCATAGTAACACTTAGCATTTTTATGTCTGAGCAACTCATGTTGGCATGCCAGAAGGAACTATCAATATACCGTTGCAAAATTGTGGTTAACACATGGTGCTAAGAAAACCATTCAACAACGTGTACCAATGAAATTAATATGATATGAATCAAGTAAAGCACAACACACCTGTACTCCTGCAGCTCCCAACAAGGCAACAAAGACTCCTTTGATACTCATAGCCTGTACCGAAAAGGTAGGAAATTAACAGTTGTAGCATAGAAGATGTAAGGAAAAATCATGGTGTGGGGTAACACTATACCTTGAGCATCAGTAGAAACAAAGATGGAGCAAAAAGGAGCACGTTCATCTTAACTGAGACAGCTCCACTGCAGTAAGAGTGTTGCAACTAAACGTGAGCAACAAGCATGTACTAGTGGCCAGCGGTATGTTTTTCTCGGTACTATGCAAGAACACGCATTGATGGAATAATGGACCAATATCATAATCATATGTGCAGTTCATGATTACCTGAAAATAATTAGACCGAGGTACCACTTGTGATAAACAATCAAAACCATCGCAGCATGGAGCAACGTCATAGCAACACAATCGTTGAAAAGACGGAGCACAAAGATGGAGTGAACTCTCTTTGATAAGCAAAGCAAACCTAAAGCCCACCAAGGAAGCTGTTGTCATGATCAAGAAACAGGGAGGGATCAGAAGTTACCCTCATTGAACTAAACATACGATTGCACTGGGTTTTTGAATTATGAAACTGAATAACACATCATCTATTACGCACTCATACCACTTCACTCTTGACATAAAGCAGCATAACAAGTCCCAGATTGACAATGTACAGGGCGCCAAAGAGAATCTGCAGATGCCAACAGAGCTCGTTGTCAGCACATCTAGCCAAATCAATGATGCAACAGCGGAAGAACCAAGACGGAATTAGCAGCCAGGGGGTGACCTGAGCAGGGAACACTTGACCGGCGGTGAGGAACTTGATTGCAGAGTAGACGTAGAGGAAGCCGGCCGGGTAGACCAGCGGCCCCGTGTCGCCCTCGATCTTGGTGTAGTCCCTCTCCCCCTCCCGAAACGCATCCACCTTCCACACATCAAAACCAACACTCAGAACCTCACACATTTACCCCGAATTCTCGAAATTCTCCGTCAAGAAGAGGAGAAAATCGAGCTTGTGTTGTTCGATTGCAGCAAGCAGGTACCTGAGACATGTAGGCGTCCCAGTCGATCTTGGTATCTGCACACGGAAGCAACAGCACGGAGGTGAGCTGGGAGCGAGAGATGGCTGCCGAGGGAGAGGGGGGAGGTGCGAACATGGGACGAAGGCGATGATGAGCGCGACGAGCGCGGCGTCGGCGAGCAGCAGGAAGCGGCGAAGTGGAGCGGCCGCCTCCGGTCTGCCGGCTGCCCCGGCGTGCTCGCGGAGCTCTCCTTCATCACCCGGGTCCGCGCCATGACTGCCGGCGTCGGCAGATCCAGGAGGCGGCGAGTCGATGTTGGCCGGCCGGTGAGCAAGTCGCTGGTTGGTTGAATTGTTTGGTGACGATTGTATTGGGCTTGTATGCGGGGAGCGGCTTCATTGCAGCCCATGGAGTTAGTAATTGGGCCATCTTTTGAGTTAAACGGGCCAGTTCTGTAGTGGTGATGTAAATTTCCCAAAAAAGATGTGTGATTCTTATGCAAAAAAAAAAGATGTGTGATTCTTGAACCGTTTCGATATACGAGATAATAAATTCATATATTTTTTATAATTTTTAATGTTGTTAGTTGAATCCTTGCAAAGTCGTTGTAATTTAAAATGCTTTCATATGTATTCATTAAAAAGAAGATCCAAAAATGGGCGATCTCAACAAGTTGTATTGATTTGTCTTTTTTGTGCCTGATTGGTATACTGGTACTTAAATTTTACAAAATATTAAACCTACTCCTTTACAACTTCATGGTATGAAACGAATTGTATGTTTGTCCCTTCCGTCATCTTCCACACAAAAACCATGGTGTCAATCCCGAATGCCCTTTAACTCTTTTGGCTTGGAAGAAGATATCTTCCACAATCCTTCAGGCATAGTCCTGCCTTGATTTTTTGGCGGTGAAGTACGCAGATGGAACGAGATGCATGGTAAGTTTTCACCCCTAATGCTTCACCCGGACTCAGTAGATTTTCTCAAATCACTTATGTAAATATTGCCAACCTTTTAACAACAGCTCAAGCTATCTGGTAACCAGCTTGTTCATAAAACTAGTATTGATTTTCATACCTATCACAACACACCAACATTCATCACGGCGAAAGGAAATGCTTCTCCAAACCTCACTCATGTGATTAATGCTTTTTTTTTTTGAAATAGGGATAGCCCCAGTCTCTACAATTATTATTTTCCTTTATATATGTTGTACCGTCACCACAGTAGCTACCGCACTCCACCCTTCACTCTATTTTAACATGTTATTAGTAGCACTATTTTACTACAAGTGATCAAGCAATGGCCACTTGAAAATCAAAAAAAAAAAACAATGGCCACTTGAAAACAGAGAGGAGCACTAGAAAGTTGGAAAAACATGCGGGATCAAGAGGCGTTGGGAAGATAGCCATAACTGATAGCTCATGTCTGACATGGAACACTAGAGCTCGACGTTCTTGCATACTGACAACGCGAAAGTCCTTTTTTTATATGTGTATTTTAGTAGTTGGAACTCATACAACGTTTCCTTATCCAGCTGTTTGTTCTTTTTGCTGGCTCTTGTGCGATTAAAAGTATGATACAAAGGCACTAGCTCCTCTAGTATTGTTCTCTCTCTTTGATCATCATTATTTTTTGTTGCTACTTTGTATCTTCGTTCAGGTTCAAAGCACATACTACTTGACAAGAATAGAGAATCCTTTGCCTGACAAAGGGACATGAGTCGAGGGCCTCTCGGATTCAAAGAAATATTGTAGTAATTTTAGGGATTAATTATACTTGTTGCAAAAAATTGTATGAAGTTTTATTTGGTTTATAGAAATTGAAAGCATGGGAACTATCCTATCATGTACTTTATATTAAATTTCAATGTTTTGTTTAAAGAATAGGATATCAATTCGAAAGCACTTTTTCATTGAGACCAACTCATGATTTCCCCTTTTATTTCTGTGCTACCATGGTGTGCATCTACCCATTCACATACGTTTTCCATTTTGTGTGATACAAGACACTGCAGGGTTTAAGTGTCATGCCATTCAATGTTTATGTTTCTCCGATTACTTCATTTTCGAGATGTTGCATATCAAATATGACCAGGAAAAATCCAAATTACCGTGGATTGGCTCATTTAGGAAGAACTATTTTCTGACACGCACAGCGAAATTACGAAGTACTCGTCGGTGGCGAGCGTACGACCATCAACTCTTGGTGCGACCATCAATAAAAAAATCCAAATTACCAACATTGGCTCGTTCTTCGTTGGTCAGCCAACTTAAGTAAGTGAGTAGGCATGGACGAAAACATAGAAATCAAAGCCGTGGATGACAATCATACATCATACAAGCACTTACGAATTCAAACTTATCCTATTTTTCCAACAAATATTCTTGAAATCAATTATCATGGTGTTTTGACTTTGTTACCCCAATGAGAAGAAATGATAGCAGCATGCACCGTACATCTTCTTGCCATGGCAACTGCGCTCCATGTACCATGTTGTGGGGGACAAGACTTTTCCTCCCATGGCCATGTTCACGTGTTTAGGAACCAAATTTTTGTAGTCTATTTTAAGCCATTATATATAGGCTAAGTCATATGTTTTTTTTGTGAGGTATGTTTGACTCAAATATCTGATAAGCCGCCTCTGGTATGCCGGCTGCCCCGGCTATGGCTGCCTGCATTGGTCCAGGCTGCACCGTGCGGCAGATCCAGGCGGCGATTCGATGTTGGCTGGCCAGTGAGCAAGTCGCTGGTTGCCTGGTTGGTAGAATTTTGTTTCGTGACTATGTATTGGGCTTGTGTGCGGGAGCGGCTTCATTGCGGCCCATGGAGTTAGTAATCGGGCCATCTTTCGAGTTAGACGGGCCGGTTTTGTAGAGGGAGAGGGAGCTTATTATAGAAGTGATTCAGAGAACAACAAATAGGGTTGCAGATTGACTAGCTTATATAGCGAGAGCTAAGCATCAAACCGACTTGTGGTTGCAGGATGCTCCTGACGCTCTAGTAGACATTCTGGCTACTGATTGTAATCCTATTTCCAATTAATAAAGCTCCATATTGATCGCAAAAAAAAAGACGGGCCGGTTTTGTAGGGAATGCATGTACGCATGGGTTGTTATGATATAAAAAAGTTATCTTTGCCTGAAAAAAGAGTAATGCGCAGGTTTAGTACACTAACCATCGACAATGTGCGTTTTAGTCACCAGATTGTGAAACCAAAATTGGGTTACCAAGTTGCCATACGCCCATACACGAGCATTAGACTAACTATAGTGTGGAGTATCATACACTAGTATCATGCATATCATACTAGTTTATGTTACTACCTCTATATTGGGTAGTAACATATGTGTGGTATCATATAGTAGTGCATTTATTAGGCTATAGACTCATCTTATCTTGGAATCCGCTATGTTACGGTATCTACCTATGTTACCACTACCATCTCTTTCATCATTAATTGCAGTGACACGTCAGCATTTTGCCAACATGGCATGCATGATACTAGCTATGATACTCCCACTATGGCTAGTCTTATGGTCACTCCGTGACTGCAGTTAATTTACATACGTGGCAGAATGTTTTTTACAAATCCCCCTTAAACTTTTGCTTTTTACAAATCCCCTAAAAAGTCAACAAAAAACAATTGAAAAGGACAGCAATTGGGAACAAAAATTAAGGGGACAATTTGCAAAAAACTGTCTGCCACGGATGCAAACTCACGGACGCCGTCACGAAGTGGCCAAAACGCTCGCACGTGCAATTTGGTGACCCGATTTTCGTGTTGGGATACTAAACCTGCGTTGTACTCAAAAAATGTTATCACATTGGACGGAGCGGTTAGTCCCCGGCCCGAGCTCTCCTCCTCGTCTCCGTCAGCTATCGTCTCCGATATCCCACGTCGGTCACCGCCTTGACACACCGCCTTCGCGCCAACTGAAGTCACCAGAGACGTCCATCATCCATCTAATGGCCAGGAGATATCGCGGAGAGGTATGAAGGTATGAAGCACTTAGGAGCGTTGAAAACGTTAATGACAATTCGGAGTAAAATGGGAAGACACATTTGTATTATCTGTGCAGGTCTCTCACATATTGTAAAAATAAGACATATTTTCTATCTTTAGCGGAGTTCAATGAACCATTTCAAGACCAAACAAATTGTGTCAGCATGTTTAGTTGTCTCTAAGAATGTAGAGTAATGAAGTGAAGTATGTGGATGGAAGTACACGCAACATACACAAGACAAGTTTCCATCCTGCATGTTCCTCCATACACATTTACTAAATCAACTAGATCCAAAGTAAATTATAACAATTCACAAATGATGTGTTATCTATTAGTTAAGACTGCAAACTATTTGAGAACTTGCATGTGACAATGGTTAGGAGGATGGTTGTACCCTAGCCCACCATAGTTCAAATCCTAGATTTGACATTGGTGTCTTAGTGAGAGGTGACGTTCCAGTTGACAACGAGTCGCATGTGGTGACTTCATCAATCTTAAGATGGCAAACTATTCAACACCGGCTCAAACTAACAGGTAACCGGCTGGTGCATAAACCTATATTAATCGACAAGATATCTACCGCAGGTCAACAACATTCATCACACGAATTAAAATGCTTCGCCAAGCTTACCTCCGTGATTATTGTTCTTCTCCCCATACCTATACCACGACATCCTCAATTCCTAACCACAACCACATGTACCTCAGTCCATCGTGCACTTTATTTTAACATGCTAGTAGGATAGTAATAGCACTACCATACTACATCAAGTAATTAAGTAGTGGAATAGAAAAGAGATGAGCCAAAGAGATGGAGGACCATGTGGGAACATGAGGCGCCGGGAACATAGACAGAACGGTCCTATAGGTTGACACATGAAGAATTTGAGAAAGAAGTACGGAATAGAGAAAAGAGGCAGATGCCAAAATTACATGCAGCAGCTACATCTTACTGGAAAGTGGTCATGATTTCTTTTGCTGCACAAATGTGATGCAAAGCTGACCGGTGATTCCCTAATTTTGATATCATATTTTAACTTCCATATATGCAGTGTAAAACAAAGCATAGCATGTTTGGATTTCTACTCGATATGAAGTGCATATGACACATTTATGTAGCATTATAAAGAATGGTATTAGCCTTGTCCAATATTTTGGTCATCAGTATATTATTTTTTCTACTCGATATGAAGTGCATGAAGATCAGTAATCCTGTGAAACTCTAAGAATGGAGAGTGATGCATCACATTTGTTGTTGACATTCTCTATATCGAACAAGCGTGGCTACCCTTTTTGTGCGGGCTATGTGTCCACTTTTTGTGGGAGTCATGACGCCCTAGTCGTGACATTGTTTGCCTAGGTAGTTGCACCTAGATCAAATCAAATAAAGATTGTGGCTATGATGTTTTCTCTTCCCGTTGTTCCACAAATACTTGGAGCAGGACACCACGGTTAACATGCAACCCCCAGGAAGCACTCAGCTTCCTGAACGAACTCTGAATTCAACCAAAGTAGCAGCAACGTTAAAACAATGTCAATCACTCTCTTTATTGACTTTACTAACTTACTCTTGAGTACATACACTAGAGTTAGTTAGGTTTACAACAGAAAAAAGAATTATGATCACTCTGAAGAAATTTGTTGAATGTAGTATGTATAGACCGAACCTAATATATCTTCTATCGGCATCACATTGTCTATGTGTTGGTATATATTATTATGTACAGAGAGCCTGGTATGATTATGTGCACGGTGCCTGGTAGCTTTCTTCTTCACCCTCCTCTGTTTGATCATATAATGTGTATGGCTCCCTCCAAAGAAAAACCAAGCAACAAGCCAACATAATTTGCAGCCACCACGGCGCGGGCGTCCGAGGATGCGCATGCCCTAGCACCCCAGATAAAGGAAAACAAGGTAGGATAAATAACGCTGGTATTTGAGCTGACCAGAGAATTAATTTGTAGTACCAGGCTCAAACTAGTTTAACAATTAGCTACCAAACTAAACACTTATATACAAAAGGGTAGCTGTCACCAATGCCCGGGAGTTGTATGGACAATTAGATGACTAGTTTCATATCCCACAAATGAGCCCACACCTTGTGTTGATACACTACACATATTTACCATATTTTCCAGGATCGGCACTTGGATAAAAGTGAGAAGCATTATTAGTATCACCATTACCAAGTTCAAGTTACTCTACTAAGTTCAACTGTAACATGGAGAGGGAATTAGTTCAACCATTACCAAGTTAAAGTTACCCTTGCTTTGTCATCAAATTACAAACAAAAAAAAATCCATAACAACCAACCAATAACATACGCTGACAGTAATCCTTGCATAGTTGGGCCACATGGCACATCTCAACATTGCACATTTGCACAACTACTGGGAACATCGGATGTGAATTTGTATTTGTCTGTTACCGGCATTGGGAACAATACTATGCCAGAGCAGCAAAGCTTGTCCTCTAATTTTTCAGAACCTTCACTTTTTCTACATAAACTAAACAATGTCTCTCAATGAAACACAAGCTGGATAAACCAAAATAATAGGAACCTTCTATATGTTTTAATAGATTCAGACACACATAATTTGAAAGAATTGGCGTGGACATTGCATAATGAGTTCTTAGAGGTACTTAGTACTACTTTATTCAATGGAAAAAACGGATTGGACCTTTTGTGGAGTCTGAAATTAATTTCATTACCAGTAATCTTCTGATGGTTTGATTGGCTTTATATATGCGTTTGGCATCGTTCAACCAGGCCTTTCTAGTCTCTACAACTAATGGCAAGGCACCATTAGTGTGTACCATGCCCTAAAAGAATTAGTGTGTACCAAATTTTGTCGATGCGTTATCTCTTATTCTGTTCCACTCCACATGCTAGATAATTTTTCTTCTCGCTCGTCCAGGCTTTCCAATGCATAATCACTAGCATTCTCACATGCATTTGTCACAAAAAAGGAACAATTTCTATTATGAAACAACAAATTTTCAGGGGCTCTCCAAACTCATTGATCGTGAAGAACTAGGGCTGAATTAAACTTGCAACTTTGTACCAATCCAATTGAAGAATTGTAAGAATGCTCTCATTTAAGAGTCCAGATGAGGAACCAAACCAACGTAGAGAACAGATGAAAAAATGGATCTCTGAAGAAGAGTACTACATAGAGAACTAGTGTGTGGATGTACCATAATCCAAATAGGACTGAGCCAGCATATGTCCGAGCTGGACTTGAGCCTGGGTATTAAGATGCAGATGACCATCTTGGAACGGCAACCCCATCGCGTCGACATACCTCACGTTCCGAAGCCTTATTCCTTTCTGAGCTTCCCTCACAACCTCGGTATACTGCCCAAGCCCTGACGCTAGTCCAACCTGAAACAAGGAGGGGTGAATCGTAAGAAGTGAGCGCTGCCACGTCGTTGATTAGTGTCCTAAACCAGTACTTTGGACATGCTACAGTTTATTGCTGGACATTATACATTAGCCTTGCTGCTCTGCATACTACAAGTAGTGTTACTACATATCAGGGTTGTGCTTCTTTGTATGGTTGGCAGCAATCAGATCTTACGTGCTTAGATCTTGAAATGGCACATTCTTGAAATGCCCTTTTTTAGTAGCAGCTACTACCAACTCTGCTTTGTATGATTGTATGAATCTCCGACTACATAGAAAGAACAAAGACTAGTGTTCTTTACTTCTCAAGGAGAGAAAGATCTCTTCCACCAACCATGCCCAAGTGACAAGCAAAGCTACTGCTAGCCCTGTCCCGCCACTAACAATGGAAATTATTCGGTATTCCACATGATGCAGATCTAGCAAGCAAGCAAGCAAATGTGACCTTCTGAACTAATCAATCAGCACTAGTAATGTAGATCGGCTAAAGTAATAATCAACATAACGAGTAACAAAGCAGAGAGAATGAATCGAGTGAAGCGGCGGCGGACCTGAATGAGGAGGAGGTGCGGCATGCTGAGGTCGGCGCGGAGGTCCCGGACGAGCGCTCCCATCCTCCGGCCGTACTCGTTCGCGTCGGCCCACCGGACGGTGTCGCTCTCCCCCTGGTACCACAGCACGGCCCCGACCCGCCCGCCGGTCTCCAGCGCCACCCGGGCCCTCCTCACCATGTCGTCGTACAGCTCCGACCCCTTGCCCCACTCCGCCATCCGCGTGCCGCCGACGGCGCAGGGCACGAGCCCCACGACGGCCCCCGCGGCGACGCGGCCCGAGCGGAGGACGGCGTTGGCGAAGGCCATCCCGGGCCCGACCCCGCAGGTGCGGTTGCCGTCGATGCCCTGGTGCAGCGGCTCCCGGGCCTGCTCCCAGCGCAGCTGCGGGGAGAGGCGGAGCACGGAGGGGGAGGGGGAGCAGTCCCAGGGCACCACGCCGTCCCAGTGGGTGCCGACGACGCCGCCGCGGCCAGCCATGTTGGACTGCCCCGCCAGGATGAATATCAGCTTGTTGGACGGCGGCACGTCCGCCGCCGCGAGCGCGGCGGAGGCGACGAGGCAGAGGAGGAGACGGGGAAGCATCTTCTCTGATCTCTCTCGGCGGAGGTGGCGACGTCGGGAAGGATTTTGAAATCGCCGACGACGAGGAAGAAAGGGACAAGGGTCTCTCTTAATTGGGTGCCATGGTTGGTGGACCGGAGTCAAACACATTCCCATTCCATGCTTATTCAAATCAGGCGTCTGATTCAGATCTCCATGAGTGACGATGTTGGACTGAGCTTAAGTGACTTGTAGACTACAAGTGACAGAGAGACTTGTGGTGATCTCAGCCCTCAGTTTTAGATCCAATGGACAAGATTTGTCCAAATTTGTTACTCAAAATAAAAAGTGTTCAGAAAAAATTGAAAAAAATCCAGTAAATCACAAATGCCTCGCTTTATATTCTGGGAAAGTGGCATCCTATTTCGATTAATATTTTGTAAATAAATAGCATTTTACCATTTTAAGCTATAAAATTTACTTATTCACAAAATAATGGTCCAAATGAAATGAAACTTTCCAAGAGTATAAGGCGAGGCATTTGTGATTTACTGGATTTTTTTCAATTTTTTCTGAACACTTTTTATTTTGGATAACAAATTTGGACAAATCTTATCCATTGGATCTAAAACGGAGGGTTGAGATCTTCACAAGTCTCTCCGTGACTTGTTGTCTACAAGTCACTCAAGCTCGGTCCGACGATGTTGGCCGTCTGATTCAGATCTGTCGATATCCAGCGATTGCTTAAAATATGTCCCTCTTTCGTAAATATTTTACTGCTTTTTTTTTTTGAATTTATACCTTTCGGCTAGCTTTATTTATTATCAAAAATACATACATCATTTATCATAGCTGGCCGGATTAAACTAGGTGGGTCACCATCCCAAACATTGGTTAAAAACGAAACAAAACTATTCCTAGCCAGCATCTGGGCTACTTCATTACACTCTCGCAAACAATGCTCAAAAGAAACTTGATTAAAGCCTGAAACGAGTAAAGAGCAATCAAAATAAACTGCCGCCGCAGATGTTGCCGAAAACCCTCCCTCCTTCAGACTCAATAATAAATTTTGTCAATCCAAGACGCTGGGCTAAACTGAGACCATCTCTGAGAGCATAAGCCTCTGCCATTGCTGCGTCTGATACAAACGGGATACAAGTACATGCTGCTGCAATAAATTTGCCCATATAGTCACGCACGATTACTCCCAAGCTTCCCCTTCCTTCATTCACTTTGAATGCAGCGTTAACATTTATCTTAAGCAAACCTTCAGGAGGACAGATCCATCCCTTTCTCAAGCTGGGAGTGGACTTCTTTCTTACTCTCGAGAAATTCATCGCAAGAGCCCCAATGGACATAGCTGATCGGTGAGTGGCTTGAATAGATTCTCCATGAACACACTGCCTCCTTTCCCACCATATGTACCAAGCTGCTATAAGAGCAAGTTCAGGTATACCGATCTCCCCATCACTATTCCATTGCCCTCGCATACAGATAATATTTTCCAGCGCCATGGCACCAGATCGGTCAAGAGAAGTTGCTTCATGTATGATATTCTGTAGTCCAAGATGTGTCCAGATTTCTTGTGCTCTTCCACATTTAAAAATCAGATGCATTAGATCTTCACAATACGTATCGTAGATTATTTATTCGGATATGAGGTTAAAATATTTTGATCTCAAGTAAGAATAAGATGCACTACATGTAAAACTTCAGAGTTTGTTTGATGCAGAGCTAAACATATTAGTTTTGCTGTTGAATGGTAAGGTTGTCTATGAGAGTTTAAACTATGTTTGTTTTAGATAGCCCATGAGCAAAAGTTTGCTTGTTTGATCAACTTGAGTTCACCACTTTTTGAGATCTCAACAACTACGGGTCGTTTGTATTCTCTTGAACACAAACTCGAAATTCCTATAATTTATACCCTTAACTCAGCAATCCCGGCCAAAATTGAATCCTATAGCTGCTTGGCACACCGGGAAGCAGAAAATTCCAACCGGGAATATCCTTGTCTCACTGACTCGACGGTCCCACGTGTCATATTCATCTCTATCCTCAATCCAGCTACCTATCTCTAAAATCCAACAAAGCATATGAGCGTCCGTCGCGGAGGCGGACGACCGTGGACGATATCGCGTGCTACTGGAGAGGATGGCGGACAGATGAGATGAACAGTACAAGTATAGGCTGCAGCCAAGAGAGAGGATGGCAGCATCTTAAAACCCCACATATGCCCTCTTTGATGTAGTAAGGGGAATGAAAGAAACAGAAATGTTGCACATTAAAGTGACGGCACTCATCCCCAAACTCCATAGGAGTAGAAAGAGTTTACTTCGTTGCTGGAGAGCTGAAACCGCTAACCGAAACTGGAGAGGTAGGCTCCGGGTCCTCTTCCCTCTCCCTCTCTCCTCCCGCTTTGAGAGTCCGCCGCCGGCTCCCGGCCCCTCTCCCCTTCCTCTTCGGTGGCTTCGCCGGCCGGAGACGATGGTGGGGGAGCGGCCGGCCGTCCCCTCTGTATAGTAGGTTAGGGTGTAGGTTGTTTGTCCCTTTGTGGCGTTTTGGAGTAGGTGGCCAGATCTTTGAGATCTCATCTGGCTCGTACTGGTGGTGGGCCTCTCCGGCGAGCTACTCTGGTGGCAGGGGTGGTGTGGTCCGGCGTTGCTGCAGCCAGGCATCTCCTTCAATAAGATCTTCGGGGGCCCTTCTCTTCCTCTGTTTTCGCGCGACGGCGGAAGAGGGGTGCCGGGCTTCTTCGGCAAGCTCTCGAGGTGGGAGCGGATCTGGAAGTGCGGCTGGGGCTCGGTCAATAAGCGCGGCCACTCCGGCTGTCTGGTATCTTCTTCTTCTGCTCCCTTGGCCGGCCGTGGCGGCGAGGGAGGGGGCAGTATTGGCGGGGAAGATTAAAGGCGACTGCGAGTGGTGGGATTCTGGCGAAGCTTCATCTTCTGGAGTGATGCAGCGGAGGACTTTGTGCGGTGGCGTCAACCACCTTGCCTCCGTCTTTGATGGCCGAAAGGCGGCCCTCCACGGCCAAGCTACGACGGCCGATCTTCTTCCTCCTAGCCTCAGGTGCACAGGGAGGATCTTCCTCAACCACGGCGGCGGATCCATGGCTGCAGCTGTCCCAAGTGGCTCGTTCCCCGGCGGCAGAGGCAGCACCGGCGTCGGCTGGTTGCTCGGTTGCGGCGTGGAGACCCAGGGACTGGATGGCGTTCCAGAATCTAAATCTAGGATTCTCTGTGTAAAAGTACTGACCTTCTCTTCAATTTCTCTATCCCTTAGGGACTTTGATGTAAAATGTACTTGCCGCGTTGATATATGAAGCTTCCAGGGTCCTCGGGGCCTTTTATTGTTCAAAAAAAAAAAACAAGACATATTTACTTTGACCACAGCCACCCGCACTTGCCTACCCGATTGGGTATTTTAGCTATTCTCTCTTCAACCTTCCTCTAACCTAAAACTATCGTACCGCACTACCGCCCTCCCTTTAGAGATAGATTTCTTTATTCTCGGTCTCAGCGGCAGTGCTCTTTGTGAGACATGGGGCGGATAAAGCAGGGACCGCGGCCGACACATAGAGGCACACACGGACGGATGCATATGAGCTAGCACGCACACGCCTGTGCTGCATGTGCACGAGCTTGACGACCGCATGCTGGAGTGTGGCGGTACAGGACGTCATTGACCTCCAGTTTCTTTTCCATCGACATCTAGTCGCTGGCCGGACAAGTGATGATGGGAGTGTAAGCGTCGTCATTGAGTTTACACACTTCGGTGAAAACATTTTTGAAAAAATTGACGCACAATTGTGATGATGTTTGAAGCTGGTTGTCTGAAACTCGTCTTTGGGGATGAAATTCCGTGCTCAACTTTTGGTTAGAAATCAAACAACTGGGCAGATAATCGTTCAGGAACAATCAATCGAGATCACGAGACCAAAAAATTGGATCGAGGGCACGAAATGCAGTGTGCGGTGGAAATGTAAAGCTCTGATACCATGTTAAGAGAATATCAACTTATATTCCCAAGCTAGATATACATGCACAAGTGAATATAATATGCAGAAAGCCTCTTATTTAGAAAGCCTCTTATTTAGCGGGGAGAATATAAAAGGCTACAAAAAACTATAATATAGCTCTAAATATACCTTGTGCCTTGCTTTTCTTGTCGTGAAGTAGGTGGCTGGAAGTAGATGCAACACACGTTTCCGCCCATATTGCCATCTTATCAACACCAACTAGCTAGTGCACAAAGTTATATTGATTAACAACATATCTACCATGGGTCACCAAGATTCATCACATTAATTAAAATGCTTCGTCAAGCCTCCTTGCATTTCCGTATATATACTACCTTATCCTCCTCGGTTCCACCACAATCGCATGTACCACACTCTCTCCTTTGCTGTATATTTTAACATGCTAATAGTACTAGCTTTTATATTACTACATAAAGTAATTCAGCAACGGCCACATAGAAATCGGAGATAACAGAAGGAGAAGAACCAGAGACACGTAAGATCAAGTGGGAACAAGAGGCACCGGGAACTTAGATAGAACCACTCTCTATGCTTACACATGAACAACGCGAGATTGAAGTACAGGTTTGTACACTCTGAGTTGTGTGGTGCTGCTTGGGCCACGACGTCTTCAACCTCCAGGCCGGCGTGCCGTTTCGGAGGCCCCTTTCCAGTTCCACGGCAGCGCCCCACGTCGTGATGTTTCCAAGTGGTTCCGTCCCCGTCGACGGGCAGCTGTCATGTCGAGTCGTTCTTCCCGCTCGGTGGTGAAGGACCTGATGGCATTTCTATCTGTCTGGTTAGGGTTCATTTTGTAAAAGCTAAGGCCTTGGTTGTAATTTTCTTTCATTTCATGGTCCTTGATGTAAGATGTAATCCCACCGATTGTTCACAGAAAAAAAGACTGGCATGTAGACTGAGGGCCCATTCGGTGCCACATCTCGCATCAGACGAATCTGCTCGTGTGCCATGATGGCATCTTCTTCTTCTTAACTTCATATATCCAACTGGAAGTTGCACCTTCATCTTCCATCTGGTCAACTCTAGGTCGTCGTGGTAAATTACCATCACCAGGTCTGGCGCCCGACGACGACCAGCTCGACATGATCTGGAGTCGCCCACGTGATCTGGGCCGCTGACGACGACCAACTCGACATGAATACATGATGACGAAGATGGTGCTGCCAGGACGTCCTCGCGCGCCGATGAGCTTTGCGTTGAGGACCGGCACGAGCAGCGTGCTCGCGGACGAGTCGCTTCCTTCAGAGTTCAAGTATGGCGGAGGCATATACGTATTCGTCTACAAGGCACGTCATTGTGACATAAGCACGAGACTGCTGTTTCCACATGTACTATACTCCCGTTTTCAGCTTCATGTCTTTGCCTTCGCTGCCAGATATCCACGTCCCAAGTACTTGGTGCCGATCCGGAAGAAAAGCAAGTACCGGGGAGACTCTGGTCTAGTCCCATACTTCAAAACGGAGCAATTAATTTCTTAAGCAGCGACCAAGCATCGAAGCCAAACTCGGTCTAATTAAGCATCTGCGTTGTACATGCCTAAACGGGCGTCCCGTGTAACACAAACGGGCACGAGCGGCAAGCCCATGGGCATCCGCGGTGGACTTTCCCACTATAGTAGTGCTGCTAGAATCTAGATATACATATGCAGATACTATACAAACAACCTCTTATTCATCAGAGAATATATTAAAGGCTACACACACTATATAGTACAACTCTAAATATCCTTTGTACCATGTTTTTCTTGTAGTAAAGTATGTGGGTGGAAGTAGATGCAAGACACGGTTTCTGCCAATTCTGCCAACTTATCGCACCAACTAGCTAGTGTATAAAGTTATATCGATAACAACATATCTACCAACGGGTCAACAAGATTCATCACACAAATTAAAATGGTTCAACAAGCCTACTTTGTTTTTCTGTATATATATTGTCTTATTTTTTGTTCCAGTTCTACCACAACCGCATGTACTGCACTCCGCTAACAACAACAACAACAACAGACTGCTTAGCTGAAATTGATGGGCTACGGGCCTATTAGTTAGCTGAAATTGCTTGCGTGAATTAGGAGTCTAGGAATTAGGAGTCTAGGACCAGTCGCAAACATGTACTGCTTCGTGTTTTTTCTGTCCGATTTTCTAGTATACAGAAACTGGCGGCAGTTGAGTTTTTGGCGCCGGCGGTGTGCAGTTGCTGAGTGCTGACCTGCCCAACTAGTGCGTCCCGCGAGATCCTGCCGGCGGAGGACTGCGAATAGGTGGCGAGCGGTCTCATTTCGGTGGCACGCACTCACTCGAGAACAACGGATTGCATAGGTGTTCTATCTTCTTTGAGTTCGCTGGAGAACAACAATTTAGGTATCCCTATTGAGTTCTCCGACTAATCATGCCACCTACGTGAATGTCACATCCCAAAATTTGAAACAAAGAAAAACTTAGTTTTACCAGACCCAAAATTCAGAACCAACAAAAACTTTTTGAAATATTTCACTGATGGTTGTATTTTCCTTCCCATTGCTCTGTTGACCTTGTGTGACTGGTTGTTTAAGTTGTATGACTTGGTTGTGATGTTAATCTTGTTGTGTCTGTTGCTTGTGAGGACAATTCCTCAGTTGTGCTTAATACTAGAATCAAACACACTTGACAACAAATTTGGAATGTGACTGAAAATAAGCAAAACCACTAAAGGTATTAAGAACTAGAATTAAAGATTCCAATTCAAATAAAATGACTTTAATAAATTATTCTCTCTACCTATTTCTCTATTTTATTACAACAATTATTTTATCTTATAAAATTCAGGAATGAGATGATAACCATCTCATTATCATATTACTCTCTCCTCAAAATCTCTAATCTCCAATTACAAAGATATTTTGATTTGACAAATTGATTTTATCCAAAAATGCCATATTTAAACTCTATGAACAAATATGGTTCAAAACATTTTATTTTGACTCCCCAATTTTTGTGTAGCTTCCACATGTATTAGGGAGGCCACATGAATATTTTCAATTTTTTATAAAATGTTTTTCTACCTCAATTAAATCCCTAAAAGGCTGCTGGATATTAAAAGGGAAATAAAAGAAACAGAAAAAGGACTTGGTTGAAAAAGGAAAAAGAAGTTCAGGGGGCGTTCTGCAAAAATGCCTTCGTGTTCCTGTAGCAGCAGTGGGCAGCATCGCCGTGTCGTTCGCCGTGCCGAGCTCGCCAGGCCCCTCCCCCACGCCCTCCTGCCGCGCGAGGAGGCTAAGGAGGCCCCCCAAGCGCTCCTCCGCTCTCCATCTCTCGCTCCCCCTCCTGCTCCCTCTCTGCCGCTCCCTCTCTCTCTCTTTTTCTTCCTCGACAAGAACCCCCCCCCCCAGCCGAAGCTCGCCGTCGCGCCTCGCCGGCGATTCAAGCCGCCCCACACAGATCGAAGACCACCATCGACATCTACGCGTCGTCCTCTCCCTCTCCGTGCGAGGAATCGAAGATTTGAGCCCAGGATCGTCGCCGCCGTAAACATCCTTTTCCTCTCCGACCGCCGCATCGCCGGGAAGCTCGCGAGCAACCTCGTCCATCTCCCTCCGCCATTTTCATGTCTATGTGCTCCCCTCGTCGCGCTCTTTCTCATGAACCTCACCTTTTCCTCTTAGGACGCCGGAGTCGCCGTCGCCGTCCTCGCCGGAGCTCCTGCTCGTTTCCTCGCTCTGCCGCGCGTGACGAAGAAGAAGAGGAAGGCCCGTACCGCTTCGCTTGCTCATGGGCCGTTGGCTGGGCCGTGACCTGCGCCGCACGGCCGGATCTGGGTCAGATCTGGCCCGTCTGTCTTTTTTCCAGTAGATCTATTTATCTGTTTTATTCCTGTTAAAATTTGCAGTGTAGCTTTAAATATTCTGTGGTAGATCTGTGGTAGATATTGGAGTGCTTCAAATTTTGTAGCATTCATATGTGTTTTCTTAACCATGTGGCACTGGCCATTTTCCAAAATGTGTAGTTATGTGTGTGCTAGAGTTAATCTAGTAAAAAGTATCTATTTCACTAAATATTCAATATCTAGAGTTTTATATATCCAAATATTGTAAACTAAAATTCTCTGGATAGGTTGAGATGCTAACATTCCAGATCTGCTGGTCTTGTATGCAAATGAAACCTAAAACCAAAGTTCTATTCAATCTTGTAAACACACCAGTAGCATTTTGGTGATTTTTGTAGATTTTTGTGAGATGAATTTTGGAGTAAATCCAATTGGGTTGTCTTCTATATGTATAGGAGAACATATCCCTAGCTTGGTTTGAATTTAGGAGTCACTGATTTACTGTGGTGCTAATTATAAGGTTTAGGCATTTTCTGCCTATTTTTATTAGGACTTTATTAGTTGTTGTGTTATAACTTTATTATTACAAATGTGTTTCCTAGCATGTGTGTGGTGGTAATCCACTGTTATGACATGTTTCCTTGTTTTACTAGCATGTTAGGGGAACTACTTGTTAGTCATGTGTTTGTTAGGGTTTCATTCCCTATATAACTTTTTACCTAGTAATTAGGAGTTGCTATGCTTATTTATTTTGATGTGAGGATGTTGTGTGTGACCAATATGTTAGTACTGTTAGTGGTATTTGTTAGACATATTGGTATGAGTAATATGTTTGCATGGTTTGATGAACTTGATGGTCCTGAGTTGAGTACTAGCTTAAATATCTTGTTAGTGTATCCGCCTTAGCTTGGTGAGATATTTTGAATTACCAAGATTAATTGGTAGTTTAACTTTTGTCTGAAGTATTTCCTAATTAGAGAAAAGTGGTTGTTAATTACCTCTAATTGAGGATGTCTTGGTGCTATGTGTTTTTAGCATGTGTTTGGTGTTATACTCCTGTGAGTATAATGCCCTTGTAAATGTAGATCTTAGTTTGTTGCTTGATTAAATTAGTGCTATGTTGTGGTTGATTACTTGTTTGTATACCACTTGTGGTTTGGTTTGCTTATTGTGTGTTGCTTTAATTTCATGTTTACGACACTAGATATGAACGCTACCGGAGTGGTATTTGGAAAGGATTTATCGAAGAAGGATGGGGGTTTATTTCTTGATCAGTAAGAACAAGCCCAAGAACATCATGCTGGAACCAGGCAAGCTACTCTCTGAGCTTGCACCCCAAATATATGCATCTACTTTGATAACATGTTTTACTTTTAAAGCAAAGATTTATAAAACCTTTTGCAAAAAGTATATGGAAACTATTTTGCCACCAATGTAGATATATAAGATAGAATATATCAAACTATAGGATGGGAAAAATATTGTTACTCAAAACTCCTTTGAAATTACTTGTGTGGATATGGAATACCGAGATGTCGGTATGGAAGTGGAGAACTGGAGAATGGAGGTGTTTATGAAAAATGCACATTGTGTCTTTGTACTATGACGACCAGCCAATAATCTGTGCGACCACGTTTACCCCCATATGGGAACGGGGCTTAGTCATATAATTTGCTCTTATTAGTATGGGATACCTCATCGACAGAGATGACTCCGTTATGCGTGAGGGGATGGTTTGTGAACTCCCCTGACCTGGGTCCTCGCTGAAACTCTATGGAAAGATAAAGAGGAGGATTGAAGACTTCATAAATGTGGTCGCCGGGAAAAACATAGGAGTCCTCACACTTGGGGTTGCCGACGGGGACCGGACTGAGTGTCGATGGAAATTATCATATGGGTAGGATCCTATACTAGCATGAGCAAAGGAGAGGCTATGGTCGGTGGCTCAACTTCGCATACACCTTGTATGGCGGGACGTGGCTGACACGATGAGCTTCCGAATGGATGTGGGTTAAAAGCGTGCTACCTCTGCAGAGGGTAAAACTATTCGAATAGCCGAGTCCTCGGATATGGACAGTTGGGAGGCTGTCCTCTGACCATGTGCAAGTTTTGGAAATGTTTTAAGATTTGAAAGGAAAATGGAGAGGTTGTATATGTGCACTATACCGATGAGTCGGTATGAGGTTGCTGGAAAAGAGGAGGACCCTGAGGGGCTCTGATCGAGAAGTGCAAAGTTTTGTGTCCTGAAAGTGGGAAATGTTTTATGCAACTATACCAAGGGGTTGGTATAAGGTTGTGGAAAAATGATTGACCAGGAATGTTTTGGTCGGAAAAGGAGGAGTTTTGGAAAAATAAACAAAGGGGATTTTCCTGGAAAATGTTTGTAAAAGAGACTTCTTACCTTCTTCAACAAAGATGGATTTTCGGGAAAAAGTTTTAAAAGAGAATTCTTACAAAGATAGGTTTATGGGAAAAAGTTCTAAAAGCCTTCTTTTCTTTTCAACAAAGATATAGAGATGTCTTCTCAAAATAAAAGGTTTTGTTATAATAAAAATGATGCTATTGCATGCTCATGTCGGAGATAGTTTTGCGAGTACATAAATGTACTCATGGCTGTGTCCCTGGATATTCCCATGTCCAGAGTTCAAGAAGAAGTATGCTGAAGACCGAGAGATCGATGACGTCTTTGCGAACTAGGCCGTCTTCCCAGTCAGCTGCCTGTAGGTGCCTTGGCAAATGACTCGGGCCCCACGTTGATTGGTGATTTCCGCTGCAAGAACTTATTAAAGATTATTACTTCAATCAAGTAAGTATTTTGATTCGGTATTTATGGATGTTCTTTTGATACCAGTTTGATTGTGCTCAGCGACAGACTGATCATGGGATCGCTGATGTTGTAGGCACAAGGGTATTTCGGACAGCTAGTCCGGGGTCCCCACAAGACTTGGTATCAGAGCCATCCTGACTGTAACAGACCTTAGTTAGCATGGACGTTAGTTAGGAAAGAAATATTTTGTTAAAAATATATTGCTACCAAAAACATATTTTTATCCAAGGAAGTCCAAAAATAACTTCCACTCTTCTCACCTTCTCAAATATTTCCGAGTCTCATCCCTCTATTTTAAGATTTTCTAAGGATTTATCTACTTCCTCTTACCCGTTCAAAATTCTTGACGATGAACCCAATTGAGACATAATTAGCTAGCACCTATAAGAGGAAGCTTCCATCACAAGTACTCAACATTCCACATCCAGGTGATTGATCTGCAAATACCGAGATCATCAGTATCAATAAAGCAAGAGACCTCGAAGACCTCAACTCAATATCAACAATTCCACTCATTTACTACCTCGACAATCTCAATTTCTCCCGCTGAAGACTAAGGCGACAAAGTGAAGACTTCATCAACCATACTTAACCAAGGCCCATAGGAAAAACATATGATAGGAACCTCGGTTGTATTACCCGACTACCACAAGTATTAGACGTCCATTGGTACTAAGTGTACCTTGTGTGTTGTTTGTTGTGAGTTCTCTGTTTGTGTGTTGTTTTTCTTGTGTGTTCACAATCACGCCTTGAAGGCAACACAAAGTAATCCCAAAATTCTATTTTTGTAAAACTCCTTTTTGCCACCTAAAAAGAAACTAATTTTGACCGCTTCGCCATAGTTGCACCTTGTTGCAGATGTAAACCCGCCTAGGAAAAATCTTTCTGAATTTTTTTCCTCTCATCTAAACCATCTCCCGATAAGAACTGACAGTTCCGCAAGATACAAAAGACCCTCGATCTTTAACCAAAAAGCCTGAGATTTTTGCAACCTAACCGGCAGTCAGATAATGGCCTTCATGCACCATCTGGAGCAAGTGCGTCAAGATCTCGAAGGAAACTGCAATTTTACGCCAACCCATGAAGACACGAGCCTTACCCCGCAAAATTAACTTGTGAAGTTACAAGAATACTACACTAACTGATCATATCTAACTTTAGGTTGAACATCTGAATCAAGTCCACGATAGTACTAACTAATCTTCTAGGACTGCAAGCCTTGACAAGAGACGAGGACATAAGGAGACCCATTTAGAATCGTAACTAGGAGAACTCAAGGAGTGTAGGAGAGTTGCTATGAAGATTCGAGCTCAGAGACCGCAAGAAGGAGGAACTGCGACAAAGAGACTTTGAAGAGAGATTTCTTAAGTTGGCAAAGAAGTAATTAATATACCAGACTATCCTTGAGTATTTGGAAACTCATATATCAGAATCTACTATTATAAATCTCTCTAGAATAGTGTGATATTTTAATGTTCGTGTTATATAGAAGTAGTTTGGTAACAAGCCTCATGAACTTGTTAACAAATCACTTTTGTAGGCTCAAACAATTGAGTGTCATATCCAAATAAACGGAACATCAGATAATCCAGTACATCTCAGCCTCTGCAATATGAAAAGTCATTTGGTGACAAGACTAGCTACCTTGTTAACAAATTCTTCTTATATGACTAAGGCAATTCGATGTCATAAAGGACACCCACACTCTTACACAACTAACTAATGGAAAGCTTTACTGGACTAGTGGATGTCTTCACCGCGGGGTGAAGCAAATGATGTTAGATCTCAAATAAAGGACAATAATAATTTTCTTAAGTCAAGTGTATACCTTAGGAGTTACTCAAGTTCTAAGTAAGAAAATCACATGAAGATTTATAGTGTTTCCCCAAGGATATGATTTCTGAAAACAAGAAAAGAAAGAGGTGCCAGTGGACGACTCAAAACTAGTTGGTAGACGGAGACTTTAGGAAGATATAAAGTGTTGGACTATAAGATTATTAGTCAGCAGGACCCCTTGAGAATCTAGTGATGAGATCAGAATTTGGTGGATGATGTTGGTAATATAAAAAATTTGGGGTTTAGAATAGAAGTGAAAACTTGGAGTGGATCGATAAATTAATTGGGTTTGGACAGATGAGATATTTGATTAATACTCTGGGGCTAACCAGTTGTGGTCCCCAACCATTGGTGGTTATCTGGAGCTAGAAGACGTGACCCTTGATTTAAGTGTTAGAAATAAAGGTGAAAGTTATTGGATTTTTAGGAAGCACTTGCTGATAAAATGATGTTGGATTGGTTAGAAGCAAGTAAATTAAAAAGAATACTCCGGAGTTGGAATGTTTAGGGTGATTCCTAGCGCAAGTGACCTTGTACTAAATTCTTATGGAATTATAGGAAGTGGTCAAAAATGAGTTAGCAAATGAATAGATCGTTGTATGCAAGAAATAATTGGTGGAGGATAAGTGAATGTTTATCGGATTCTAGGAATCAATATGACTTGGTCTAGTAGCAAGACATTCTAGGCGACAGTAGTTTTCAGAGCTTGTCACGCTCTGTTTGGATTATTCTTAGAAAGATCTTTTATCTTTGATTATGAGATCAAGGCCCAAAAGTGTTGAGATAAAATCTGAATTTGGTTAGAAAGTGGGGCAATTCTTGATGGAATGATCACATGACTGTTGGATGCTTTATTTAGCTTTGATGATATGATAGTGGGAAAAGGGGCAACCTGAAGGAGTCAGATAATTTGAGATATGCTTATCCGGGGAGAAAAATCAATCAAGAAATAATTGGTGGATCACTACGTTTTTGTGATAGAATGTAATGGGAAGATTATGCCTTAAAGGTTGGATGGATATCCGATAGGTTGAACTATAATACGATAAAGAGTTATGCCCGAAGAAGATAATGGTGGATTAATAACTTTAGCTTGGGCAAAAGCCATGATTCAATTAACTAGTTGATAGTAGTGGCCTTACCCGAGATGTTGGAATGGTATTTTGAAGACTCGAGAATTATAGGCCTATGTAAAGTTGGTTGTTTCGGATCTTAGGTATAAAAAGTTTGGTGTTCAGAGTATAACTCCCAACTCCCTTGAAAACTAACTTAAGCCCCTCAACCAGAAAGTTCTCCCGGAAAACCTAACTATTTTGGTGCACTCTAACTTACTTGTGACGACCCCTGCGAAGCTTCATGGAGACCCAGAGCCAAAGAAGCATTCCACGACCAGCCTTCTTCCCGCCAAGCCGAAGTAAGAAAGGCGTGAAGAAGATCTACCAGAAGTAACTAAGAAGAATCAAACAACGGAAGCACTGCTGTAAGCAACATCAACCACCAATCAAGTTCAGACGCCTTTAGGAGTTTATAACATCCCTCTACTAACTAGAAACCAGAGAGAATCGAGTGCTCAGACTTGACGCATCTTGAGAACAACGCGTCCCCACCTGCGACCCTCGTAAGGAGACAATATCTGGAAGTGATGTCTGCACCAACCCCAAGCATTGAGGAGTGACATCCAAGACGGAGATCATCAAGCAACCCAAGAAGAGCGATGCCTCCAAGTCAACTCCAGCTGTAACTTTCAGGATGACCATTCAAAACCCTTTTTAAGGGGGGAAGACCTGCAATAGGTATACAAGAACGTAGTAGTAATTAGCTCCTTGCGCTTCAACCTTATAGTATCTGGAAACAGCCAACCACAACTATCCATCAGAGTCGATCTTCAAGTCAACCCTATCATCAAGGATCTGAACTCATCAAAGGAGATTATCAACAAGGAGAGACCTTGCAACACCAATTTATCAAGATCTCACATGGCGATCTCGCTGAAGAAGCAACGACCTCAGAAGTATAGTCAGCCCAAAACCCGTGCCCTCGTGCTCCCCTGTTACCACCGGGCAAATCTCGAGGACGAGATTTATTTTTAAGGGGGAAGAGCTGTCACATCCCAAAATTTGAAACAAAGAAAAACTTAGTTTTACCAGACCCAATATTCAGAACCAACAAAAACTTTTTGAAATGTTTCACTGATGGTTGTATTTTCCTTCCCATTGCTCTGTTGACCTTGTGTGACTGGTTGTTTAAGTTGTATGACTTGGTTGTGATGTTAATCTTGTTGTGTCTGTTGCTTGTGAGGACAATTCCTCAGTTGTGCTTAATACTAGAATCAAACACACTTGACAACAAATTTGGAATGTGACTGAAAATAAGCAAAACCACTAAAGGTATTCAAGAACTAGAATTAAAGATTCCAATTCAAATAAAATGACTTTAATAAATTATTCTCTCTACCTATTTCTCTATTTTATTACAACAATTATTTTATCTTATAAAATTCAGGAATGAGATGATAACCATCTCATTATCATATTACTCTCTCCTCAAAATCTCTAATCTACAATTACAAAGATATTTTGATTTGACAAATTGATTTTATCCAAAAATGCCATATTTAAACTCTATGAACAAATATGGTTCAAAACATTTTATTTTGACTCCCCAATTTTTGTGTAGCTTCCACATGTATTAGGGAGGCCACATGAATATTTTCAAATTTTTATAAAATGTTTTTCTACCTCAATTAAATCCCTAAAAGGCTGCTGGATATTAAAAGGGAAATAAAAGAAACAGAAAAAGGACTTGGTTGAAAAAGGAAAAAGAAGTTTAGGGGCGTTCTGCAAAAATGCCTTCGTGTTCCTGTAGCAGCAGTGGGCAGCATCGCCGTGTCGTTCGCCGTGGCCGAGCTCGCCAGGCCCCTCCCCCACGCCCTCCTGCCGCGCGAGGAGGCTAAGGAGGCCCCCCAGGCGCTCCTCCGCTCTCCATCTCTCGCTCCCCCTCCTGCTCCCTCTCTGCCGCTCCCTCTCTCTCTCTTTTTCTTCCTCGACACGAACCTCCCCCAGCCGAAGCTCGCCGTCGCGCCTCATCGGCGATTCAAGACGCCCCACACAGATCGAAGACCACCATCGGCATCTACGCATCGTCCTCTCCCTCTCCGTGCGAGGAATCGAAGATTTGAGCCCAGGATCGTCGCCGCCGTAAACATCCTTTTCCTCTCCGACCGCCGCATCGCCGGGAAGCTCGCGAGCAACCTCGTCCATCTCCCTCCGCCATTTTCATGTCTATGTGCTCCCCTCGTCGCGCTCTTTCTCATGAACCTCACCTTTTCCTCTTAGGACGCCGGAGTCGCCGTCGCCGTCCTCGCCGGAGCTCCTGCTCGTTTCCTCGCTCTGCCGCGCGTGACGAAGAAGAAGAGGAAGGCCCGTACCGCTTCGCTTGCTCATGGGCCGTTGGCTGGGCCGCGACCTGCGCCGCACGGCCGGATCTGGGCCAGATCTGGCCCGTCTGTCTTTTTTCCAGTAGATCTATTTATCTGTTTTATTCCTGTTAAAATTTGCAGTGTAGCTTTAAATATTCTGTGGTAGATCTGTGGTAGATATTGGAGTGCTTCAAATTTTGTAGCATTCATATGTGTTTTCTTAACCATGTGGCACTGGCCATTTTCCAAAATGTGTAGTTATGTGTGTGCTAGAGTTAATCTAGTAAAAAGTATCTATTTCACTAAATATTCAATATCTAGAGTTTTATATATCCAAATATTGTAAACTAAAATTCTCTGGATAGGTTGAGATGCTACCTTTCCAGATCTGCTGGTCTTGTATGCAAATGAAACCTAAAACCAAAGTTCTATTAAATCTTGTAAACACACCAGTAGCATTTTGGTGATTTTTGTAGATTTTTGTGAGATGAATTTTGGAGTAAATCCAATTGGGTTGTCTTCTATATGTATAGGAGAATATATCCCTAGCTTGGTTTGAATTTAGGAGTCACTGATTGACTGTGGTGCTAATTATAAGGTTTAGGCATTTTCTGCCTATTTTTATTAGGACTTTATTAGTTGTTGTGTTATAACTTTATTATTACAAATGTGTTTCCTAGCATGTGTGTGGTGGTAATCCACTGTTATGACATGTTTCCTTGTTTTACTAGCATGTTAGGGGAACTACTTGTTAGTCATGTGTTTGTTAGGGTTTCATTCCCTATATAACTTTTTACCTAGTAATTAGGAGTTGCTATGCTTATTTATTTTGATGTGAGGATGTTGTGTGTGACCAATATGTTAGTACTATTAGTGGTATTTGTTAGACATATTGGTATGAGTAATATGTTTGCATGGTTTGATGAACTTGATGGTCCTGAGTTGAGTACTAGCTTAAATATCTTGTTAGTGTATCCACCTTAGCTTGGTGAGATATTTTGAATTACCAAGATTAATTGGTAGTTTAACTTTTGTCTGAAGTATTTCCTAATTAGAGAAAAGTGGTTGTTAATTACCTCTAATTGAGGATGTCTTGGTGCTATGTGTTTTTAGCATGTGTTTGGTGTTATACTCCTGTGAGTATAATGCCCTTGTAAATGTAGATCTTAGTTTGTTGCTTGATTAAATTAGTGCTATGTTGTGGTTGATTACTTGTTTGTATACCACTTGTGGTTTGGTTTGCTTATTGTGTGTTGTTTTAATTTCATGTTTACGACGCTAGATATGAATGCTACCGGAGTGGTATTTGGAAAGGATTTATCGAAAAAGGATGGGGGTTTATTTCTTGATCAGTAAGAACAAGCCCAAGAACATCATGCTGGAACCAGGCAAGCTACTCTCTGAGCTTGCACCCCAAATATATGCATCTACTTTAATAACATGTTTTACTTTTAAAGCAAAGATTTATAAAACCTTTTCCAAAAAGTATATGGAAACTATTTTGCCACCAATGTAGATATATAAGATAGAGTATATCAAACTATAGGATGGGAAAAATATTGTTACTCAAAACTCTTTTGAAATTACTTGTGTGGATATGGAATACCGAGATGTCGGTATGGAAGTGGAGAACTGGAGAATGGAGGTGTTTATGAAAAATGCACATTGTGTCTTTGTACTATGACGACCAGCCAATAATCTGTGCGACCACGTTTACCCCCCATATGGGAATGGGGCTTGGTCATATAATTTGCTCTTATTAGTATGGGATACCTCATCGACGGAGATGACTCCGTTATGCGTGAGGGGATGGTTTGTGAACTCCCCTGACCTGGGTCCTCGCTCAAACTCTATGGAAAGATAAGGAGGAGGATTGAAGACTTCATAAATGTGGTCGCCGGGAAAAACATATGAGTCCTCACACTTGGGGTTGCCGACGGGGACCGGACTGAGTGTCGATGGGAATTATCATATGGGTAGGATCCTATACTAGCATGAGCAAAGGAGAGGCTATGGTCGGTGGCTCAACTTCGCATACACCTTGTATGGCGGGACGTGGCTGACACGATGAGCTTCCGGATGGATGTGGGTTAAAAGCGTGCTACCTCTGCAGAGGGTAAAACTATTCGAATAGCCGAGTCCTCAGATATGGACAGTTGGGAGGCTGTCCTCTGACCATGTGCAAGTTTTGGAAATGTTTTAAGATTTGAAAGGAAAATGGAGAGGTTGTATATGTGCACTATACCGATGAGTCGGTATGAGGTTGCTGGAAAAGAGGAGGACGCTGAGGGGCTCTGATCGAGAAGTGCAAAGTTTTGTGTCCTGAAAGTGGGAAATGTTTTATGCAACTATATACCAAGGGGTTGGTATAAGGTTGTGGAAAAATGATTGACCAGGAATGGTTTTGGTCGGAAAAGGAGGAGTTTTGGAAAAATAAACAAAGGGGATTTTCCTGGAAAATGTTTGTAAAAGAGACTTCTTACCTTCTTCAACAAAGATGGATTTTCGGGAAAAAGTTTTAAAAGAGAATTCTTACAAAGATAGGTTTATGGGAAAAAGTTCTAAAAGCCTCTTTTCTTTTCAACAAAAATATAGAGATGTCTTCTCAAAATAAAAGGTTTTGTTATAATAAAAATGATGCTATTGCATGCTCATGTCGGAGGTAGTTTTGCGAGTACATAAATGTACTCATGGCTGTGTCCCTAGATATTCCCATGTCCAGAGTTCAAGTAGAAGTATGCTGAAGACTGAGAGATCGATGACGTCTTTGCGAACTAGGCCGTCTTCCCAGTCAGCTGCCTGTAGGTGTCTTGGCAAATGACTCGGGCCCCACGTTGATTGGTGATTTCCGCTGCAAGAACTTATTGAAGATTATTACTTCAATCAAGTAAGTATTTTGATTCGGTATTTATGGATGTTCTTTTGATACCAGTTTGATTGTGCTCAGCGACAGACTGATCATGGGATCGCTGATGTTGTAGGCACAAGGGTATTTCGGACAGCTAGTCCGGGGTCCTCACAGTGAAGCCAGCTCCCATTCAAGGGTGAATTCCAGCTCCAATGGACGTCGCAAAGCTTAGTGCTGATGGTTCTGTGTCGAGCTGCATTAAGCTCCTGCACTACATATGTAGATCTGATACTCAATGTCTAATAGTGTCTTCAGCTTGTAAGAGCATCCTCGGTTGGGTTCCCAAATAAAGCACATGAAAACCGCGCCCGTCGACTGCTGGGCTCTGACACATGTTGCCGCCATATTCGGGACGCCTCTCTCAGCGGCGCCCCGAAGACTACTCATAGTGGGGAGTAACATGCATGCATATGTTACTAGTCTATGTTAATAACTCTATAGTGTGTAGTAACTCGTGTGATGTCAAGCAATATCTCGTTTATTAGGTTATAGACACAATTTGTCTTGGAGTATGTGATGTTACGGTAATTACTTATGTTACCACACGTCTCTCTTTTCTCATTTAATGACATGTCATGTCAGCAAAATGCCTATGTAGCATTGCATGTGGTTCCATATTATTATCTTAGTTACACCTATTCTGGCTAGTCTAATATGACCACTATTGGGCGCCGACATGCTGTGACACATGCTCCAATGTCGCGAACCAACTTATCCAGGTTGCTATAGATATACATGTACATGTGTAGATAATATGCAGAAAGCCTCTTATTCATCGGGAAATTATAAAAGGCTACATCAACGATTGGTTGGGCGTTTTTAACTAAAAATGGGTGGAATTTTCAGGCACCTGCTAAGGTCATTTGGAAAATACAGAGTGCGGTTGTATAGTATACATCTCCGGAATTCCTCCCGACGATCCAAGCGAGGTCTACACGACACTATAATACAGCTCTGTATATCCCTTGTGCCCAGCTATTCTTGTAGTGAAGTATTTGGATGAAAGTACACATTTCCGCCAATATTGACAACTTATCAACACCAACTGGCTAGTGAATAAAGTTATACTGATTAACAACATATCTACCACGAGTTAGCATTATTCATCACAGGAATTAAAATGCTTTGCCACACCTCCCTTGTTTTTCTGTATATATACAAGCTACCTAATCTTCGGTTTCACCACAACCCGCACTTCACCCTTCGCTATATTTTAACATGCTAGTAGAACTAGCTTACTACATCAAGTAATTAAGTAGTGGCCGAGAATAGAAAAGAGAAGAACCACATAGATGGAAGGTCATGTGGGAACAAGAGGCACCGGGAACATAAATAGAACGTGTTGCTCCCCTCAGACATGAACAACACGGGCTGAAAATACCCGCCTGTAATGTGAGGGACGTTCGGAATCCCTCTTCTCCCCTGATACTATCGATCCGCTCCTGGCGAACCTAGAGTCTCTCCCCCGATGAATGGATGAAGAGCAAGAGGGTACCACGTCCCTCCCGTCACTCTGCTTGTTGAATAGTTGGGATGCCAACCTATTACATGTGGATGCAGCCTGGTTAGGGCTGATTGATGTGCTGAAATTGCTCAGCTACAGACCTAGTTAGCTGAATTTGCTTGGGTGAATTAGGAGTTTACGACCCGTCGCAAATGAATGTGCTGCTTCGATATTTTTTTATCCGATTTCCTTATACAGAAACTCACGGCGGCGACGGCAGTTGAGTTCCTGGCGCCAGCCGTTTGCAACTTCTGACCTGCCCAACTCGGGTGTAGCAAACAAACTGAATACGCATAAAAATCCATCCCGCCCGGGCTCTCGCGTCCCAGGCTTATCACAGGGATGTTCAACCCTGCTTTGAGATTAGTACATCAACCTTTGTATTTTGTAAAGAGACCTGGACTATATTCTCTATTCAGCGCAAAAAAAAAAAAAAACTCCCCCGGTTCATGCGATTGCTTACTCTAAAATCCCTATGTCGCTTCTCTTTCAATAATTCTTTGGAACGATTAAACAATGCTAAAGAGGAAAAACTTCATCATTGCAGACTATGAATGTGTTCTTTGCAACACAAAGGTGGAAGAAACAAATCACCACTTCTTTTGGAATTGTCCGTTTGCGCTAGAATGTTGGGAGGTCATCAGTCATAGGAAATTCAGAGGTTTTTCGGCTCTAGAAGAAAGTGTTCTACCTATGCAAACTCTCCCAAATAACATCGCTATTGATATATTGTTATCTTGGGTAGCTGGAATATCTGGATGCAACGAAATTAAAATCTTCCACAACATCAGACCTGCAGTGAACTCTTGGACTCATAGGTTGAAGCATAATCTTCTGATCCTAAGTTACAAAATCAAAGCGAAGCACCTCAGTTGACTCAAGAATTAGATGGGTGTTTCCCTTCCATAGTCTCAAGTTTCTGTCTTTCATCACATTAGAAAAAAACTGGCCGGAGTTGGATAATTATTTGTAATTTTTGTGGTGTTTTAAAATTGAGTTATACATTGAAAATTGAAAATTTACCATAGAACAATTGTTCTACGGTCTTTGCCTCAAAAATAAAAGGGCCGGCAGCGCTTACCTTGGGGAGGATGCTGATCTTTATGACGTCGCGGAGACGGCAACCTAGAAGAAAAACAGAGGTGGAGGTCGGCGTTGGTCTCCACGCGTTGCGAGGATGGTAAGGCAACTTTGGAGGTGTACATATACGATCTGACCACCATAGTGGTGTGAAGTTGTACAATGTACAGGTTGAAGCTGCAAAATAGGCAATCACGCGTATTAGAACACCGTTGGATGGACGGCCACGATACCTCATGGACGCATGAAAAGTAACCGTGGAGTCGCTGCGTTCGACAGCTCTTTCCGAGGCAGGACAATGGAGAAATTGGCATGGGAGGTGGACGCAGCGAGCTACTGTCGTCTATCGGGCACGACTTGGCTGGGATGTCCGGATTGGCTATTCCCAGCCGATGTTTGAGTGACATAATTAAATAGTTGGTAGGTGTGATGCTGCCGGTGTATATCTGCTAGTACCTGTCCTAATTGGCTTAATTTAGCGGAAATTCGCTTTGGAGCTCGGGCTCATATGCTCCCGGTAGTTTCAAAAAAAATTCAAAATTTGAAAATTCATCAAAAAAATCTTAAAAAAAGCATGCACGTACCTGACCCCGGTACGCACCACCGTATTTTTTTTCGCGCCGAAATGACATCGTACGCGCCCTGTACAAAAATGACTAATTTCCTGTCAGAAATTCAAAATTTGAATCTCATTTTCTGACAGGAAATTTGTCATTTTTTTACAGGGCGCGTACGATGTCATTTCGGCACGAAAACAAATACGGTGGTGCGTACCATGGTCAGGTACGTGCATGATTTTTTTCAGATTTTTTTGATAAGTTTTCAAATTTTGATTTTTTTTTGAAAATACCGGGAGCATATGCTCCCGGGAGCCAAAACGGCGCTCTCATTTATTTAGTACATAATTTTCTTATTTTGACAATGCACTATATTGTTATGGTAAACAGAAAAAGGTTATGGCCGCAATAAAGAACCTCACATTATTTGGACAAGAGGGTGAGTTTTGACATAAGCTTAGCCTGTATTCAGTTTGTTTGTTGTGCAAGAAAATTGTCATATGGGACTTTTGTTTGGTTTTCTTAACGGGAAAGGTTTTATGTTACAATTCTATTCTTGAACAAAAGATGAGGTTTCTTTGACCATGTACTGCTGTAAAGCGTATGCTAGCCAGAAGGAGAAATATTTTCATCGACATCTACTGAGTACCAATTTCTTTGGAGATACATTTTCATCCACATCTACTGAACACCAATTACATTGGACAGGACAGACCATGCCTCCACAGCCATGGAGACGGCCACCATCCAGCGGCCTGGTGCATCAAGGAGGCGCTTAGTTCAACTCTAAGCAAGAGTATTTGTTTGGGTTCAACTCTACAACCAGCGTTTAGTTCTTTTATACGCTCTTTGATAAATAAACAACTTGTCCACAGTACCTATTTTCGATGTGTTGAAATTATTATAGAACTACCACATGCAGTCTGCAAATCCGAGGAACATACGCCGTGTAATTTACACGGCCACTTTCAGTTAAAAACTCCTTCAAGCACAATGATTTACATGCATATAACTCTCAAGAATGTGGCTACTGGATAGTTGCAACAAAAGAAAAAAGAATGAGAATAAAATGTGCCATTATATGTGTATCTTAACCTAAGGATAACTATGCGAAAACTCAGCTTGGCAACAGAGATTGTTTGAGCCAGAAAAGTAGGACAAACATAGTGAAACAAAGGAACTAAAGTAATGTTACAGCCAAGTACCTGTGTCGGTACAGTTTATCAAGATCACAGTTTTGCGGCACAAAAGGTCACAAGCTCAAAGCATACTGGAGTATGTGAGTGCACTATAATAAAGTACCTCGAGAAGATCCAGGAACAATTTAAGGGCGATATATGCAAGGACCTTAAACATTCAGTACATTATCAAGCATTTTGTATATCTGTTGCCTAGTTTTATAGCGAAATAATGAATTCTTTGTAGCGTCAAATGTATCCCTGACAAACAACCATGGTCTGGAAAATGTAAAAGACAAAACTGTAACATCGGTCAATTTAAATTGTACCGCTATATATATATCTTCATGCTTACTTCATGTAACTATGACTCTGTACGAAATCAGCTTTCCAACAGAACTAAAGCTACTAATGCTTAACAAAAGATGTGAAGCAATGCCACAACCCAGAACATGCATGAGTACAGTTTAACAGCTTCATAGTTTTCTTTTCTTTTGCGAATGAACAGCTTCACAGTTCATGGCAGAAGGCAACGAGGTCAAATGATACTAGAGTATACTACACTGCACCATATCAAGCATCTCAAGCAGATTCCAGAACAAGTGCAATATATGGAAGAACCTCAAACAGTCAATACATTATCAAGCCATTCGTATTTCTGTTGCCTAGTTTCCTTGTAGCCTGAAATGTATCCTCGACAGACAGCCATAGTCTATAAATGTGAAGACAAAGCAAAAGAGAAATCTAGCAAAATCAGTCAATTTAACTTGACATACAATCAGTACATGGTACTCACTGTCAAACTGATCATATTTCTATTGCCATGCCTGACAATAAAAATATAGATATACAGAGTGCTACAATGGATATGCTTGTAAAATTTTGTGCCAAAATAACCAAACAGTTTCTGCACAGAAAAACACAGAAAATGAGACCCCATGCTCATCACTTTATGCCACACCACACTGGCTGACTACATGCAGCTACTCCCGACAAGCAGGATATCAACAGAGATCAACCTAAGTTTCAAAAACAGAAAGTCGGCCAAAGTGGCAACGAAATGGTGAGTGCCATACACTGGACCATACAAATTTATCCATTGAAAATTTAGGGATAACTGCATGAGAACACAGCTGGTTCAGAGAAGCTTGTAATCTGAAAATTTTGGGGAATATACCTGTGTCAATTTTACATGGCCACTTCAGTAAAAAACTCCTTCAAGCACAATGATTTACAGGCATATAACTGAAGAATGTGGCTACTAAGTAGTAGCAACTCCACGTGATTTTCAAGACAAAAGAAAAAGAGAATGGGAATAAAATTTGCTAGTACATCTGTATCTTAACCTAAGGAGAACTATGCGGAAACTCACTTGGCAACAAAGATTGTTTGAGCCACAGAACTAGGAAAAACATAGTTAAACAAAGTAATTGGAGTAATGTTACCACCAAGTACCTGCATCGATACAGTTGTATCAAGAGCACAGTTTGCGGCAGAAAGGTTACAAGCTCAAAATATACTGCAGTATGTGCACTGTAATAAAGTACCTCGAGAAGATTCAGGAACAATTTAAGGGCGCTATATGGAAGGACGTTAAACATTCAGTACATTATAAAACATTTCATATTTTGTTGCCTAATTTCATAGCGAACTATTGCATCCTTTGCAGCCTCAAATGTATCCTAGAACTAGGAAAAACAAAGCAAAACAAATGAAGTGAAGCAATGCTACCACCAAGTACCTGCATCAGCACAGTCTATCAAGAACACGGTTTGGCAGAAAAGGCTAAAAGCTCAAACAGTAGTAAGTTACAGACCACCATAATCAAGCATCTCAATAAGATTTCAGAACAAGTGCAATATAGGGAAGAACCTTAAACATTCAATACATTATCAAGCCATCCATATTTCTGTTGCCTAGTTTCTTCATCGATGCATCATGTCAAGTAGCCTGAAATGTATCCCCGACAGACAACCATAGTGCAGATAAATGTCTAAGACAAAACAAAATGGATATCTAGCAACAGCTATTAATTCAACTTGACACACATTAGGCAAGACAAGTACATACTTCATTAAAATACTCCGATAAGAAAAGATGCTAGTGGATATACACCAGCGTCAGCATGTCCCAAATCAATCCCAGATGGCAGTATGGCACCTTCCAAGTGCATACTGTGACTCAAACGTTGGCAGGGAAAAGCCAGGTGGGATGCCATATACCACCTTGAGTTTCCTCCGTCGCTGCCGTCTCCAATGACAACGGTGTTACTGTATTGTCTCTCATGTTGTACCTGACGCAGTCGAAAAGGTCATCTTCAGGCCTCCTCTCCTGCTCTTTAGGAATGGACAATTTTCGTTCGGTCATGAAGTAGACGCAATCTTCTCGAGCTCCAGGTTGGGCAGGGAGCGAAACAGAGCAGCCTAGGCTGACGAAGAGAGCACGCCCCATCAGTGTATCCACCTTGCTCCAGTGCCCAGGGCTGTCGCCGATCAGGTCCACTGCCTCGGAGACCTCGAACCGACTTCGTATGGGCCTCACAACAAAAGGGTCCGAAGAGAGCTCCACGTCGATCTGCCGTTCCACGAGAAGCAGCTGATGGTCGGACGGGACCAGATAGAAGAAGATGGCCAGCTGGTGGTCAGGATGTTCAACACCATCTCTTGGTGTGGCGCGTATGCATTGGACGGAGCTGACACCGGCCTGCTCATGGCTGGTGTCCAAGACATGCAGCTCGGGTGGTCCAAGACAGCCATATCCATACTCCGCGACGAGGACGTACAGCTTCCCTTGAAAGATGGCAATGTCGACAATATGGGTGTCTCCAGGAGGCAGCCAAACCTTGGGTGAGCATGCTCTGGTGCCTCGTGGCGGTCCGCGGGCAAAGATCTTGACCTTGTCACTGGCGAGAAGAGCGACGATCTGATCAGACACCACCACCTTGCTTATCCTATCGTAGTTGCGGCAATGCATATTCCTGTCCTCGCTGTCGAGGCTGATCTGTTGCAGGGTGGCCTTCCCGGTGGAGGGGTGCATGAGGCAGCAGCTGTCGTCACAGTACACCAGGAAGAGCAAGGTGCCCGTGGAGAGGCAGAAGTCGACCTCCTCGAAGCAGTCGACGGGCATTTGGTGTTTCACGGCGCCGGGGAGGGTGAGGTAGGTCCCGTCGCGGAGGACGAGCCACAGGAGCGGCGGCGCAGCCAGAGCACGGTACTTAGCCTCCCGGGCGAAAGATCCGACCATGGCGCGGTGTTTCTTGGTGGAGACAGCGGCTCGGTGTCGCTTGGTGGTGGAGCGAGTCGGACCAGCAACCGAAAGAGCATCAGAAATGCCGCCGTCGTCGCCGAGAACCCCCGCCATCCCCTGCCATATTCTAGAGGCCCCGAATCGAACCGGCGCAGATCCGCTCCACCGCGGGGTCGCTGCAGAGATGACCCCCTCGCCGGTTTGCAGACCCAGGTGCTGCGTCCGTGGAAGAGCGAAGGGCTCCGACTTCCGCTCAGGCTGCTCTGCTCGCCATCGACGCGGCAGCGGAGGGTGGTCTCACTCTCAGCTCAGGGGATAGGTAGGGTTTTGGTGCGAGGGATTTGGTGAAGGGGACCGGTTGTAGAAAATGCTACGAATGTGCATCGTGCAATGGTAGGCCATGTACGTCATGTAAAAAAACACAAATCACTGCACTTTGAATAATTCTTTTCTTCTAGGACAAGAAGTTTGAACTTCGGAAATTTTAAGGTTGAGACTTGAGACTGCTCAATTCGTCTTTTTTCGCTGAAAACATATGGTCATATCTTTAACACCACCAATTTTGCGATTTTACTGAAAACATATGAGCATATTTTATATACCAACTTCACACACGTGCAATTTATAGTATGATGTACACCTGCAAAATGATCAGTTTCTTATATTTAAAGAATGTGCTTCGAATATATGGTGGCTATCGATCAAGTGGTAAAAACCCGCAGTTTTTTTCACGCACAATATGTAATTGGAGAAACTACTACAAAGGAAAAAAGAAAGACTTCAAGTTCATGCATTGCTTCACAGTGATTCAAAGTTGCAAGAAGTTGCTTCACAACGATGAGACACCCACCGCGATCTCAACGGCAACAAGAGTTTCCATGGGCCAGGTCACTATGTCGTCTGACAAGCATGGGGCATCCTCATCAGAGTTGGTGCAATCAACCATCGACAAGTGTCTCACCGAGATCGCATCCATCTCGAAGCAAAATGGAAGCACTTCAAAAATAATTGGTCGACTTGATGGACAAGCATGCCGAACAACTTGCACTTGAGAAAGAGAATCTCGCCACCGAGAAAGAGAAAGCCCAGCCGGCTCTTATCATCCAAGACACGTCGAGAGGCAAAAAGCGGGGCTAAAAGATGAAAGAAAAATTTAAGATCTTGACCGTCGGCCTTCGCATCACCGGTGCGAGCTGGTCAAGAGTATATGTCCTCATCGATATGTTTAGCTCAGCCAGCCTATGACAAAACTCTTCCCGAATCCCGCGTAATACGCACCATAAATAGCTCCAGTTTTATCAGGCTTTTCAAGGTTTTGGGCAGGGCTAGCTTGCGCGCGCTAAATATACATGTACAGGTGCAGATACTATGCAGAAAACCTCTTATTCATCGAGGAAAAATATAAAAGGCCACATGACAATATAATACAACTATAAATATTCATTGCTTTTCTTGTAGTGAAGTATGTAGGTGGAAGTAGATGCAAGACACGTTTCCGCCAATTCTGCCAACTTATCAACACCAACAGGCTAGTGCATAAAGTTATATCGATTAACAACATATCTACCACGGGTCACCAAGATTCATCACACGAATTAAAATGCTTCTCCAAGCCTCCCTTATTTTTCTGTATATATACCACCGTTACCACGGTTCCACCACAACCACATGTTCCGCATTTTTCCCTTTGCTACATTTTAAGATGCTAGTAGCACTAGCTTGCTACATCAAGTAATTGAGTAGTTGCCACATGAAATCAGAGATAATAGAAGAGAGGAGAACCAGAGAGATGGAAAATCATGTGGGAACAAGAGGCGCCGGGAACATCGATAGAACATGCTCCACACCTCGGACATGAACCATCTGTGTTGGAAGTACCGACCTGTATAGTGAGGATCGTTCGAAAGCCCTCCACCCCCCTGATTCTGACTATCCGCTACTGCCGAGCGCCAAGTCACTTCCCCGATGGATGGATGAAGCGCGAGAGCGTACAAAATCCCTCACGTCGCTCTGCTTCATGGGTACTTGGACTGCAAGCTATTATATGTGGATACATCCTGGTAATAGGAGAAGATTGCTTTGCTGAAATTGCTAGGCCACGGGCCAGTTAGTTAGCTGAAATTGCTTGGGTGAATTAGGAGTTTAGGACCAACCCACCTTAATAGCAAATATGGGTTTCGGCCGATTTCTCCCACTAATAAACCGGCCACCTTCTTTTTAAATAATGCATAAAGCAAGTCTTGGTTTCAAAAAAAAAAACGGAAACTGGCGGCGTGGCAGTTGAGTTCCTGGCACCGGTGGTTTGCAGCGGCTGACCTGCCAACTCGTGCGTCCCGTGGGATCCTGCCGGCGGGGGACTGCGATTCGGTGCCGAGCGGTCACGTTTTGGTGGCACGCACTCGCTCAAGAACAACAATGGTTTTCAGGTGTTCTTTCTTCTTTGAGTTATACAATCAGTTCGTTGGAGAACAACGGTTTAGGTATCCCTATTGAGTTCTCTGACTAATCATGCCGCTTACTTGATGACAGATCCCATTCAAGGGTGGATTCAGTGGATGTCGCAAAGCTTAGTGCTGATGGTGCTCTGTGGAGGTGGCATTGTGCTCTTGCAATTACGCATTTATAGACTGTGGCTGTCTGTCGGGAATACATTTCAGGCTACAAGGAAACACTAGGCAACAGAAATATGAATGGCTTGATACTGTATTGCACTTGTTCTCGAATCTGCTTGAGATTCTTGACTATGGTTCTCTGTAGCATACTCGAGTATTTTTTTTTGAATTTTCACCGGGGGAGTTAATCCCCACCTAAATATATATCAAAGGTTGACTTGAGACTTTGCAGTCTCTACAGGATAGGTTCAAATGAACCGAAGAGCACAGGGATTACAAAGGGGGGAGATAAAATAAAAACACACACACAAAATCACAATGGAAGATGGAAGGGAACGGCTTGCCACTTGAGAGCACACCACTGAGCAGAACAAAGGCCCAAACCTAAAGAAGCTAGCAGGCAGAAGGTCCAACACCATGAGAGGCACAAGTAGATGGCACCACAATACCAAGAACCAGCAAACAGCCTAGCGCACCAAACCGGCGTTCGTATCGAACCCCACGGCACAACTCAGGGCATCCTCAATCAACAAGTGCCAAAGCCTAGCACCTAGCACGAACCTTGACCGCGAACCCCGCCACGGAAGGTCGAGACGATTAGCAAGCTGGGTAGGCATCATTGCGTCGTCATTGAGCAAAGATAGGCCGAGACGACACCAAGACGCGAAGCTCCCGCAACACCACGCCGACCATGGAAGGATCTTGAGCAAGTACAACAAGTACAAGCAGCACATGGCAACAACCATCGCCGTAAGGCGGAGCAAAACTCACTTGTCCAGTAGCAAAAGTCAAGCGGCACGCCAAAAGTACCACATGGCAGCACCGCGAGGCCAGAAACCTCGCCGCCAGATACACCCCCAAGAACAGCAGGCTCATCACGACCAATCAGGTTCAGTGGCGAACAGCAGGGATCCATGCAACGTCTTCAAGAAGGGGAGCCATGCCCACGGGCCTGGTCGTCGCAGAGCTTTCGCTCGGACCTCACCTGGACATCGGGGGTTGCGATCAATGCAACAGCTCCTACACCACGCCTCCAACAAGGTTAGCAACGCCAGGAGGCGCCACCGTGGTCTGCTCATGCACATAGCATGAGAGTGGATTTCCCTAGGAGCTGGCATCAAGACGCGCCACCGTGCCAAAACCTGAACCGGAAGCCCGCAACTTCCCATCAGCGGCTCCGGGTGGAGCACAGCAGCGCCGGCGCGGGGCGCCCTGGCGGCAGCAGCAGAGGGGCGGACGAGCCGCAGGTCAAGGGAGCAGTGGGGGCAGCGGCACCCGCCGGCCCATCCGGGGCCCAGATCGAGCCCAGAATGAGGTCGAGCAGACCGAAACGGGGCAGAGGGTGGGGGTGTCCGGGCGGAGATGACACGAAACACCGCACGGACCGCGCCGGCGCCGCCGGCATCCAGCCGGACAGCGCGCAGCATGGTGATGGAGCGGAGCAACACCAGCCCGGGAGGTCAGCGCGCAGCACGGGGAAGGACGCCGCCGCACGAGGGCCGCCGACGGCGCGCGAGGACATGCCGAAGGTCGGGGGCGAGATCCGGTGCAGCGGCTTCCTCTAAGCGGCCTCACAGAACCAGATCCCCGCTGCCCCCTTCACGGGCGGCGCACGGCCTTTGTCCGGTGGCCGCCTCTGGGGACGGCGAGGGAGGGAGGCGGGGTGGGGAGGGGTGGCGGCGGCGGGCAAGGGTTTGCTCCTCCCGTCGCCAAGAGGAGACGTCTCGAGAAGCCCCAAGTCACTCCAGTATCCTTTGACATTGTAGCCTCCTGCCACAAATTGTGAAGCTGTTAAACTGTACTCATGCATGTTCTGGGTTGTGGCATTGCTTCACATCTTTAGTTAAGCAGCTGTGGCTTTAGTTTTGTTGCAAAGCTGGTTTCCTCAAGAGTAATAGTTACATGAAGTAAACATGAAGATATATATTCCGGTACGAATAATAGAGTGAATTTGTTTTCTTCTTTTGCCATTTGCAAACTCAATACATTGTGGTTGAATGTGTGAGCTATTTGCGGGTCTCTTACTCAGTTGACCCCTCTCAACCTCCACTTATCCCCCTGCTTCACACCCGCTGATATCATTCATTTGCTTTCTTTTGTCAAGCTATTCATATACTAGATAGCCAATATCTTCAGTCAGGCGCTGCAGGTATAGAGACCATACACAGAGCATTACGTTGCATTTTTTGGAACTAAAGAGCAAAAAATAGACATTAACATGGTCTTTCTTTTCCAGTTCAAGAAACATACTTTTATGGTCTTATGGATGACGGTTTGTTACCAAATATTTGTGACTGGAGGGCATTACTGTTGGATAATTAGCCAATAATTTCATGATTAATTCCAGAATATTAAGCATGACTAACGCAGCTAATAACATGTTAAACACGAACATACTAGATGTACTAATTAATATGAACAGCAGCAACACAAACGCCAACATATCCATAGTAAAACAGTTTGGTCTTTGCCATACGTACCGAATGGTTGTAGATGCAGCAGCAGTCGACGCAGACAGGATCACCGCAGCGAAAGCAGCAGCGATGTCGTTGATGAAGATGTTGGTGAAGACATGTCGAAGAAGACGACGCTTGAGGCGGCGGTACGCAGCACCGCCGGACTTGTTCGGAAGACGACACGTACGCTAACACGACTCGCGTTTTCCTGAACAACAAAAATATAGGCATCGGCTCGGCTCATTCCCGCAACCCGCGACGTGTCGTGTCGTGACGAGACGGACAGACGGCGGCGGAGGAGGAGGAGGAGGAGTGCGCACGAGAGAGCCTCTATTCGCAACCAGCACACCAAGTGGTACAACACTCCACTATATAAGCTGGTGCAGACCACTCCAAACTAGCAGTATGGGACTAAACTTTAGTCACGTACACCTCCAAAATTCTGCCATGCACATGGGCTAATTTGAGATTTCTAGAATTGCTTATATGGGCTGCCCACTAATGGGCCCAATATTCTAACAATCCCCCACCAGATTTTAAATTCCCATTTAGAGATTTTGCCAAACCTCGTTTCTTTTTTATATACCAGTGTTTCAACAGAGACTGTTAAGTTGAACTTCCGCCCAGAGTTTCAAACTACATCTACCAGCAACTTGAACAATGGACGAATCTTGAATTTCAAGTTTGGTGCCAACAGACTTCACTCAAAGTCATAACAAGTACGTGGCTGCCAGTAACCTACCCCGCGGGTGGAGCATATGCGTCATACTCCCTGGTCTCTTGACGAGTTTACTAGAGATCACCCAAATCTCATAGACTGCGACGTTTAACAGTCGGACTCATATAGATGTGTTCTTTCAAGGTCGTTCTGTAGGATAGCACCTTTGCTACGAATAGCCAATAGAAACACATTAAGGCATGTCGCCAACCTGCTTTACAGAATTTGAGAGTTATGCATCTTCACATAGAGAGGGTCAAGTAAAAACTCTCCTCTGTCAAACCACTAGCTTATTCTTCCCAGGTCCTAATTCACGGGATCTCCGATCACATAGGTTGGGTTACCACTATGGTGTAACGCTCACGAGTCTCAAACCCATCTATCTCGATGCGATGTCTATCACATTACGTGATAGTCCCTTTGTAAAGGGATCTGCCAGGTTTTTGTCAGTTTGAATATAACTAACAGTCATTACTCCAGAGTTTCTCATTTTCCTGACAGACTTCAAGCGTCTTTTAACGTGTCTTGATGACTTCACATTATCCTTAGCACTGTTTACTTTCATGATAACCGTTTGGTTGTCACAGTTCATAAGGATGGCCGGTAATGGTTGCTCAACCACCGGCAAGTCCATCAAGAGCTCACACAGCCATTCTGTCTCAACAGAAGCTGTATCTAAAGCAGTAAGTTCTGCTTCCATGGTTGACCTCGTCAAAATGGTCTATTTGCTAGAGCTGCATGATACTGCGCCACCTCCAAGAATAAATACATATCCACTTGTGGCATAGAGCTCATCAACATCTGAGATCCAGTTCGCATCACAGTATCCCTGAAGCACCGTAGGGTGCCCTGAATAGTGAATCCCATAACTCATTGTACCGTTCAGATAGCGCATGACCCTTTCAAGTGCATGCCAATGATCAATACCCGGGTTAGACATGAACTTGCTCAACTTGCTCACAGCAAAAGAGATGTCAGGTCTTGTCGCGCTCGCAAGGTACATGAGTGAACCGATCACTTGAGAATATCTTAGTTGATCTCTCGTTTCATTCTTGTTCTTTCTCAGTGTCACACTGGGGTCATAGGGTGTTGGAGAAGGCTTGCTGTCTGTATAGCCAAAGCGGCTCAAGACCTTCTCAACATAGTGTGATTGCGTTAACGTAATCCTACTCTCGTCCCTAATTAGCTTAATGTTCAGGATCACATCAGCTTGTCCCAGATCTTTCATGTCAAAGCTCTTTGATAGAAAAGACTTGACCTCATTTATCACTATCATGCTTGTACCGAAAATCATTATGTCATCAACATACAAGCATAATATAACACTATCGCCCCCACCATGGCGATAAAATACACACCTATCAGCCTCATTAATGGCAAAGCCTGCAGAAGTTAAAGTTCTGTCAAACTTCTCATGCAATTGCTTAGGTGCTTGCTTTAGCCCATACAATGATTATAACAATTTGCACACCTTTCTCTCTTCACCTTTTACCACAAACCCATTAGGCTGATCCATATAAATTTCCTCTTCCAACTCTCCGTTAAGGAAAGTTGTCTTCACGTCCATTTGATGAACGAAGAGGTTATAGGAGGCAGCCATGGAAAGTAGTACACGAATGGTGGTGAGACGAGCAACAGGTGAATAGGTGTCACAGTAATCTTCGTCTTCGCGCTGGGTATAGCCCTTGGCCACAAGCCTTGCCTTGTACTTCTCAATAGTACCATCAGCCCTTAGCTTCTTCTTGAACACCCACTTATAGCCCACCGGTTTGCCACCGTAGGGTCGTTCAGATAATTCCCAAGTTCCATTAGAAAGAATCGAGTCCATCTCATTATGGACAGCTTCTTTCCAGTCATCAGCATCAGGAGATGCAAATGCCTCTACAATGGACATGGGAGTATTGTCCACCAGGTACACAATGAAATCATCACCAAAGGATTTTTCAGTCCTCTATCTCTTGCTCCTCTTGGGAGCTGATTCATTGTCATCCTTCTCAAGGATTTCCTCAACATGTGGTTGTTCAGAATGATCAACAGATGTACTAGGTTCAGCAACTATCTCAGAAGAAATTCTAGCAATGCTATGCATATCCTTCATAGAAAAATTGTTCTTAAAAAATATTGCATCACGAGATTCAAAAATAGTATCAACATGCATATCAGCTATCTCAGATTTAACCACTAAAAATCTATAGCAGATGCTCCTCTGAGCATAACCTTGAAAGACACAATCCACTGTCTTTGGTCCAAGTTTACGTTTCTTAGGAATTGGCACATTGACTTTCGCCAAACATCCCAAGTGCGTAAATAAGAAAGTGATGGTGTTTGATAACCCACAAGTATAGGGTATCACAACAGTCTTCGAGGGAAGTAAAACCTAAATTTATTGATTCGACACAAGGGGAGCCAAAGAATATTTATAAGCCTTAACAGCGGAGTTGTCAATTCAGCTGCACCTGGAAATAGACTTGCTCAACACAGATTATCAGTAGCAACATTTTTATAGCAGTAGCAGTAGTGAAATAATAACAACAGTAAAGTTAAAAATAGCAGTAATGATTATAGCAGACAGCATGATTAAAATACTGTATGCATAGGGGTGGATGAACGGGCGCTGCATGGATAAGATAATTCTTATAATAATCAAGACAACACATTTGCAGATAAATAATAAACAGTATCCAAGTACTAAGTAACCATAGGCATGTGTTCCCTATATAGTCGTACGTGCTCACAATGAGAAACTTGCACAACATCTTTTGTCCTACCAGCCCGTTGCAGCGGGGCCTCAAGGGAATCTACTGGTAATTAAGGTACTTCTTTTAATAGAGTACCAGCGCAAAACATTAACACTCCGTGAACACATGTGATGCTCAGATCACAGCCAGCCCCTCCGGTTCTCCCAATTTCTGTCACTTTGGGGCCTCGTGTTTCGGACAGCAATATGTGTATACAACTTGCAGGTAAGATCTTAAAACAATGAGTATCATCATGAATCAATAACATGTTCAGATCTGAAATCATGGCACTCAGGCCCTAGTGGCAAGCATTAAGCATAACAAGTTGCAACAATGTCATAAAGTACTAACAACGGATACTAGGCACCATGCCCTAACAATCTTATAGCAATTACATGATTGATCTCATCCAATCCCTTCCATCCCCTACAACCTACAGCGGGAATTACTCACACATGGATGGGGGAATCATGGATGGTCGATGGAGAGGCGTCGATGATGATGATGGCGATGATCTCCTCCAATTCTCCGTCCCGGCGGAGTGCCAGAACGGAGTTTCTGGTCCCGAAATAGGGTTTTCGATGGCGGCGGCGCTCTGGAGGTTTTTTTTGGAATAATGGACGAACCTCTCGTGGTTTTTAGGTCAGAAGGGGTTATGTAGTCGAAGGGGACTCGGGACGTGGCCGAGTCGGCCTCCCCATAGGGTGGCGTGGCCAGGGCCCACCCGCGCCGCCATGTGGGGAGGGCGGCTCGCTGCCCCCCTCCGTCTCCTCTTCTGGCTCCGTGGGTTTCTTCGTAAAATAGGGGCTTTGCAATTATTTCCATGGATTTTCTCAAAAGTTGACTTTCTGCACAAAAACAAGACACCAGGGCAATTCTGCTGAAAACAGCGTTAGTCCGTGTTAGTTGTATTCAAAACACACAAATTAGAGGTAAAACAACAGCAAAAGTGTTCGGGAAAGTAGATACGTTTTGGACGTATCAACTCCCCCCAAGCTTAGCTTATTGCTTGTCCTCAAGCAATTCAGTTAACAACTGAGTGCGATAAAAGAACTTTCACGAACACATTTGCTTCATATGATGTAAATATTCTCACAATATGGACAAGTACTTAGGCAATTCATAATAAGATACATGCAAATAATGCCACCTAATAGTTATGTCAATCATGGAAAGATACCAACATACTAATAATAAGCAACATGAAACATATCTATCAGCAGGATTGCAATGCTCATAAAAAGATATGACAAGGTGGTATCTCACTTGCCCGTATTTGTACAGCAAAACTTAAATGCCCAGTCACCTCTGAAATTCGAGGGAAGATGATACGTCCATTTTGCATCACTATTTTATATCATAATTTACTGCTATTCATTGATATATTTCATATTTAGAAGTGTTACTTATGTTATTTTACCTATTTTGCATGTTTGATTAATAATGGAGAATTGGACACCGGAGTCAGGATTCTGCTGGAAAAAGCACCGTCGAGATGCACTATTTCTGAAGATCAATAAATCAAAGGAGACATATGGAAGTTCCTATTTTACTAGAAGATGGAGGAGGCCAAAAGGGGGAGCTGAGATGGGCCATGGTGGGCCCTCCTCACCCCTTGGCGCGGTGGGGCCCCCTGCCACGCCGAGAGGTGGTTTGGGGGCCCTGGCCCACCTCAGCCGTTCCCCCTTCGCGTACTTGACCCCCTCGGAACCCTAACACACAGAGGAGGGCCATTGAAATATTCCGCTGCCTCCACGAGGCGGAAAACACCAGAGAGCGAAAAGCTCCCCTGCCTCCTAGTGGCATATACACCGCTTATCCAACTTATTACTCCTAGTTTTGTGTCACTAATTATTAGCTCATGAGGGTTCTGTAGAGTTTCTCTAGCACTTTTGTCAAACAGACTTTCACCAATGCACTAGTGGCATATACACCGCTTATCCAACAATTTGCAAAAAGAGCTGGCAAATGGGGTGCCCAGTCCCAATTAACTACGACTTTCATTAATAATTCTCTTCACATGTTTTGCCCTGATTTATCAGTAAGCAACTTAATTTGCAAATAGACACTCCTCCATGGTATGTGAATGTTGGAAGGCACCCGAGGATTCGGTTAGCCATGGCTTGTGTAAGCAAAAGGTTGGGAGGAGTGTCAACTATAAAGAAACTAAAATACATGTGTAAACAAAAGAGAAGAGGGATGATCTACCTTGCTGGTAGAGATAACGTCCTTCATGGGAGCCGCTCTTGAAAGTCTGGTTGACAAGGGGTTAGTGTTCACTTTACTACGATTCGTTGACAATGACATACATAGCTCAAACAACTATTTTCATACTCTCTATATGCTTTGCAAAACTTAAAAGCTCTAGCACATGATTTAATCTCTGCTTCCCTCTGCGAAGGGCCTATCTTTTACATTATTGTTGAGTCAGTAAACCCATTTCTCTCTATCTCAAGCGAGCATTTGAGTTGTTGAGATCCAATTAATTATATGTGTTGATACTTCTAATCACATCTCTCATTTCCTTGTCTCGCACAATAGCTTTTATCCGAATGAATATAACTTTGAAAGTTATCAATGACTGTAAGGAGACTGTTATGATCAGGGCATGTAAGTTCTGCTATATAAGCTCTGATATAAAGACTCTTCTCGAAAGATAAGTATGATCTGTTAATTGTTCTCTGACCAAGAGTTTAAGTTTGCCTTCACCAATCATGGTTCTCTTTATGCACTTCATCGTGGTTCCCTTTACTTATTTCAATTAGATTATATGAAGGGAAGTTGCTGTTAGAATGACTTATGTATCAATGAATGTGATGCTTCTTGTCCGTATTTTATTTATCGACACTTTGCTCCATAAACTTGTGGTCATGTTTACTGAGCTCAGTTTTCGCTTGGGGACAAGCGAGGTCTAAGCTTGGGGGGGTTGATACGTCCATTTTGCATCACTATTTTATATCATAATTTACTGCTATTCATCGATATATTTCATATTTAGAAGTGTTACTTATGTTATTTTACCTATTTTGCATGTTTGATGAATAATGGAGAATTGGACACCGGAGTCAGGATTCTGCTGGAAAAAGCACCGTCGAGATGCACTATTTCTGAAGATCAATAAATCGAAGGAGACATATGGAAGTTCCTATTTTACCAGAAGATGGAGGAGGCCAAAAGGGGGCTGAGATGGGCCATGGTGGGCCCTCCTCACCCCTTGGCGCGGTGGGGCCCCCTGCCGCGCCGAGAGGTGGTTTGGGGGCCCTGGCCCACCTCAGCCGTTCCCCCTTCGCGTACTTGACCCCCTCGGAACCCTAAACACAGAGGAGGCCATCGAAATATTCCGCCGCCTCCACGAGGCGGAAAACACCAGAGAGCGAAAAGCTCCCCTGCAGGAAGAAATCTGCCGGGGGAAATTCCCTCCCGGAGGGGGAAATCGTCGCCATCATCACCGTCATCGAGCTGGACTTCATCGGGATCATCATCATCATCATCTCCACCACCAACACCATCATCACCGCCGCTGCACCCTCTCCGCTATAACATCTAGGGCTGAATCTTGTCTATTTCATAGGGGAAACTCTCCCGGTGTTGATTACTCTTGTTATTGATGCTATTGGGTGAAACCATTGGACTAAGGTTTATGTTCAGATTGTTATTCATCATCATATCACCTCTGATCATGTTCCGTATGATGTCTTGTGAGTAGTTCGTTTAGTTCTTGAGGACATGGGAGAAGTCTTGATGTTAGTAGTGAACTATGTTGAGTAATATTTAATGGTTTGATGCTTAAGTTGTGGTGTTATTCTTCTAGTGGTGTCATGTGAACGTCGACTACATGATACTTCACCTTTATGGGCCTAGGGGAATGCATTGTGTATTCGTTTGCCAATTGTGGGGTTGCCGGAGTGACAGAAACCTGAACACCCGTTGGTATATCGATGCATGAGGGATAGCAGGATCTCAAAGTTTAAGGCTGTGGTTAGTTTAACTTAATTACTTTCTTGTATTTGCGGATGCTTGCAAGGGGTATAATCACAAGTATGTATTAGTCCTAGGAAGGGCGGTGCATTAGCATAGGTTCACCCACACAACACTTATCAAAACAATGAAGATTAATCAACTATATGAAGCGAAAGCACTTGACAATATCCCGTGTGTCCTCAAGAACGTTTGGTCATTATAAGTACAACAACCGGCTTGTCCTTTGCTGTAGAAAGGATTGGGCCACTCGCTGCAACTATTACTACTGCATTTTATTTACTTGTACTTTATTTATCTGTCATATCAAAAACTCCTAAAAACTTGTCTGTGAGCATTTACAGTGAATCCTTCATCAAAACCGCTTGTCAACACCTTCTGCTCCTCGTTGGGTTCGACACTCTTATTTATCGAAAGTACTACGATACACCCCCTATACTTGTGGGTTATCAAGACTATTTTCTGGCGCCGTTGCCGGGGAGTGTAGCGCTATTGGTAAGTGGAATTGGTAAGGGAAACATTTATTGTACGTGCTGTTTTTATTTTTGCCTGCTGCTATATCTCATTATGGAGGGGTCTTCTCTTGAATTCCTATTTGGGAAAACAACTACCACTGCTAAGGTAGTAGAGGAGGCGCAGATGAGCAGGTAATACCGTTCAAAATTCCTATGAAAATTGTTGAACGTGTCACAAATAACCGCTATGCAGGAGATGGAACTGTCCATCCTGGAGATCATTTGTTATTTCTGCATGAATTGTGCGAGTTATTTAAGTGTGCAGGTATCTCGATGGGAGAAGTTAAGAAGAAATTATTCTCTCTATCACTGTCTGGTAAAGCTGCACATTGGTATAAACTGCTGAAGAATGGGTATTCTCTTGGATGGGAGGAAATTGTACCTCTCTTTTACTCCAAATTCTATCCTCCAAGTGAGATTCATAAGGATCGGAACCTCATATATAACTTCTGGCCCTATGATGGAGAGAGTATCGCTCAAGCGTGGGGGAGATTGAAGGCATTAATGCTCAAATGTCCCATTCATGAGCTTCCTGGTAATATTGTTATTGATAACTTTTATGCAAGACTCTCCTTTCAAGATAAAACTCTATTGGATACCACTTGTGCTGGATCGTTCACTCGTAATAAAGAAGAGTTTAAGTGGGACCTTCTTGATCGGATTCAGGAGAACACTGAAGGATGGGAGAATGACAAAGGTAGGGAGTCAGGTATAAACTATGACTTTGAGTGTGTTAAAAATTTTATGGATACTGATGATTATCGCAAAATTAGCACTACTTATGGTCTTGACTCTCAAATTGTTGCAAACTTTTATAAAGCCTTTGCTTCCTATTTCGGTTTGCCGAAGGAGGGTTTTAAAAATTATCATGAACCATATAAAGATGAATCTGTTTCTCATATATCTAAAGGTGTTGAGGTTAATGTTGCTGATCGCATTATTCCAGAACCTTATATTGAAAAAGTTCCTTTTCCTAATAAGATTAAGGAACATACTATCATAACTGGTGTTGTTAGTAAAAGTAATAAGAAAACTACCAAACCTGATGAGCAAATAACTGTTGAACCTGTTGTAGCATTGGTTAAAGATCTTGTCACTGAAAATTTAGAAGATAGACACATTATCTTTTGTGAGGATGCTTCTAATATTGTCTCACATCCTAAAAGTTCTAGGAAGTCTAGTGTTCCTGTGCTTTCTGTTGGATAGGTGATCATTGCTATTATGGTTTATGTGATATTGGTGCAAGTTCTAGTGCTATTCCTTATGAGCTTTACAGGGAAATTATGCACGAAATTGCTCCTTGTAAACTTGAAGAGATTGATGTGGTTATTCAGCTTGCTAATAGGGAAACTATCTCTCCAATTGGTATCATTAGAGATGTCGAAGTCCTTTGTGGTAAGACTAAATACCCTGCTGATTTTCTTGTACTTGGGTCGGCTGCCAATGATAGTTGTCCTATTATTTTTGGTAGACCTTTTCTGAATACTTGTGGTGCTGTTATAGATTGTAAGAAAGAGAAAATCTTTACTAAATTTGCTGGTGAATCTTATGAATTCAATTTCTCTAAATTTGCTAAAGCACCTTATGAAACTGAATTGCCTAGTGAGGATTTTGAAATTGCTCAACTTGCATCTATTGTTCTTGCTCCTAACAATGCTTTGCAGCAACATATGGAGAATCATGAAAGTGAGAACTTCAGGGAAGAAAGGAATGAGCTTGATGAAGTATTCCTTCGTCAACCTATGCTCAAACACAATTTACCTGTGGAAGATTTGGGTACCACAATGCCACCCAAGGAGGATCCTGTTTTTGATTTGAAACCTCTGCCTGATAATCTTAAATATGCTTATATTGATGATAAGAAAATATATCCTGTTATTATCAGCTCTAAACTTTCAGGTACAGAGGAGGAAAGGTTATTGGGAGTGTTGAGGAAACACCGCGGAGCTATGGGATATACTCTTGATGACCTGAAGGGAATTTCTCCTACTATATGTCAGCACGCCATCAACATGGAACCTGATGCAAAGCCTGTTGTTGAGCATCAGCGTCGTTTAATACCCAAGATGAAAGAAGTGGTAAGAAATGAGGTATTAAAACTTCTTGAAGCTGGTATTATTTATCCTATTGCTGATAGTAGATGGGTAAGTCCTGTGCATTGTGTTCCTAAGAAAGGAGGAATTACCGTTGTTCCTAATGAAAATGATGAACTAATTCCTCAAAGAGTAGTAGTTGGTTATAGGATGTGCATTGATTTTAGAAAGGTTAACAAAGTAACTAAGAAAGATCATTATCCTTTGCCTTTTATTGATCAAATGCTTGAGAGGTTGTCCAAGAAAACTCACTTTTGTTTCCTTGATGGGTATTCTGGGTTTTCTCAAATTGCTGTGAGAGCGCAAGATCAAGAGAAAACTACTTTTACTTGTCCTTATGGAACTTATGCTTATAGACGTATGCCTTTTGGTTTATGTAATGCTCCTGCTACTTTTCAAAGATGCATGTCTGCTATTTTTCATGGCTTTTGTGAGGAAATTGTGGAAGTCTTCATGGACGATTTCTCCGTCTATGGAACTTCCTTTGATAATTGTTTGCACAACCTTGACAAAGTTTTGCAGAGATGTGAAGAAACTAGCCTTGTTCTTAATTGGGAGAAATGCCACTTTATGGTTAATGAAGGAATTGTTCTTGGACAAAAATTTCTGAAAGAGGTATTGAAGTTGATCGAGCTAAAGTGGAGGCAATTGAAAAGATGCCTTGTCCCAAAGATGTTAAAGGTATTCGTAGTATTCTTGGTCATGCTGGTTTTTATAGGAGGTTTATTAAAGATTTCTCTAAAATTTCCAAGCCTCTTACTAATCTTCTTCAAAAAGATGTACCCTTTGTTTTTGATGATGATTGTAAGGAAGCTTTTGAAACTTTGAAAAAGGCTTTAATCACCGCTCCTGTAGTTGAACCACCTGATTGGAATTTACCTTTTGAAATTATGTGTGATGCTAGTGATTATGCTGTAGGCGCTGTTCTTGGGCAGCGAGTAGATAAAAAGTTAAATGTTATTCATTATGCTAGTAAAACTCTTGATTCTGCTCAAAAGAATTATGCCACTACTGAAAAAGAATTTCTAGCTGTAGTTTTTGCTTGTGACAAATTTCGACCCTACATAGTTGATTCGAAAGTCACTATTCATACTGATCATGCTGCAATTAGATACCTTATGGAAAAGAAAGATGCTAAGCCAAGGCTTATTAGATGGGTACTTCTTTTGCAAGAATTTGATTTGCATATCATAGATAGAAAAGGTGCTGAAAATCCTGTTGCTGATAATTTGTCTAGATTGGAAAGCATTCCTTATGATCCTATTCCTGTTAATGATAGCTTTCCAAATGAACAATTGGCTGCAATAAGTGTAAGTTCGCGAGATAGTCCTTGGTATGCTGATTATGCTAACTTTATTGTTTCCAAGTACTTGCCTCCAACCTTTTCAGCTCAGCAAAGAAGGAAATTCTTTTATGACTTGCGGCATTACTTTTGGGATGACCCACACTTATATAAAGAAGGAGTCGATGGTATTATGCGAAGATGTGTTCCTGAATATGAACAACAGGAAATACTGAGGAAATGCCATGGAAGTGCTTATGGAGGGCATCACGCTGGAGATAGAACTGCGCAGAAAGTTCTACAATCAGGTTTTTATTGGCCTACCCTCTTTAAGGATGCAAGAAAGTTTATTTTATCTTGTGATGAATGTCAAAGGGTTGGTAATATCTCTAGACGCAATGAAATGCCTATGAGTTATTCTCTTGTTATTGAACCATTTGATTGTTGGGGATTCGACTTCATGGGTCCTTTTCCTTCTTCACAAGGTAATACTCATATACTTGTTGCTGTTGATTATGTCACTAAATGGGTAGAAGCTATACCTACTAAAAGTGCTGATGGTGAGACCTCTTTAAAAATGCTTCAAGATGTCATTTTTCCTAGGTTTGGTGTACCTAGATATCTTATGACTGATGGAGGTTCTCATTTTATCCATGGTGGTTTTAGAAAGACTCTTGCTAAATATGGTGTTAATCATAGAATTGCTTCAGCCTATCATCCTCAAACTAGTGGACAAGTAGAATTGTCAAATAGGGAGATTAAATCTATCTTGCAAAAGACTGTTAATAAATCTAGAAAAAATTGGGCTAGTAAGTTAAATGATGCTTTATGGGCTTATAGAACTGCTTATAAGAACCCCATGGGCATGTCTCCTTATAAAATGGTTTATGGTAAAGCTTGTCACTTGCCTTTAGAATTAGAACACAAAGCTTATTGGGCAGTGAGAGAACTTAATAGAGATTTTAAACTTGCCGGTGAGAAAAGGTTGTTGCACTTAAGTTCTTTAGATGAATGGAGAAGTGAGGCTTATGAAAATGCTAGACTCTTTAAAGAAAAAGTTAAGAGATGGCATGATAGGAGAATTCTTAAAAGAGAATTTAATGTTGGTGAGAAAGTTCTATTGTATAGGTCTCGTCTCAGATTTTTTGCAGGAAAGTTACTCTCAAAATGGGAAGGACCATTTGTTATTGTGGAGGTGTATCGTTCAGGTGCAATAAAAATTGCTTCATTGAAAGATAACTCTACACAAGTGGTAAATGGTCAAAGACTCAAGCATTATATTTCTGGAGATTCTATTAATGAAGAGGTTGATACAATTAAAGTGGTGACTCCGGAAACTTTCATTGAAGAACATTTTTCTGGGACTGCAGAATTCGATTCGAATAGGTAACAGTTTCGGTAAGAAAAGTTTCGCGAATAACTTTCTAGAAGATATTTTCGTCGTTTTTATTAAATATGGAAAAATAAGAGACCGAACCGGATGGGAGACGGCACCCGTGGTGCCCAAACCATAGGTCGGCGCGGTGGGCCCCCAGCCGCGCCGCCTGGTGGTTTGAGCACCCCGGAGCTCGTCTCCGATCAGGTTTCCTCCTGTACCTTCCTTATGTTGTAAAACTTTTTGCTATATAACTCACCCGAACCCCCGAGGTTCGTATCTCGCCTTTTCATCGTGTTTCGTTTCGAGCTGTTTCTGTCCAGATATTGTTTTCAGATTTAGAAGCGCCATGGTCTCCAACAACAACAACAAGGGCAAGGAGCCTTTGGAAGACGAGACTCAAGACCCCAAGCTGAAGGAGGAAGTCAAGAGCGAAGATGAAGGAGAAGTGGAGGAAGACCCGCGCGAATACCCGCGCGCTACCGTTGCAAGCATCGGAGTGGTGGCAAATCCATTCAAGCCCAGGCAAGGGCGCGGATGAGCACCGGAGGGAAGGTTCCACGACACTTCTTGGCTCCCAGGACATCTTCCCCAGGCAAAAATAACCCCTTCCATACTCTTATCCATAAGCATCAAATTGAGAGGATCCCGGAGGCTGAGTTGCCTAGTGGTTGGAATATAGATCGTTCTAACAATACAGGAAAGAGGGATTCTGCTGCTGAGGAGTGGGGAAACAACTCCAAGAGTTGGGACTCGCAGTCTGACAAGTTTATGAATCGCATCGAACACAACTCTGAGCTGATTCGCGCCCTCACCTACAAGATTGATGAACTGAAGGAGCTGGTTGATAAGCTTATCAACAATCCACCACCACCGAAGGAGTAATTCATCATAAGTATTGGCATCCCCTTGGTTTGTTCCAAGCTTGGGGGAGTGCCGCGGTATCACATCATTATCTTTACCTTTTACTTTTCCATAAAGTCATATCGTGAGTAGGGAAGTTATCTTATATGATGGTTTGCAATGTGGAAGTATCTCTCTTTTAGTTGGTTATCTATGTATCCCTTGGTGTGAGTTGCCGTTATGAAATATTAATGAGAAGTTTTATCATTTACTTTCTGCATACTTTATTTTAGCTTGCAATTCTCTTTCATATTGATAACCTTGTTGTTAGTATAGGGATCACTTTTTAGAGCACCAAGTTAATCTTTTTGGTTTTGGCAAACTTAGCATTGGTCAGTAGTAGACAATACTTTGAGACTTAAGTAGAGAGAGGGAGTGCATGCAAATATATTATTCCATGATCTTTCTTTCTTTGTGCTCATAAGCTTAGTATTCTTAAGTTAAACTATTTGTGCTTCTAAGGAAGATTGCATGATTATTCTTATCACTTGTATAATTGTTTGTATCCCTCAACTCTTATGCTTGCTACATAACCTTGCTAGCCAAAGACCTGTATCGAGAGGGAATGCTTCTCATACATCCAAACCTTGAGCCAAACCATTGCCATTCGAGTCCACCATAACTTCCTACTATATGGTATTTTGCGCCATTCCAAGTAAATACTTCATGTGCTACCTTTAAATTATTCAAAACTTATTACTCCTAGTTTTGTGTCACTGTTTATTAGCTCATGAGGGTTCTGTAGAGTTTCTCTAGCACTTTTGTCAAACAGACTTTCACCAATGGACTAGTGGCATATACACCGCTTATCCAACAATTTGCAAAAAGAGCTGGCAAATGGGGTGCCCAGTCCCAATTAACTACAACTTTCATTAATAATTCTCTTCACATGTTTTGCCCTGATTTATCAGTAAGCAACTTAATTTGCAAATAGACACTCCTCCATGGTATGTGAATGTTGGAAGGCACCCGAGGATTCGGTTAGCCATGGCTTGTGTAAGCAAAAGGTTGGGAGGAGTGTCAACTATAAAGAAACTAAAATACATGTGTAAACAAAAGAGAAGAGGGATGATCTACCTTGCTGGTAGAGATAACGTCCTTCATGGGAGCCGCTCTTGAAAGTCTGGTTGACAAGGGGTTAGTGTTCACTTTACTACGATTCGTTGACAACGACATACATAGCTCAAACAACTATTTTCATACTCTCTATATGCTTTGCAAAACTTAAAAGCTCTAGCACATGATTTAATCCCTGCTTCCCTCTGCGAAGGGCCTATCTTTTACATTATTGTTGAGTCAGTAAACCCATTCCTCTCTATCTCAAGCAAGCATTTGAGTTGTTGAGATCCAATTAGTTATATGTGTTGATACTTCTAATCATATCTCTCATTTCCTTGTTTCGCACAATAGCTTTTATCCGAATGAATATAACTTTGAAAGTTATCAATGACTGTAAGGAGACTGTTATGATTAAGGCATGTAAGTTCTGCTATATAAGCTCTGATATAAAGACTCTTCTCGAAAGATAAGTATGATCTGTTAATTGTTCTCTGACCAAGAGTTTAAGTTTGCCTTCACCAATCATGGTTCTCTTTATGCACTTCATCGTGGTTCCCTTTACTTATTTCAAGTTAGATTATATGAAGGGAAGTTGCTGTCTAGAATGACTTGTGTATCAATGAATGTGATGCTTCTTGTCCGTATTTTATTTATCGACACTTTGCTCCATAAACTTGTGGTCATGTTTACTGAGCTCAGTTTTCGCTTGGGGACAAGCGAGGTCTAAGCTTGGGGGGGTTGATACGTCCATTTTGCATCACTATTTTATATCATAATTTACTGCTATTCATCGATATATTTCATATTTAGAAGTGTTACTTATGTTATTTTACCTATTTTGCATGTTTGATGAATAATGGAGAATTGGACACCGGAGTCAGGATTCTGCTGGAAAAAGCACCGTCGAGATGCACTATTTCTGAAGATCAATAAATCGAAGGAGACATATGGAAGTTCCTATTTTACCAGAAGATGGAGGAGGCCAAAAGGGGGAGCTGAGATGGGCCATGGTGGGCCCTCCTCACCCCTTGGCGCGGTGGGGCCCCCTGCCGCGCCGAGAGGTGGTTTGGGGGCCCTGGCCCACCTCAGCCGTTCCCCCTTCGCGTACTTGACCCCCTCGGAACCCTAAACACAGAGGAGGGCATCGAAATATTCCGCCGCCTCCACGAGGCGGAAAACACCAGAGAGCGAAAAGCTCCCCTGCAGGAAGAAATCTGTAACACCCCAGGATTCTAAAGCACCTGGGAGTGCTACCACACAACTCTACTCACAACCAAATTAATGAAAGCTTTAATCTTGGACAGCACCTCCTTTGTTTTTATGGACATCCACGACAGGCAATTCATAATAAGAGGATAGAAAGCGGTAATAATAACTTGAAAGAAACATCAAGAACTGTAGAAAGCCACTAAAAAAGAAATGGTGTCCACTGATTATTATTTGAAGTTATGTGACGTGCTCAAAGATGTAGAGGTGCTACGCCCATATCCCAAACATGTCGCTTATTAGTACCTGAAACCAAATGAAACACAAGAATGAGTATAAAAATACTCAGCAAGTACAATATGGAACCATAAAGACATTAGACCATGAACATCATTGGAACTTCACTCGGGATCACCCAATTTTACTGAAAACTGCACTGCGGGTTTTAGCACATGTGACGGGGAATTAATCATCATTTGAAGGCAGTGTTGGCTCGGAATTTACCAACGTGTCGGCTCGGAATTTACCGACCTGCCGCAGTATTGGCTCGGAATTTACCAATCTGCCACAGTATTGGCTCGGAATTTACCAATCTGCGAACCCGTGGAGTTTAGAAGAAGAATATTGAATCGAATAGACATTGAATAAGAACCAAGCACACTGGAAGCTCAACAAACAGCACAACACCGAATATAAGAAGGTGAGGTTCGTCATGCACTTGCCTTTACCGATAGCGAACACGTTGATTGGGAATAATCCCACACCTGTGAGTAAGAAAAGCACACCCAAGTCTCAATACTTAAACAAGATTTACTATGTAGAGCACATACACAAAATGTGGCTAATCACGTTTCTGGGAAAGCAACCCTTTTGCTGTCCCTTCACCAAAGAAATTCGTGTCTCAAGCTAGAAAGCTCGGAAACAAGCAAATGTTATGCCTATGCATTCATAAGCAACTTAAATACAGATAACTCCAAACATTGGAACTGAAAGTATGGAGCTTTATAGGTCAAAACCAGCGAATACTCCCCTGCTGTTTTCAGATTCAGAAATAACAAGTAGCCGCCTTTGGAAATTCATAGCAATAAGAATACTCATAGAAATTGAGTAAATCCTTTTGTATTGGAAACTAGGCATCACATACCAGCTAGGAGGAAACAAAACATGAATTTAGATGAATTTTAAATACTCTTAAGGCCCATGAAGAAATCGTATTCTGCGCTGTTTCTGAAAATTAGACAGCTGCAAAGTAACAGTCACAGCCGGAGCTTCCCAACTCCGATGGAAGCATTTAACTTCTCAAAACGAACGTGGGAGCAAGGCCTACAAGACATTCCATACACCCAACCTCTGATTTTGCCAATAAGGTACTCGAAAATGGTGATTTCTGAACATGTACGTCCAGAAACGGAAATTTTGAACTCGTTTCCCCTAATTTCCAAAAACTCTAGCTATTCCCCTACCATAGGAATTTAGGAACCACCAAGAACAGCACAAGAGAGGGTCATGGAGGGTGGGAGAACTCACCCTTGAAGCTTGACTACAGGGAATCGAACAGGGGGAAAGGTAGGGGTCTTCTCTTTTCGTCCTCCTCCTCTTCTTGTCTCCTTCTCTTCTTCCTCAAACCCTAGGTCAAAGGAGCTGCCCTGTAGGTGGTGGAGGGTATGGTGCAGCTAGGAGGTACACGGGAAGGAGAGGGGAGGCAGGGAGGACGCCATGGGGAGTGGGGAAGAGCTCACGGATGAAGGCGTCGGCTTCAGAAAGAGAAGAAAGAGAGATGGAGCACTCCTCATGTGGATAAGAGGAAGCTCATGTGGTGAGGGATAGATAAGGGGTTCCGGCTGTCCAGCTCCATGGTTTTACTTAAATTAGAAAACATTTTTCGAAATTCCCAAACAACCCAAACCATTGAATTGAAATAAATCATTGGAGATGCATCCGAACTCCGATTTGGGCTAACGAGTAGTCCATTTCGAATGTCTCGACAAGCCCGACGCAACCGCGGAATCGGATTTTGATTCAAAGAATCGATTGAAGTACGAGATGCTCTCGACTGTCGTCTCTAATATGAAATTCAAGAATGACGGATAAAAAGATCTTCAGCGGTGATGACGAGAACCCCGATGAAAAAAATCCAATAAATTACGGAGTATTACAGTCTACCCACCTTAAAAGGAACTCGCCCTCGAGTTCTTCATTCATTATAACTTGTATAAAACAAGGACATCAAATTTACTAGGGAACAACTATAGAAGCACTCATGAAAAGCAATGTTCATCTGAAATCAGGAACGACCCAAAACCCATCCTACTGTGCACCAGTGTGTCAAGTTTTAAGTTATTAGCATATGAATTAAGGAGAGGACAACACCAGAGATCTAAAGCCGGGCTCTGATACCAACTGTAACACCCCAGGATTCTAAAGCACCTGGGAGTGCTACCACACAACTCTACTCACAACCAAATTAATGAAAGCTTTAAGCTTGGACAGCACCTCCTTTGTTTTTATGGACATCCACGACAGGCAATTCATAATAAGAGGATAGAAAGCGGTAATAATAACTTGAAAGAAACATCAAGAACTGTAGAAAGCCACTAAAAAAGAAATGGTGTCCACTGATTATTATTTGAAGTTATGTGACGTGCTCAAAGATGTAGAGGTGCTACGCCCATATCCCAAACATGTCGCTTATTAGTACCTGAAACCAAATGAAACACAAGAATGAGTATAAAAATACTCAGCAAGTACAATATGGAACCATAAAGACATTAGACCATGAACATCATTGGAACTTCACTCGGGATCACCCAATTTTAATGAAAACTGCACTGCGGGTTTTAGCACATGTGACGGGGAATTAATCATCATTTGAAGGCAGTGTTGGCTCGGAATTTACCAACGTGTCGGCTCGGAATTTACCGACCTGCCACAGTATTGGCTCGGAATTTACCAATCTGCCACAGTATTGGCTCGGAATTTACCAATCTGCGAACCCGTGGAGTTTAGAAGAAGAATATTGAATCGAATAGACATTGAATAAGAACCAAGCACACTGGAAGCTCAACAAACAGCACAACACCGAATATAAGAAGGTGAGGTTCGTCATGCACTTGCCTTTACCGATAGCGAACACGTTGATTGGGAATAATCCCACACCTGTGAGTAAGAAAAGCACACCCAAGTCTCAATACTTAAACAAGATTTACTATGTAGAGCACATACACAAAATGTGGCTAATCACGTTTCTGGGAAAGCAACCCTTTTGCTGTCCCTTCACCAAAGAAATTCGTGTCTCAAGCTAGAAAGCTCGGAAACAAGCAAATGTTATGCCTATGCATTCATAAGCAACTTAAATACAGATAACTCCAAACATTGGAACTGAAAGTATGGAGCTTTATAGGTCAAAACCAGCGAATACTCCCCTGCTGTTTTCAGATTCAGAAATAACAAGTAGCCGCCTTTGGAAATTCATAGCAATAAGAATACTCATAGAAATTGAGTAAATCCTTTTGTATTGGAAACTAGGCATCACATACCAGCTAGGAGGAAACAAAACATGAATTTAGATGAATTTTAAATACTCTTAAGGCCCATGAAGAAATCGTATTCTGCGCTGTTTCTGAAAATTAGACAGCTGCAAAGTAACAGTCACAGCCGGAGCTTCCCAACTCCGATGGAAGCATTTAACTTCTCAAAACGAACGTGGGAGCAAGGCCTACAAGACATTCCATACACCCAACCTCTGATTTTGCCAATAAGGTACTCGAAAATGGTGATTTCTGAACATGTACGTCCAGAAACGGAAATTTTGAACTCGTTTCCCCTAATTTCCAAAAACTCTAGCTATTCCCCTACCATAGGAATTTAGGAACCACCAAGAACAGCACAAGAGAGGGTCATGGAGGGTGGGAGAACTCACCCTTGAAGCTTGACTACAGGGAATCGAACAGGGGGAAAGGTAGGGGTCTTCTCTTTTCGTCCTCCTCCTCTTCTTGTCTCCTTCTCTCTTCCCTCAAACCCTAGGTCAAAGGAGCTGCCCTGTAGGTGGTGGAGGGTATGGTGCAGCTAGGAGGTACACGGGAAGGAGAGGGGAGGCAGGGAGGACGCCATGGGGAGTGGGGAAGAGCTCACGGATGAAGGCGTCGGCTTCAGAAAGAGAAGAAAGAGAGATGGAGCACTCCTCATGTGGATAAGAGGAAGCTCATGTGGTGAGGGGATAGATAAGGGGTTCCGGCTGTCCAGCTCCATGGTTTTACTTAAATTAGAAAACATTTTTCGAAATTCCCAAACAACCCAAACCATTGAATTGAAATAAATCATTGGAGATGCATCCGAACTCCGATTTGGGCTAACGAGTAGTCCATTTCGAATGTCTCGACAAGCCCGACGCAACCGCGGAATCGGATTTTGATTCAAAGAATCGATTGAAGTACGAGATGCTCTCGACTGTCGTCTCTAATATGAAATTCAAGAATGACGGATAAAAAGATCTTCAGCGGTGATGACGAGAACCCCGATGAAAAAAATCCAATAAATTACAGAGTATTACAGTCTACCCACCTTAAAAGGAACTCGCCCTCGAGTTCTTCATTCATTATAACTTGTATAAAACAAGGACATCAAATTTACTAGGGAACAACTATAGAAGCACTCATGAAAAGCAATGTTCATCTGAAATCAGGAACGACCCAAAACCCATCCTACTGTGCACCAGTGTGTCAAGTTTTAAGTTATTAGCATATGAATTAAGGAGAGGACAACACCAGAGATCTAAAGCCGGGCTCTGATACCAACTGTAACACCCCAGGATTCTAAAGCACCTGGGAGTGCTACCACACAACTCTACTCACAACCAAATTAATGAAAGCTTTAAGCTTGGACAGCACCTCCTTTGTTTTTATGGACATCCACGACAGGCAATTCATAATAAGAGGATAGAAAGCGGTAATAATAACTTGAAAGAAACATCAAGAACTGTAGAAAGCCACTAAAAAAGAAATGGTGTCCACTGATTATTATTTGAAGTTATGTGACGTGCTCAAAGATGTAGAGGTGCTACGCCCATATCCCAAACATGTCGCTTATTAGTACCTGAAACCAAATGAAACACAAGAATGAGTATAAAAATACTCAGCAAGTACAATATGGAACCATAAAGACATTAGACCATGAACATCATTGGAACTTCACTCGGGATCACCCAATTTTACTGAAAACTGCACTGCGGGTTTTAGCACATGTGACGGGGAATTAATCATCATTTGAAGGCAGTGTTGGCTCGGAATTTACCAACGTGTCGGCTCGGAATTTACCGACCTGCCGCAGTATTGGCTCGGAATTTACCAATCTGCCACAGTATTGGCTCGGAATTTACCAATCTGCGAACCCGTGGAGTTTAGAAGAAGAATATTGAATCGAATAGACATTGAATAAGAACCAAGCACACTGGAAGCTCAACAAACAGCACAACACCGAATATAAGAAGGTGAGGTTCGTCATGCACTTGCCTTTACCGATAGCGAACACGTTGATTGGGAATAATCCCACACCTGTGAGTAAGAAAAGCACACCCAAGTCTCAATACTTAAACAAGATTTACTATGTAGAGCACATACACAAAATGTGGCTAATCACGTTTCTGGGAAAGCAACCCTTTTGCTGTCCCTTCACCAAAGAAATTCGTGTCTCAAGCTAGAAAGCTCGGAAACAAGCAAATGTTATGCCTATGCATTCATAAGCAACTTAAATACAGATAACTCCAAACATTGGAACTGAAAGTATGGAGCTTTATAGGTCAAAACCAGCGAATACTCCCCTGCTGTTTTCAGATTCAGAAATAACAAGTAGCCGCCTTTGGAAATTCATAGCAATAAGAATACTCATAGAAATTGAGTAAATCCTTTTGTATTGGAAACTAGGCATCACATACCAGCTAGGAGGAAACAAAACATGAATTTAGATGAATTTTAAATACTCTTAAGGCCCATGAAGAAATCGTATTCTGCGCTGTTTCTGAAAATTAGACAGCTGCAAAGTAACAGTCACAGCCGGAGCTTCCCAACTCCGATGGAAGCATTTAACTTCTCAAAACGAACGTGGGAGCAAGGCCTACAAGACATTCCATACACCCAACCTCTGATTTTGCCAATAAGGTACTCGAAAATGGTGATTTCTGAACATGTACGTCCAGAAACGGAAATTTTGAACTCGTTTCCCCTAATTTCCAAAAACTCTAGCTATTCCCCTACCATAGGAATTTAGGAACCACCAAGAACAGCACAAGAGAGGGTCATGGAGGGTGGGAGAACTCACCCTTGAAGCTTGACTACAGGGAATCGAACAGGGGGAAAGGTAGGGGTCTTCTCTTTTCGTCCTCCTCCTCTTCTTGTCTCCTTCTCTTCTTCCTCAAACCCTAGGTCAAAGGAGCTGCCCTGTAGGTGGTGGAGGGTATGGTGCAGCTAGGAGGTACACGGGAAGGAGAGGGGAGGCAGGGAGGACGCCATGGGGAGTGGGGAAGAGCTCACGGATGAAGGCGTCGGCTTCAGAAAGAGAAGAAAGAGAGATGGAGCACTCCTCATGTGGATAAGAGGAAGCTCATGTGGTGAGGGGATAGATAAGGGGTTCCGGCTGTCCAGCTCCATGGTTTTACTTAAATTAGAAAACATTTTTCGAAATTCCCAAACAACCCAAACCATTGAATTGAAATAAATCATTGGAGATGCATCCGAACTCCGATTTGGGCTAACGAGTAGTCCATTTCGAATGTCTCGACAAGCCCGACGCAACCGCGGAATCGGATTTTGATTCAAAGAATCGATTGAAGTACGAGATGCTCTCGACTGTCGTCTCTAATATGAAATTCAAGAATGACGGATAAAAAGATCTTCAGCGGTGATGACGAGAACCCCGATGAAAAAAATCCAATAAATTACGAGTATTACAGTCTACCCACCTTAAAAGGAACTCGCCCTCGAGTTCTTCATTCATTATAACTTGTATAAAACAAGGACATCAAATTTACTAGGGAACAACTATAGAAGCACTCATGAAAAGCAATGTTCATCTGAAATCAGGAACGACCCAAAACCCATCCTACTGTGCACCAGTGTGTCAAGTTTTAAGTTATTAGCATATGAATTAAGGAGAGGACAACACCAGAGATCTAAAGCCGGGCTCTGATACCAACTGTAACACCCCAGGATTCTAAAGCACCTGGGAGTGCTACCACACAACTCTACTCACAACCAAATTAATGAAAGCTTTAAGCTTGGACAGCACCTCCTTTGTTTTTATGGACATCCACGACAGGCAATTCATAATAAGAGGATAGAAAGCGGTAATAATAACTTGAAAGAAACATCAAGAACTGTAGAAAGCCACTAAAAAAGAAATGGTGTCCACTGATTATTATTTGAAGTTATGTGACGTGCTCAAAGATGTAGAGGTGCTACGCCCATATCCCAAACATGTCGCTTATTAGTACCTGAAACCAAATGAAACACAAGAATGAGTATAAAAATACTCAGCAAGTACAATATGGAACCATAAAGACATTAGACCATGAACATCATTGGAACTTCACTCGGGATCACCCAATTTTACTGAAAACTGCACTGCGGGTTTTAGCACATGTGACGGGGAATTAATCATCATTTGAAGGCAGTGTTGGCTCGGAATTTACCAACGTGTCGGCTCGGAATTTACCGACCTGCCGCAGTATTGGCTCGGAATTTACCAATCTGCCACAGTATTGGCTCGGAATTTACCAATCTGCGAACCCGTGGAGTTTAGAAGAAGAATATTGAATCGAATAGACATTGAATAAGAACCAAGCACACTGGAAGCTCAACAAACAGCACAACACCGAATATAAGAAGGTGAGGTTCGTCATGCACTTGCCTTTACCGATAGCGAACACGTTGATTGGGAATAATCCCACACCTGTGAGTAAGAAAAGCACACCCAAGTCTCAATACTTAAACAAGATTTACTATGTAGAGCACATACACAAAATGTGGCTAATCACGTTTCTGGGAAAGCAACCCTTTTGCTGTCCCTTCACCAAAGAAATTCGTGTCTCAAGCTAGAAAGCTCGGAAACAAGCAAATGTTATGCCTATGCATTCATAAGCAACTTAAATACAGATAACTCCAAACATTGGAACTGAAAGTATGGAGCTTTATAGGTCAAAACCAGCGAATACTCCCCTGCTGTTTTCAGATTCAGAAATAACAAGTAGCCGCCTTTGGAAATTCATAGCAATAAGAATACTCATAGAAATTGAGTAAATCCTTTTGTATTGGAAACTAGGCATCACATACCAGCTAGGAGGAAACAAAACATGAATTTAGATGAATTTTAAATACTCTTAAGGCCCATGAAGAAATCGTATTCTGCGCTGTTTCTGAAAATTAGACAGCTGCAAAGTAACAGTCACAGCCGGAGCTTCCCAACTCCGATGGAAGCATTTAACTTCTCAAAACGAACGTGGGAGCAAGGCCTACAAGACATTCCATACACCCAACCTCTGATTTTGCCAATAAGGTACTCGAAAATGGTGATTTCTGAACATGTACGTCCAGAAACGGAAATTTTGAACTCGTTTCCCCTAATTTCCAAAAACTCTAGCTATTCCCCTACCATAGGAATTTAGGAACCACCAAGAACAGCACAAGAGAGGGTCATGGAGGGTGGGAGAACTCACCCTTGAAGCTTGACTACAGGGAATCGAACAGGGGGAAAGGTAGGGGTCTTCTCTTTTCGTCCTCCTCCTCTTCTTGTCTCCTTCTCTTCTTCCTCAAACCCTAGGTCAAAGGAGCTGCCCTGTAGGTGGTGGAGGGTATGGTGCAGCTAGGAGGTACACGGGAAGGAGAGGGGAGGCAGGGAGGACGCCATGGGGAGTGGGGAAGAGCTCACGGATGAAGGCGTCGGCTTCAGAAAGAGAAGAAAGAGAGATGGAGCACTCCTCATGTGGATAAGAGGAAGCTCATGTGGTGAGGGGATAGATAAGGGGTTCCGGCTGTCCAGCTCCATGGTTTTACTTAAATTAGAAAACATTTTTCGAAATTCCCAAACAACCCAAACCATTGAATTGAAATAAATCATTGGAGATGCATCCGAACTCCGATTTGGGCTAACGAGTAGTCCATTTCGAATGTCTCGACAAGCCCGACGCAACCGCGGAATCGGATTTTGATTCAAAGAATCGATTGAAGTACGAGATGCTCTCGACTGTCGTCTCTAATATGAAATTCAAGAATGACGGATAAAAAGATCTTCAGCGGTGATGACGAGAACCCCGATGAAAAAAATCCAATAAATTACGGAGTATTACAGTCTACCCACCTTAAAAGGAACTCGCCCTCGAGTTCTTCATTCATTATAACTTGTATAAAACAAGGACATCAAATTTACTAGGGAACAACTATAGAAGCACTCATGAAAAGCAATGTTCATCTGAAATCAGGAACGACCCAAAACCCATCCTACTGTGCACCAGTGTGTCAAGTTTTAAGTTATTAGCATATGAATTAAGGAGAGGACAACACCAGAGATCTAAAGCCGGGCTCTGATACCAACTGTAACACCCCAGGATTCTAAAGCACCTGGGAGTGCTACCACACAACTCTACTCACAACCAAATTAATGAAAGCTTTAAGCTTGGACAGCACCTCCTTTGTTTTTATGGACATCCACGACAGGCAATTCATAATAAGAGGATAGAAAGCGGTAATAATAACTTGAAAGAAACATCAAGAACTGTAGAAAGCCACTAAAAAAGAAATGGTGTCCACTGATTATTATTTGAAGTTATGTGACGTGCTCAAAGATGTAGAGGTGCTACGCCCATATCCCAAACATGTCGCTTATTAGTACCTGAAACCAAATGAAACACAAGAATGAGTATAAAAATACTCAGCAAGTACAATATGGAACCATAAAGACATTAGACCATGAACATCATTGGAACTTCACTCGGGATCACCCAATTTTACTGAAAACTGCACTGCGGGTTTTAGCACATGTGACGGGGAATTAATCATCATTTGAAGGCAGTGTTGGCTCGGAATTTACCAACGTGTCGGCTCGGAATTTACCGACCTGCCGCAGTATTGGCTCGGAATTTACCAATCTGCCACAGTATTGGCTCGGAATTTACCAATCTGCGAACCCGTGGAGTTTAGAAGAAGAATATTGAATCGAATAGACATTGAATAAGAACCAAGCACACTGGAAGCTCAACAAACAGCACAACACCGAATATAAGAAGGTGAGGTTCGTCATGCACTTGCCTTTACCGATAGCGAACACGTTGATTGGGAATAATCCCACACCTGTGAGTAAGAAAAGCACACCCAAGTCTCAATACTTAAACAAGATTTACTATGTAGAGCACATACACAAAATGTGGCTAATCACGTTTCTGGGAAAGCAACCCTTTTGCTGTCCCTTCACCAAAGAAATTCGTGTCTCAAGCTAGAAAGCTCGGAAACAAGCAAATGTTATGCCTATGCATTCATAAGCAACTTAAATACAGATAACTCCAAACATTGGAACTGAAAGTATGGAGCTTTATAGGTCAAAACCAGCGAATACTCCCCTGCTGTTTTCAGATTCAGAAATAACAAGTAGCCGCCTTTGGAAATTCATAGCAATAAGAATACTCATAGAAATTGAGTAAATCCTTTTGTATTGGAAACTAGGCATCACATACCAGCTAGGAGGAAACAAAACATGAATTTAGATGAATTTTAAATACTCTTAAGGCCCATGAAGAAATCGTATTCTGCGCTGTTTCTGAAAATTAGACAGCTGCAAAGTAACAGTCACAGCCGGAGCTTCCCAACTCCGATGGAAGCATTTAACTTCTCAAAACGAACGTGGGAGCAAGGCCTACAAGACATTCCATACACCCAACCTCTGATTTTGCCAATAAGGTACTCGAAAATGGTGATTTCTGAACATGTACGTCCAGAAACGGAAATTTTGAACTCGTTTCCCCTAATTTCCAAAAACTCTAGCTATTCCCCTACCATAGGAATTTAGGAACCACCAAGAACAGCACAAGAGAGGGTCATGGAGGGTGGGAGAACTCACCCTTGAAGCTTGACTACAGGGAATCGAACAGGGGGAAAGGTAGGGGTCTTCTCTTTTCGTCCTCCTCCTCTTCTTGTCTCCTTCTCTTCTTCCTCAAACCCTAGGTCAAAGGAGCTGCCCTGTAGGTGGTGGAGGGTATGGTGCAGCTAGGAGGTACACGGGAAGGAGAGGGGAGGCAGGGAGGACGCCATGGGGAGTGGGGAAGAGCTCACGGATGAAGGCGTCGGCTTCAGAAAGAGAAGAAAGAGAGATGGAGCACTCCTCATGTGGATAAGAGGAAGCTCATGTGGTGAGGGGATAGATAAGGGGTTCCGGCTGTCCAGCTCCATGGTTTTACTTAAATTAGAAAACATTTTTCGAAATTCCCAAACAACCCAAACCATTGAATTGAAATAAATCATTGGAGATGCATCCGAACTCCGATTTGGGCTAACGAGTAGTCCATTTCGAATGTCTCGACAAGCCCGACGCAACCGCGGAATCGGATTTTGATTCAAAGAATCGATTGAAGTACGAGATGCTCTCGACTGTCGTCTCTAATATGAAATTCAAGAATGACGGATAAAAAGATCTTCAGCGGTGATGACGAGAACCCCGATGAAAAAAATCCAATAAATTACGGAGTATTACAGTCTACCCACCTTAAAAGGAACTCGCCCTCGAGTTCTTCATTCATTATAACTTGTATAAAACAAGGACATCAAATTTACTAGGGAACAACTATAGAAGCACTCATGAAAAGCAATGTTCATCTGAAATCAGGAACGACCCAAAACCCATCCTACTGTGCACCAGTGTGTCAAGTTTTAAGTTATTAGCATATGAATTAAGGAGAGGACAACACCAGAGATCTAAAGCCGGGCTCTGATACCAACTGTAACACCCCAGGATTCTAAAGCACCTGGGAGTGCTACCACACAACTCTACTCACAACCAAATTAATGAAAGCTTTAAGCTTGGACAGCACCTCCTTTGTTTTTATGGACATCCACGACAGGCAATTCATAATAAGAGGATAGAAAGCGGTAATAATAACTTGAAAGAAACACAAGAACTGTAGAAAGCCACTAAAAAAGAATGGTGTCCACTGATTATTATTTGAAGTTATGTGACGTGCTCAAAGATGTAGAGGTGCTACGCCCATATCCCAAACATGTCGCTTATTAGTACCTGAAACCAAATGAAACACAAGAATGAGTATAAAAATACTCAGCAAGTACAATATGGAACCATAAAGACATTAGACCATGAACATCATTGGAACTTCACTCGGATCACCCAATTTTACTGAAAACTGCACTGCGGTTTTAGCACATGTGACGGGGAATTAATCATCATTTGAAGGCAGTGTTGGCTCGGAATTTACCAACTGTCGGCTCGGAATTTACCGACCTGCCGCAGTATTGGCTCGGAATTTACCAATCTGCCACAGTATTGGCTCGGAATTTACCAATCTGCGAACCCGTGGAGTTTAGAAGAAGAATATTGAATCGAATAGACATTGAATAAGAACCAAGCACACTGAAGCTCAACAAACAGCACAACACCGAATATAAGAAGGTGAGGTTCGTCATGCACTTGCCTTTACCGATAGCGAACACGTTGATTGGGAATAATCCCACACCTGTGAGTAAGAAAAGCACACCCAAGTCTCAATACTTAAACAAGATTTACTATGTAGAGCACATACACAAAATGTGGCTAATCACGTTTCTGGAAAGCAACCCTTTTGCTGTCCCTTCACCAAAGAAATTCGTGTCTCAAGCTAGAAAGCTCGGAAACAAGCAAATGTTATGCCTATGCATTCATAAGCAACTTAAATACAGATAACTCCAAACATTGGAACTGAAAGTATGGAGCTTTATAGGTCAAAACCAGCGAATACTCCCCTGCTGTTTTCAGATTCAGAAATAACAAGTAGCCGCCTTTGGAAATTCATAGCAATAAGAATACTCATAGAAATTGAGTAAATCCTTTTGTATTGGAAACTAGGCATCACATACCAGCTAGGAGGAAACAAAACATGAATTTAGATGAATTTTAAATACTCTTAAGGCCCATGAAGAAATCGTATTCTGCGCTGTTTCTGAAAATTAGACAGCTGCAAAGTAACAGTCACAGCCGGAGCTTCCCAACTCCGATGGAAGCATTTAACTTCTCAAAACGAACGTGGGAGCAAGGCCTACAAGACATTCCATACACCCAACCTCTGATTTTGCCAATAAGGTACTCGAAAATGGTGATTTCTGAACATGTACGTCCAGAAACGGAAATTTTGAACTCGTTTCCCCTAATTTCCAAAAACTCTAGCTATTCCCCTACCATAGGAATTTAGGAACCACCAAGAACAGCACAAGAGAGGGTCATGGAGGGTGGGAGAACTCACCCTTGAAGCTTGACTACAGGGAATCGAACAGGGGAAAGGTAGGGTCTTCTCTTTTCGTCCTCCTCCTCTTCTTGTCTCCTTCTCTTCTTCCTCAAACCCTAGGTCAAAGGAGCTGCCCTGTAGGTGGTGGAGGGTATGGTGCAGCTAGGAGGTACACGGGAAGGAGAGGGGAGGCAGGGAGGACGCCATGGGGAGTGGGGAAGAGCTCACGGATGAAGGCGTCGGCTTCAGAAAGAGAAGAAAGAGAGATGGAGCACTCCTCATGTGGATAAGAGGAAGCTCATGTGGTGAGGGGATAGATAAGGGGTTCCGGCTGTCCAGCTCCATGGTTTTACTTAAATTAGAAAACATTTTTCGAAATTCCCAAACAACCCAAACCATTGAATTGAAATAAATCATTGGAGATGCATCCGAACTCCGATTTGGGCTAACGAGTAGTCCATTTCGAATGTCTCGACAAGCCCGACGCAACCGCGGAATCGGATTTTGATTCAAAGAATCGATTGAAGTACGAGATGCTCTCGACTGTCGTCTCTAATATGAAATTCAAGAATGACGGATAAAAAGATCTTCAGCGGTGATGACGAGAACCCCGATGAAAAAAATCCAATAAATTACGGAGTATTACAGTCTACCCACCTTAAAAGGAACTCGCCCTCGAGTTCTTCATTCATTATAACTTGTATAAAACAAGGACATCAAATTTACTAGGGAACAACTATAGAAGCACTCATGAAAAGCAATGTTCATCTGAAATCAGGAACGACCCAAAACCCATCCTACTGTGCACCAGTGTGTCAAGTTTTAAGTTATTAGCATATGAATTAAGGAGAGGACAACACCAGAGATCTAAAGCCGGGCTCTGATACCAACTGTAACACCCCAGGATTCTAAAGCACCTGGGAGTGCTACCACACAACTCTACTCACAACCAAATTAATGAAAGCTTTAAGCTTGGACAGCACCTCCTTTGTTTTTATGGACATCCACGACAGGCAATTCATAATAAGAGGATAGAAAGCGGTAATAATAACTTGAAAGAAACATCAAGAACTGTAGAAAGCCACTAAAAAAGAAATGGTGTCCACTGATTATTATTTGAAGTTATGTGACGTGCTCAAAGATGTAGAGGTGCTACGCCCATATCCCAAACATGTCGCTTATTAGTACCTGAAACCAAATGAAACACAAGAATGAGTATAAAAATACTCAGCAAGTACAATATGGAACCATAAAGACATTAGACCATGAACATCATTGGAACTTCACTCGGGATCACCCAATTTTACTGTTAACTGCACTGCGGGTTTTAGCACATGTGACGGGAAATTAATCATCATTTGAAGGCAGTGTTGGCTCGGAATTTACCAACGTGTCGGCTCGGAATTTACCGACCTGCCGCAGTATTGGCTCGGAATTTACCAATCTGCCACAGTATTGGCTCGGAATTTACCAATCTGCGAACCCGTGGAGTTTAGAAGAAGAATATTGAATCGAATAGACATTGAATAAGAACCAAGCACACTGGAAGCTCAACAAACAGCACAACACCGAATATAAGAAGGTGAGGTTCGTCATGCACTTGCCTTTACCGATAGCGAACACGTTGATTGGGAATAATCCCACACCTGTGAGTAAGAAAAGCACACCCAAGTCTCAATACTTAAACAAGATTTACTATGTAGAGCACATACACAAAATGTGGCTAATCACGTTTCTGGGAAAGCAACCCTTTTGCTGTCCCTTCACCAAAGAAATTCGTGTCTCAAGCTAGAAAGCTCGGAAACAAGCAAATGTTATGCCTATGCATTCATAAGCAACTTAAATACAGATAACTCCAAACATTGGAACTGAAAGTATGGAGCTTTATAGGTCAAAACCAGCGAATACTCCCCTGCTGTTTTCAGATTCAGAAATAACAAGTAGCCGCCTTTGGAAATTCATAGCAATAAGAATACTCATAGAAATTGAGTAAATCCTTTTGTATTGGAAACTAGGCATCACATACCAGCTAGGAGGAAACAAAACATGAATTTAGATGAATTTTAAATACTCTTAAGGCCCATGAAGAAATCGTATTCTGCGCTGTTTCTGAAAATTAGACAGCTGCAAAGTAACAGTCACAGCCGGAGCTTCCCAACTCCGATGGAAGCATTTAACTTCTCAAAACGAACGTGGGAGCAAGGCCTACAAGACATTCCATACACCCAACCTCTGATTTTGCCAATAAGGTACTCGAAAATGGTGATTTCTGAACATGTACGTCCAGAAACGGAAATTTTGAACTCGTTTCCCCTAATTTCCAAAAACTCTAGCTATTCCCCTACCATAGGAATTTAGGAACCACCAAGAACAGCACAAGAGAGGGTCATGGAGGGTGGGAGAACTCACCCTTGAAGCTTGACTACAGGGAATCGAACAGGGGAAAGGTAGGGGTCTTCTCTTTTCGTCCTCCTCCTCTTCTTGTCTCCTTCTCTTCTTCCTCAAACCCTAGGTCAAAGGAGCTGCCCTGTAGGTGGTGGAGGGTATGGTGCAGCTAGGAGGTACACGGAAGGAGAGGGGAGGCAGGGAGGACGCCATGGGGAGTGGGGAAGAGCTCACGGATGAAGGCGTCGGCTTCAGAAAGAGAAGAAAGAGAGATGGAGCACTCCTCATGTGGATAAGAGGAAGCTCATGTGGTGAGGGGATAGATAAGGGGTTCCGGCTGTCCAGCTCCATGGTTTTACTTAAATTAGAAAACATTTTTCGAAATTCCCAAACAACCCAAACCATTGAATTGAAATAAATCATTGGAGATGCATCCGAACTCCGATTTGGGCTAACGAGTAGTCCATTTCGAATGTCTCGACAAGCCCGACGCAACCGCGGAATCGGATTTTGATTCAAAGAATCGATTGAAGTACGAGATGCTCTCGACTGTCGTCTCTAATATGAAATTCAAGAATGACGGATAAAAAGATCTTCAGCGGTGATGACGAGAACCCCGATGAAAAAAAATCCAATAAATTACGGAGTATTACAGTCTACCCACCTTAAAAGGAACTCGCCCTCGAGTTCTTCATTCATTATAACTTGTATAAAACAAGGACATCAAATTTACTAGGGAACAACTATAGAAGCACTCATGAAAAGCAATGTTCATCTGAAATCAGGAACGACCCAAAACCCATCCTACTGTGCACCAGTGTGTCAAGTTTTAAGTTATTAGCATATGAATTAAGGAGAGGACAACACCAGAGATCTAAAGCCGGGCTCTGATACCAACTGTAACACCCCAGGATTCTAAAGCACCTGGGAGTGCTACCACACAACTCTACTCACAACCAAATTAATGAAAGCTTTAAGCTTGGACAGCACCTCCTTTGTTTTTATGGACATCCACGACAGGCAATTCATAATAAGAGGATAGAAAGCGGTAATAATAACTTGAAAGAAACATCAAGAACTGTAGAAAGCCACTAAAAAAGAAATGGTGTCCACTGATTATTATTTGAAGTTATGTGACGTGCTCAAAGATGTAGAGGTGCTACGCCCATATCCCAAACATGTCGCTTATTAGTACCTGAAACCAAATGAAACACAAGAATGAGTATAAAAATAATCAGCAAGTACAATATGGAACCATAAAGACATTAGACCATGAACATCATTGGAACTTCACTCGGATCACCCAATTTTACTGAAAACTGCACTGCGGGTTTTAGCACATGTGACGGGGAATTAATCATCATTTGAAGGCAGTGTTGGCTTGGAATTTACCAACGTGTCGGCTCGGAATTTACCGACCTGCCGCAGTATTGGCTCGGAATTTACCAATCTGCCACAGTATTGGCTCGGAATTTACCAATCTGCGAACCCGTGGAGTTTAGAAGAAGAATATTGAATCGAATAGACATTGAATAAGAACCAAGCACACTGGAAGCTCAACAAACAGCACAACACCGAATATAAGAAGGTGAGGTTCGTCATGCACTTGCCTTTACCGATAGCGAATACATTGATTGGGAATAATCCCACACCTGTGAGTAAGAAAAGCACACCCAAGTCTCAATACTTAAACAAGATTTACTATGTAGAGCACATACACAAAATGTGGCTAATCACGTTTCTGGGAAAGCAACCCTTTTGCTGTCCCTTCACCAAAGAAATTCGTGTCTCAAGCTAGAAAGCTCGGAAACAAGCAAATGTTATGCCTATGCATTCATAAGCAACTTAAATACAGATAACTCCAAACATTGGAACTGAAAGTATGGAGCTTTATAGGTCAAAACCAGCGAATACTCCCCTGCTGTTTCAGATTCAGAAATAACAAGTAGCCGCCTTTGGAAATTCATAGCAATAAGAATACTCATAGAAATTGAGTAAATCCTTTTGTATTGGAAACTAGGCATCACATACCAGCTAGGAGGAAACAAAACATGAATTTAGATGAATTTTAAATACTCTTAAGGCCCATGAACAAATCGTATTCTGCGCTGTTTCTGAAAATTAGACAGCTGCAAAGTAACAGTCACAGCCGGAGCTTCCCAACTCCGATGGAAGCATTTAACTTCTCAAAACGAACGTGGGAGCAAGGCCTACAAGACATTCCATACACCCAACCTCTGATTTTGCCAATAAGGTACTCGAAAATGGTGATTTCTGAACATGTACGTCCAGAAACGGAAATTTTGAACTCGTTTCCCCTAATTTCCAAAAACTCTAGCTATTCCCCTACCATAGGAATTTAGGAACCACCAAGAACAGCACAAGAGAGGGTCATGGAGGGTGGGAGAACTCACCCTTGAAGCTTGACTACAGGGAATCGAACAGGGGGAAAGGTAGGGGTCTTCTCTTTTCGTCCTCCTCCTCTTCTTGTCTCCTTCTCTTCTTCCTCAAACCCTAGGTCAAAGGAGCTGCCCTGTAGGTGGTGGAGGGTATGGTGCAGCTAGGAGGTACACGGAAGGAGAGGGGAGGCAGGGAGGATGCCATGGGGAGTGGGGAAGAGCTCACGGATGAAGGCGTCGGCTTCAGAAAGAGAAGAAAGAGAGATGGAGCACTCCTCATGTGGATAAGAGGAAGCTCATGTGGTGAGGGATAGATAAGGGGTTCCGGTTGTCCAGCTCCATGGTTTTACTTAAATTAGAAAACATTTTTCGAAATTCCCAAACAACCCAAACCATTGAATTGAAATAAATCATTGGAGATGCATCCGAACTCCGATTTGGGCTAACGAGTAGTCCATTTCGAATGTCTCGACAAGCCCGACGCAACCGCGGAATCGGATTTTGATTCAAAGAATCGATTGAAGTACGAGATGCTCTCGACTGTCGTCTCTAATATGAAATTCAAGAATGACTGATAAAAAGATCTTCAGCGGTGATGACGAGAACCCCGATGAAAAAAATCCAATAAATTACGGAGTATTACAAAATCTGCCGGGGGAAATTCCCTCCCGAGGGGGAAATCATCGCCATCATCACCGTCATCGTGCTGGACTTCATCGGGATCATCATCATCATCATCTCCACCACCAATACCATCATCACCTCCGCTGCACTCCGTCTCCGCTATAACATCTAGGGCTGAATCTTGTCTATTTCATAGGGGAAACTCTCCCGGTGTTGATTACTCTTGTTATTGATGCTATTGGGTGAAACCATTGGACTAAGGTTTATGTTCAGATTGTTATTCATCATCATATCACCTCTGATCATGTTCCGTATGATGTCTTGTGAGTAGTTCGTTTAGTTCTTGAGGACATGGGAGAAGTCTTGATGTTAGTAGTGAACTATGTTGAGTAATATTTAATGGTTTGATGCTTAAGTTGTGGTGTTATTCTTCTAGTGGTGTCATGTGAATGTCGACTACATGATACTTCACCTTTATGGGCCTAGGGGAATGCATTGTGTATTCGTTTGCCAATTGTGGGGTTGCCGGAGTGACAGAAACCTGAACACCCGTTGGTATATCGATGCATGAGGGATAGCAGGATCTCAAAGTTTAAGGCTGTGGTTAGTTTAACTTAATTACTTTCTTGTATTTGCGGATGCTTGCAAGGGGTATAATCACAAGTATGTATTAGTCCTAGGAAGGGCGGTGCATTAGCATAGGTTCACCCACACAACACTTATCAAAACAATGAAGATTAATCAACTATATGAAGCGAAAGCACTTGACAATACTCCCGTGTGTCCTCAAGAACGTTTGGTCATTATAAGTACAACAACCGGCTTGTCCTTTGCTGTAGAAAGGATTGGGCCACTCGCTGCAACTATTACTACTGCATTTTATTTACTTGTACTTTATTTATCTGTCATATCAAAAACTCCTAAAAACTCGTCTGTGAGCATTTACAGTGAATCCTTCATCAAAACCGCTTGTCAACACCTTCTGCTCCTCGTTGGGTTCGACACTCTTATTTATCGAAAGTACTACGATACACCCCCTATACTTGTGGGTTATCAGAAGACTAGAAGTAAAGATTATCAAAGATAAAAGCATCAAAGTTATACCACAGTAACCGCATTCTGGGACAAGCACATTACACTAAGAATGACAATTATGCTCTCGAGAAGGTGCTTAAAGAAAGGATGGTGACTCAACATGAAAGTAAAAGATTGGCCCTTCGCAGAGGGAAGCAGGGATTATCATGTGCTAGAGCTTTTCATTTTTAAAACAGAAGTAAAATTGTTTTGGGAGGTGGTTGTTCCTGTCAACGAATGGCAATAGAGTTCTTGTTATCTTCCATACTAAACAAGTTGAGAGCGGTTCCGAAATGTTGATATTAAGCATTTATAACATGCACTTTATATATTGTTTGACACTCCTCCCAAACTTTGCTTACACAAGCCATGGCTAACCGAATCCTCGGGTGCCTACCAACAATCACATACCATGGAGGAGTGCCTATTTTAAATTTACTTTTTGAATGTTATAACGGCCTAACCAGCTCTTTGCAAAATTAGTGACAAGCAGATGAAGCATGCCAGTCGGGGTACTTAATTTAGTATGGAAGATAACAAACCCAACTACTACTTCCTCATGAGATAAAAACAGTGTCACAAAAAAAGAAGTAACTTGAAGGTTTTAAAGGTAGCACATGAAAATTTACTTGAATGGTTTGAAATGCCATGCATAGGTATTTATGGTGGACGCTTTGGAATAACTTTGTTTTCAGGGATTTGGAAGCACGAGCAGCATTCCCGCTCAGTACTAGTGGAGGCTAGCAATAGACTGGTGATGGCCCTTGAAGAGGTTGATCTACGCCGCCAGAAAACAATCTTGATCTCCGTGTGTTGTTTACCTGCGTCAAAAGTAAATGGTTAGGTTGAGACTCCAAGTGCAGAGTGTGTAGTAAGTGGAAGACGTGTTTTCCCCACGAGGGTGACTCGAGGGTTTAATATCGAACTCTCGGGAATCAGTAGTGAAAGATTTATCTTCTTTATCCTTCTTTTGGTTACCTACAAAACAAAGTTAAGTGTTTTGGTCCTCAACCTCACCTGTGGTTTTCAAGCACAAGGTGTAGAATGATATCAAGATAAATATGCAATGATGGGTGATGAATATGTTAGGATGATGATGGCAATGATATATGATATATTTTTGGGTTTTTATGATGGATGCAAGATGGAAAAGTCTTTTTGTATTTTCAGATTTATAAATGGCAGAAAATGGCAAGGTGGCAAAAGTGGTTGGAAAGGTGTTTCTTATGATTAAAAATGGACCGGGGTTCATGGTTTCACTTATGCACTCTCTCTTTAAATGGTGTGGCAGACAAGTGGACATAGAGTTGACATATGAGATTACAAGCACAAAGTTTGATATCAAGTTGACAGTTATATGGGCATCACGTCCTAACATAGAGACCTTTTGGTTATTAGTCTCACTTATACTCCACCAAGATGCGAACTAAATCATAACACCTCGGTAATTAAGATGATTCAGAGTATAGCAGTAAGTTTCATGACATTAAGTGAAAAATAAGAACATGCTGGATCTAGTCACAGGAAGAAGCTAGGTCACCCTCAACCCTTGCAGCATGGTATTTTTGTTTATCCCTAGTGAGGTAACAAAGTAAGGTAAACACCCAAGTGGATCGCGATATTAAGTTGTCAGCTTACCGCACTCACCAGTCCCCGTTACTCCAACTAATTCACACATCACCCCACACACGCTCTCATAAACATGCTTGATCATAACAAGTAGACAAGAACGGGGTACATAATATGCATCTATACTCATAACTTAAACAAACATTTGCAATCTCAACATATATTAACTCACAAAAAGATCCACCACATAGGTAATACAAATATGACCGTAATCATGTTCAGCAGCTCATACGGTACTCATTAGTGAAGCTCAAGAGAGAGGAGAGATACATAAGTTACTTCCACAAACCCATAGTCCAGAGGTAGACTACTCCCTCTTCATGGTGGAGACGGTGGAGATGTCGATGGAGATGAAGGAGACCACGCCGGCAGCGCCCCGCCGGAGTTTTCCCCCTCCAATCTGTAGCTCCAGGTCTTCGTTTTCGTGTTTCTGTGATATGGCGGCACTCCTTTCGCGAAACGCTATGGGACCTTTTTTATAGGCGTTTTTAGGTCAAGACGAAGGCGGTGGAGAAAGGATCGACGGCTGCGGAGCCCCGAGGGCAATTGGGTGGGCCCCACGTGACCAGGTATAGTGGCCACGTGGGCCACCCCTTTCGGCCTTCTGGCCTCCGTTTGCTTACTTCCTTCGCTCTGAGGTCTTCCTCCTTCCAAAATAATGATGCATGTATTTTTTCCATAATTTTTGGACATCGTTTGGGTCCCTGAAACAAAAAAAAAGGAAAGAAATAGGGGTTTCTGCCTGCGCAGAGTTAATTCCATAAAAATAGGAAACAATTGATTTATTTCCTAAAGTCATTAAATAACAGTGATATAACCCTTATATGATGCAAATATGATTGGAATATAAGTGATATAGTGCAAAGTTCATGTATGCATTTTACATGCATCAACATCCCCAAGCTTAACCAATACTCGTCCTCGAGTATGAAGGTGATAAAACTAACATGGGCTTTGCAATATAGCACTAACAATGGATATCAAAGATGATTGCTACTGCTACATAGAGTCAAATGATTCATTCTTCAAAGGAGTAGCAATATGCAAAACAGTTTGTGAAGTGGTATCAAGTATTCATTGTAAGGACGTTCAACGCTAGTTCACAAAGTGTAACATAACAGATAGTAATATGGACCACATGGATGCATAATGATAAGCATGAACATACTACGTAGGTCATAGAGTGATGATGAAAATCTGAATATGTTTGGTGGACACTTTGGAAAAGATGTATAAGTGAGTAGAGATAAAGCATGCATAAGTTTCATCTAACCTCCAAACTCTTCTACTTAAGTTAATGATTGCAATGTGGTAATACTTGGTGTCAAGCTCTCATTTCCCTATCATAGCATCTTGAATGATTATAGTTTAATGTGAGAGCAAATATGAGTAGTGTGCTTGACAAAGTAAAGGTTGGATGTCTTATGCCCCTTGAATACAAGTACCTACACCATGAGTTACTCAACTTGGGAAAAGCAAGTTCAAGTTATCTATCATTGTAAGTAATAATAGTATCATCAAGAGCGTCAACTGGGGTACCTTGGTGCTCTAGTTAATAGTGCCAGAAACAATTGCTTGTACGTCACACGTCAGTTGGGAACCCCAAGAGGAAGGTATGATGAGTGCAGCAGTAAGTTTTCCCTCAGTATGAAACCAAGGTTTAATCGGACCAGTAGGAAAACGAGGTTTGCTTCGAAGGTGTTGGTGAGGAGTGTAGTGCGGCGCAACACCAGGGATTCCGGTGCCAACGTGGAACCTGCACAACACAATCAAATTACTTTGCCCCAACTTAACAGTGAGGTTGTCAATCTCACCGGCTTGCTGAAAACAAAGGGTTAAACGTATCGAATGGAAATGATGTTTGTTTGCATAAAACAGTAGAGAACAATGATTGCAGTAGATTGTATTTCAGATGTAAAAGAATGGACCGGGGTCCACAGTTCACTAGTGGTGTCTCTCCAATAAGATAACTAACATGCTGGGTAAACAAATTACAGCTGGGCAATTGACAATTGATAAGTGCATATAACATGCATGTGTGAGCTGTGGTGTCTACTATGAGATTCATTTGGGCATTACGACAAAGTACATAGACCGCTATCCAGCATGCATCTATGCCTAAATAGTCCACTTTCCGGTTAACATCCGTACCCCTTCCAGTATTAAGTTGCAAGCAACAGACAATTGCATTAAGTAATGTGCGTAATGTAAACAATACATTCATCCTTGAATAAAGCATTGCTGTTTTACCCCTAGTGGCAACAACACATCTACAACCTTAGAACTTGCTGTCACTATCCCAGGTTAAATAGAGGTTGAACCCAACTATCATGCATAAATACCCCCTCTTGGAGTTACAAGTATTCACTTGGCCAAGGCTTCAACAAGTAACGGAGAGCATGCAAGATCACAAATGACATAGACATGATAATATAATATTCAGCTCCACATAGGTATCAATATAAGTCAGATCCCAGCAAACACAACATGTAGCATTACAATAAGATGATCTTGATCATGATAGGCAGCTCACAAGATCTAAACATGATGGCACAAGTGGAGAAGACAACCATCTAGCTACTGCTATGGACCCATAGTCCAAGGATGAACTACTCACGCATCACTCCGGAGGCGGGCATGGCGATGTAGAGCCCTCCGGTGATGATTCCCCTCTCCGGCAGGGTGCCGGGAAGAGCTTCAGAACCCCCCGAGTTAGGGTTGACGACGGCGGCGGCAGCGAATATGTTCTGGATGAAAGGCTCGGTGTTTTAGGGTTTTCGCGTCTCGGGGAATAAATAGGCGAAGGGGCGATGTCGGCGGACCCCCGAGGGGCCCAAACCACACAGGCGGCGGGGGGCCCGCGCCTGGTGGTTTGGCCACCTCGTGGCTCTCTTCGTCTCTCCTTCGGACTCCGTGTACGTGCTGGAAAAATAGGGACTGGCCTTTTGTTTCGTGCAATTCCGAGAATATTTCCAGAAGTAACTTTCTGAAACCAAAAACAGCAGAAAACAGGGAACTGGCACTGTGGCATCTTGTTAATAGGTTAGTCCCAGAAAATGCATAAAAGTGATACGAAGTGTATATAAAACATGTAGCAAATGGTATAATATAAGCATGGAACAGCAGAAATTATGGATACGTTGGAGACGTATCAAGCATCCCCAAGCTTAGTTCTACTCGTCCTCGAGTAGGTAAAACGATAACAACAAATAATTTCTGAGGAGACATGCTTTCACACAATCTTGATCAATATATTGCAAGGCTCATGTCATGAATGAAGTGACTCAAAGCAATGATCTATAGTTTGCTAACAAATAGATAAAGAGTAAACAATGAATCATATAAGCAAAAACTTTTCATGAATAGTACTTTCAAGACAAGCATCAAAAAGTTTTGCATAAGAGGTAACTCATAAAGCAATAGATTCAAAGTAAAAGGCATTGAAGCAACACAAAGGATGATTAAGTTTCAGCATTTGCTTTCAACTTGTAACATGTATATCTCATGGATAGTTGTCAACATAAAGCAATATAACAAGTGCAATAAGTAAATATGTAAGAATCAATGCACACAAAGTTGACACAAGTGTTTGCTTCTAAGATAGAAAGGAGTAGGTAAACTGACTCAACATAAAGTAAAAGATAGGCCCTTCGCAGAGGGAAGCAGGGATTAAATCATGTGCTAGAGCTTTTTAAGTTTTCGAAAGCATATAGAGAGCACAAAATAAGTATTTGAGAGGTGTTTGTTGTTGTCAACGAATGGTAGTGGGCACTCTAACCCCCTTGTCAACCAGACTTTCAAAGAGCGGCTCCCATGAAGGACGTTATCTCTACCAGCAAGGTAGATCATCCCTCTTCTCTTTTGTTTACACATGTATTTTAGTTTCTTTATAGATGACACTCCTCCCAACCTTTTGCTTACACAAGCCATGGCTAACCGAATCCTCGGGTGCCTTCCAACATTCACATACCATGGAGGAGTGTCTATTGCAAAATTAAGTTGCTTACTGATAAATCAGGGCAAAACATGTGAAGAGAATTATTAATGAAAGTTGTAATTAATTGGGGCTGGGCACCCCGTTGCCAGCTCTTTTTGCAAATTATTGGATAAGCGGATGTATATGCCACTAGTCCATGAAAGTCTGTCAGAAGTAAATGACAAGATTGAAAGATAAAACACCACATACTTCCTCATGAGCTATAAAACATTGACACAAATAAGGAGTAATAAAGTTTTGAATAGTTTAAAGGTAGCACATGAAATATTTACTTGGAATGGCAGGAAATACCACATAGTAGGTAGGTATGGTGGACACAAATGGCATGGGTTTTGGCTCAAGTTTTGGATGCACGAGAAGCATTCCCTCTCAGTACAGAGTTTAGGCTAGCAAGGTTGTTTGAAGCAAACACAAGTATAAACCGGTACAGCAAGAATCACATAAAAACATATTGCAAGTATTATAAGACTCTACACTGTCTTCCTTGTTGCTCAAACATTTTACCAGAAAATATCTAGACCTTAGAGAGAACAAATATGCATCCCAAGTCTCAACAAGCTCTACGGTAGTTCTCCACTACTAGGCTTTAACTACATGATGCAAGAGCTTAAACATGATCTACTTGAGAGCTCAAAACAATTGCAAAGCATCAAATCAAAACAAGACAATGATCTACAAGAATGCATATGTCTTTTCCAATACCAACTACTACATGTAGCATTTTCTTTCTTCCAAACAAACACCAATAATTTATTAAACATAAACTCTCCAAATGATAATATAATGCAGCAAGAGAGTATTTATAAACAAGTGCTAACAGCTCGAAGAGATGCATGAAAAACAGGAGCTAAAAGCACTGCAGTAGCTAGTTAAGAATACTCAACAAATATAAGTGAAGAACATGAGTATTCACATGAAAAAGCGGAGCGTGTCTCTCTCCCACACAAGGATTGCTAGGATCCGAATTTATTCAAACAAAAACAAAAATAAAAACACACAGACGCTCCAAGTAAAGCGCATAAGATGTGAAAGAATTAAAATATAGTTTCACTAGAGATGACCTGATAAGTTTGTTGATGAAGAAGGGGATGCCTTGGGCATCCCCAAGCTTAGACGCTTGAGTCTCTCTGAATATGGTTGGGATGAACCACGGGGGCATCCCCAAGCTTAGGCTTTTCACTCTTCTTGATCACATAATATCACCCTTCTCGCTTGATCCTTGAAAACTTCCTTCACACCAAACTCAAGACAGTTCTCATTAGAGGGTTAGTGCATAATCAAAAATTCTCATATTCTGTAATGATACAATCAATCCCAAAGCTTCTGGACATTAGCTACAGCCACCAATGCTTTGTGGAGCAAAGAAATCCACACAAACACAGTAAAAGAGCGAATGCAAAACAAAAGGCAGAATCTGTCAAAAACAGAACAGTCTGGAATGACGAATTTTTTCGAGGCACTTAAGTTGCTCAGATGGATCTGGCCTAAAATAATGAAAGTTGCGTACATATCTCAGGAATATGCGTGATTTTTCTCAGAATTTTTTGAATTTTCTACAGGGAGATAAGCTCAAATCCGTGACAGCTAAAAATCTGTCACTGCGCAGAAATCCAAATCTTGCATCAACTTTCAATATAGAACTTTACTTGGCACAACATTGCGATAAAATAAAGATACAAAGGAGTTGCTACAGAAGTAACAAAACTCCTTGACTCAAAGAAAACAAAAATAACAGCAAATAAAAACGATGGGTTGTCTCCCATAAGCGCTTTTCTTTAACGCCTTTCAGCTAGGCGCAGAAAGTGAAAATCAAGTGTTGTCAAGAGAAGAAGCATCAACATCATAACTTGCTCTAACAATAGAGTCAAAAGGTAACTTCATTCTCTTCCTAGGGAAGTGTTCCATACCTTTCTTGAGAGGAAATTGGTACCTTATATTACCTTCTTTCATATCAATGATGGCACCAACAGTTCGAAGAAAAGGTCTTCCCAAAACAATAGGACAAGATGCATTGCATTCAATATCCATAACAATAAAATCAACGGGGACAAGGTTATCTTTTACCGTAATAAAAACATCATTAACTCGCCCCAAAGGTTTCTTCATAGCATTATCAGCGAGAAAAACATCCAAATAACAATGTTCCAAAGGTGGCAAATCAAGAATATCATAAAGCTTCTTGGGCAAAACTGAAATACTTGCACCAAGATCACACAAGGCATTGCAATAAAATCATTCACCTTTACCTTAATGATGGGTTCCCAACCATCTTCTAATTTCCTAGGAATAGAAGCTTTAAGTTTCAACTTCTCCTCCCTAGCTTGCAAAAGAGCATTTGTAATATGCTTTGTAAAAGCCAAATTAATAGTGCTAGCATTGGGACTTCTAGCTAATTTTTGCAAGAACATAATAACTTCAGAGATGTTACAATCATCAAAATCAAAATCATTATTGTCAATGGTGGTGGAACCATTGTCTCCAATAGTTTGAAAAATTTCAGCACTTTTATCAGAAAAAGTTTCAGCAGTTTTAGGCAATTTCAAACGCTTTGCAGAAGTAGTAGAGACATTATCAACACCAATAACATTACCATCAATAGTAGGAGGTTTACTAGCATGTGAAACATTAGCATTACTAGTGGTGGTGATAGTACAAACTCTAACTATACTATTCTCTTTTTCAAGTTCTTCCTCTTTTTCCCACCTAGCATGCAATTCAGCCAACATCCTAATATTATTATCAATTCGAACTTGGATGGCATTTGCTGTAGCAAATGACTTAATATCTTTAACTTCATTAGGCATAACTTTCAGTTTTAGAATTTCAACATCATGAGCAAGACTATCAACTTTAGAGACAAGATCATCAATTTTTTCAAACTTTTCCTCAACAGTTTTATTGAAAGCTTTTTGTGTGCTAATAAATTCTTTAAGCATAGCTTCAAGATCAGAGGACACACTTCTATTGTTGCTGTAGGAATTACCATAAGAATTGCCATAACCATTTGAAGGATAAGGCTTATAATTGTTGCTACCAAAATTATTCCTATAAGCATTGTTGTTGAAGTTGTTGTTTTTAATGAAGTTTACATCAACATGCTCTTCTTGAGCAACCAATGAAGCTAAAGGAATATTATTAGGATCAACATGAGATCTACCATTCACAAGCATAGACATAATAGCATCAATCTTATCACTCAAAGAGGAGGTTTCTTCAACAGAATTTACCTTCTTACCTTGAGGAGCTCTTTCGGTGTGCCATTCGGAATAGTTGATCATCATATCATCAAGTAGCTTTGTTGCTGCACCTAAAGTGATGGACATAAAGGTTCCTCCAGAGGCTGAATCCAATAAGTTCCTTGAGGAAAAATTTAATCCTGCATAAAAGGTTTGGATGATCATCCAAGTAGTCAGTCCATGAGTGGGACAATTCTTCACCAAAGATTTCATTCTTTCCCAAGCTTGAGCAACATGTTCATTATCAAGTTGTTTAAAATTCATAATGCTACTTCTCAAGGATATAATCTTAGCAGGAGGATAATATTTCCCTATGAAAGCATCTTTGCATTTTGTCCAAGAATTAATACTATTTCTAGGCAAAGAAAGCAACCATTCTTTAGCTCTTCCTCTCAAGGAGAAAGGAAAAAGTTTCAGTTTTATAATATCCCCATCCATATCCTTATACTTTTGCATTTCACAAAGTTCAACAAAGTTATTAAGATGGGCAGCAGCATCATCAGTACTAACACCAGAAAATTGCTCTTTCATAACAAGATTTAATAGAGCAGGTTTAATTTCATAAAATTCTGCTGTAGAAGCAGGTGGAGCAATAGGAGTGCATATGAAATCATTGTTGTTTGTGCTAGTGAAGTCACACAACTTAGTGTTCTCAGGAGTACTCATTTTGAAAAACAAAACAAACTGAATTAAACAAGTAACTAATTTTTTTGTGTTTTTGATAAAGAGAGCAAACAAGACTAAATAAAAATAAACTAAGCAAGACAAATAACAAAGTAAAGAGATTGGGTGTGAGAGACTCCCCTTGCAGAAGCAATTCTTTTTCCCCGGCAACGGCGCCAGAAAACGTGTTGGTGGCTCTAGGTTAATAGTGCCAGAAACAATGCTTGTACGTCACACGTCAGTTGGGAACCCCAAGAGGAAGGTATGATGAGTGCAGCAGTAAGTTTTCCCTCAGTATGAAACCAAGGTTTAATCGACCAGTAGGAAAACGAGGTTTGCTTCGAAGGTGTTGGTGAGGAGTGTAGTGCGGCGCAACACCAGGGATTCCGGTGCCAACGTGGAACCTGCACAACACAACAAATTACTTTGCCCCAACTTAACAGTGAGGTTGTCAATCTCACCGGCTTGCTGAAAACAAAGGGTTAAACGTATCGAATGGAAAATGATGTTTGTTTGCATAAAACAGTAGAGAACAATGATTGCAGTAGATTGTATTTCAGATGTAAAAGAATGGACCGGGGTCCACAGTTCACTAGTGGTGTCTCTCCAATAAGATAACTAACATGCTGGGTAAACAAATTACAGCTGGGCAATTGACAATTGATAAGTGCATATAACATGCATGTGTGAGCTGTGGTGTCTACTATGAGATTCATTTGGGCATTACGACAAAGTACATAGACCGCTATCCAGCATGCATCTATGCCTAAATAGTCCACTTTCCGGTTAACATCCGTACCCCTTCCAGTATTAAGTTGCAAGCAACAGACAATTGCATTAAGTAATGTGCGTAATGTAAACAATACATTCATCCTTGAATAAAGCATTGCTGTTTTACCCCTAGTGGCAACAACACATCTACAACCTTAGAACTTGCTGTCACTATCCCAGGTTAAATAGAGGTTGAACCCAACTATCATGCATAAATACCCCCTCTTGGAGTTACAAGTATTCACTGGCCAAGGCTTCAACAAGTAACGGAGAGCATGCAAGATCACAAATGACATAGACATGATAATATAATATTCAGCTCCACATAGGTATCAATATAAGTCAGATCCCAGCAAACACAACATGTAGCATTACAATAAGATGATCTTGATCATGATAGGCAGCTCACAAGATCTAAACATGATGGCACAAGTGGAGAAGACAACCATCTAGCTACTGCTATGGACCCATAGTCCAAGGATGAACTACTCACGCATCACTCCGGAGGCGGGCATGGCGATGTAGAGCCCTCCGGTGATGATTCCCCTCTCCGGCAGGGTGCCGGGAAGAGCTTCAGAACCCCCCGAGTTAGGGTTGACGACGGCGGCGGCAGCGAATATGTTCTGGATGAAAGGCTCGGTGTTTTAGGGTTTTCGCGTCTCGGGGAATAAATAGGCGAAGGGGCGATGTCGGCGGACCCCCGAGGGGCCCAAACCACACTGCGGCGGGTGGGCCCGCGCCAGGTGGTTTGGCCACCTCGTGGCTCTTCGTCTCTCCTTCGGACTCCGTGTACGTGCTGGAAAAATAGGGACCTGGCCTTTTGTTTCGTGCAATTCCGAGAATATTTCCAGAAGTAACTTTCTGAAACCAAAAACAGCAGAAAACAGGGAACTGGCACTGTGGCATCTTGTTAATAGGTTAGTCCCAGAAAATGCATAAAAGTGATACGAAGTGTATATAAAAATGTAGCAAATGGTATAATATAAGCATGGAACAGCAA